>OX383297.1:25276675-25876675 GCA_947523025.1 Dryobota labecula
AAACTGTGAAGAAAAACATCGTGAGGAAACCGGCATGTCCTAGAACCAAAAATTCGAAGACGTGACATCTGCCAACCCGCACTGGGCCCGTATGGTGGATTATGGCCCACTATCTCCCACATAGAGGAGGCCTACTTCCTAGCAGTGGGAACGTTATAGGCTGATTATGATTATGCTTATGTTTATATATTTTGAACTTGATGACTGATGCTCAATGTTGGCGACTGACATTTGGTGTGTAGCCTTAGTTGAAAAGTTCCATGCATGTATTCTATGTACAAATGACATGAATTGTATGAGCTTTGATTTATACGTAAACCCTAATCGCCTTTTTCCTCATTAAACTTCTACAGAATGATTATAAACGTGAAATGCATTGAGCATCTAAATGTTTGCCATTAACCTTCTATGTTACAAATTATATCTCATTGTGCCGTTTGTATTTGCATAGTGACTCACTTTTATAGTACTCATTGTAGCAGAGGAAACAGCCCACTTTATTAATGTTATTCTCACTATACAGCGCAATAGTTGTTTGCAACTGAAACTGCATGAAATCATGTACCATTGATGGTTATTTATTTCTGTGTAATTGTTGTGTGGTGGCCCGAATATACAGGGTTACTGGTAACTCGACGTATTCCTTGCAGGACGTTATAGTAGGGCTAAAATGCAACAAATTAAGCCACCAAATGTTCTACCGAAGTTCAGTAGTTTTTGAGTTAGTTAGATTTTTAGTATTTTTATGAAAAATCCCAGATTAAATCATTTGAAACCAATTGAAAAAAAAAATGATTGATAGCGCGACTGTACTGAAATTTAAGTTCCTATCATAGTTGATGCCGTAGCAGATCTTCGATAATAATTAAAAGTTCAAAAATGTTAGGCATATTTTTTTATTTTTTTTACAACCTTGACAAATATCACTAACGAAACATTTAAGTTTTGCTATTAAGTACTTCATAAAAAATGATGTATAGTGAAAAAAAAAGGCTCGAGCAATAATTCGATCATAGCGCCTTGAAAGGCTAGATTCCATAAATGCTAAGTTTTTCCACTTAACATAATTTTATAACGCACTAGCTGACCCGACAGACTTCGTTCTGTCAAAAGCTTTGACTGTGGCAGTTTGTCTACGCGTAAAGGAAATATAGTACTGTAGTAGGGACTGGTCATCTCTTAGCTGCCACGGCTTATTTTAATTTTTGAATTGTTTCTATTACGGACGCTTCTAACGTGCACGTCTTTCTACATTGTTCTCACATGTATAACTTCAACATGAATGATGTTACCCATATTTTTGTAACAATATTTTGTTTTAAAAGAGTGTCCATGGAGTTTCTTGTCCGTTCTTCTCCATAGGAACCTACTACGCTTTGGAATGGACAACTAGCTTCATCTTTCTGACTGACCGACCCCTTGACAATTCAAAAGTGCCTGTAATTGGTTTATTTGAAATAAATGCTTTGAGTTTGAGTATAAACTCCACTACTCTAGCCTAACCTACCCTACCCTACCCGACCCTACCCACCCTATCCTACCCTTCCCTACCCACCCTACCCTATACCCTACCTACTGTCCAACCTTCTCCTGATAATTACAAACACAACAAAAAAAAGAATTAGTGAAATCGGTCCAGCCGTTCACTAATAGTTTTTTTTTTCCTCATATTTTCTCACCGTTTAAACCTTCCCTGGACTACGACAAACATTTCAAAACCAAAATCAGCTAAATCGTCCCTGCCGTTCTCGAGTTTTAGCGAGACTAACGAACAGCAATTGATTTTTGTATATATAGATAGATGAACATTCGGAATAATACACATTATATAATACAACACTTAGGACATATGACTTTATATCATGCAAAATTAGGAGATTCAATTATTATAGTACTCGATATTATGACAGAATAATTTTAGAAGTAAAGATAATTATGTAAAACAAATTTTCGAATTTTTGAACATTATGGTTACTGAAGTTTAACGTGCAAACGTGTTATGGATAATTATTTTCAGACAAAAAGTTTTAGGAGAAGAAAGGGAGTACAGGTAAATTCACTACTAAAATGTTGAAATGAAAAGTGCGTTAAAATAAATGCAGTGAACGAAGACATTAGTCAATAACAAAGTTATCAACTGAAAATAACTTTCTCTGTCACTCCTATGAAAACAAGCAGGAAAGGCCTATCAGAGCCATGGTGAAAAACCTTCATTTCTCATGCAAGCCTGACGGAAAAATTAAGGACTTACAAAATAAAGGTTTCTAGATTAAAGATGCAGCCAACAAATTGAGGTGGAATAATAAAGAGCCTCTGAACATGTTTAAACAAGTTTTAAAGCCTGTATGGACCTACGGTATTCAGCTGTGGGGCTGCATCAGTCAAAGCAATCGTCAAACCACACAAAGATTACAAAACAAAGTACTAAGGGATATAGTCAACGCGCCCTGGTACATTAGAAACAGCTCCTCTCCTCAAGATGCATATCGTGAGCACAGTAATACAAAAATATGCAGAAGCTCATGATCAACGGTGGAGTTTCTTGCCCATTCTTCTCCATGCGAAATTAATTTTTGGAAGCGGCAACTAGAATCAATTTTATTTCGGTGTAAATTTTGACTTTCAAAAGTGCCATTTATGTGCCTATTTGAAATAAATGCTTTGACTTTTGACTTTTTTGACATAGACTTCAACATCACGTGAATGTCGAGGCGATCCAACTCCTTGACAACACTGATATAGTACGAAGACTAAAAAGGATAAAACCTTTTGAGTTAGTTTAGTGCAGTGTAATGAGTGAATATAAACTGCAGTGCAAGTGATGACTAATATAAAGAACACTTGAATCGAGTGTCCGGAACCCTTAACATGGTATAAAAGAACAGCTCATAATGAATAATGCCCTTCCAATCCTACCACACACACAGCAGCACCAACCCGGGTTTCGCCACAGTCTGTGAAGCCTGACCGGCCTTTGACCACGACCTTTTTCGCACGTTCTTGTCGTACGTGATCTACTTTTCATCACCAGTTATCAGCTTCTTCAAAAATGGTTCGGTTTCATTACGTCGTAATAAAGAATCAAATGAGTACACGGTTCATTAGGTTTCTTTCAGTGAGCTCGTGAGGTACCCAAATATCGAGCTTTTTTGTGTACCCAGTTTTTTTCGAATATGCCAAAACTGTTTTGTGGTCAATTCCCAGCTCTTCATCTACGTCGTAACTACTGATATGCCGATCTTGCTCCACTTTTTCAAAAATGGCATCTATTTTATCCGTAATAGGGCGACCAGAGCGACGTGCTTTCTTTGACATCAAAATTTCCGGATTGAAAACGCTTAAACCAAATTTGTGCTACTCTCACAGACACTGCACTAGGTCCATAAACATCGCAAATTTTTTTCGCGGCTTGCTTTTCATTTTTACCTTTTTTGTAGTAAAATTTTAAAATGTGTCGAATTTTTTCATTAGATTCACTCATCTTGACAATACGAAAAACAAATGAAAATCACACATTTTCCTAATTTGAATTTGGAATTATGTTCTTTAAAATTTAAACTTTCAATGATACCAAAACCAGCCAGATACAAATAGTATAGCCAAAGAGATTTTATTACAAGTTCATTCATACTATAATGCGAAAAGACTTTCCCCAACCAAAAAAAAATATATATAATAAATAATAAAATATATATTTTAAACCAAATGCCATGATCGTCATTACGACTACAGTAACAAATCTGAATAAATATCATGTCCACAAAAGCCACTAATAAAGAATTGGAATTCGATTTGTAGGTAAATAATGTCAAATAATGAAAAGATTATGTCAAGGAACTATGTAAAAATAAAAACATAAACTTTAGGAGGGGCTATCATAATTGAATACATATACGAAATGTCGTGCCTGTGCTGTTGACCTCTGAGGAGTTCCCTCGTCTCCAACCATCCTTGGGTGCAGCACCTAGGTCATGGTGGACTTTAGAACGGGCTATCGTAATTGAATGCGTATATTAAATTTAGTGTCTCCGTTGTTTACCGCTGAGGAGTTTCCTCGGCTGGAGCCAATCCTGGGTGCTGCAGCCAGGTCATGGTAGACTTTAGAATGGACTATCATAATTAATTGCGAATATCCTATTTCGTGTCTATACTGTTGACCGTTGAGGAGTTGCAAAATTTCAGCTTCGTAGGATAAGAGGAAGTGGTTATAATTCAGCTTGCAAGGTTTCACCTGGACAAACATATGTAAATATATACTCGTAATACATTGCAAGTTAATATAAAGCTTGTAAAAATAAAGTTATTTAAGAAAATATATGAAAATTATCATTTCGCCCCCCCCCCCCCCCCCCTGTAACTCCGAAACTAGTAATCCTAAAATTTTGAAAAAAATACATAAAATAGTTCTTTACTTACTTATAGATTACAGGAAAACCTATAAGAGGTCTATGGTCTTAATACATGGTAAATCTCTCAATATTGTCAGGCAGATCTTGAATGTCTGGTTGTAACCTATTATAAATTTGTATACACATAGCTGAGCAATTTTTTTTAAACACCGCAGTTTGATTAAATTCATTCTTGGGATAAATTCATTCCAACTACAGAACCCTTCATTGTGTGTGGTCCGACACGCAATTGGCTGGTTTTTGAAATAATGCGGTTTAGCTAACTTAGAGTTAACGTGTTATACTCGTAATTTGTAAATTAAAAATATTAATCGAATCTCGAAAAAATAAAGTTTATTTAACTATCATCTACACCACAAAAGTGTGTCCGTAAGGATTGAGGTGCCACATTTCGTATCTTAATGAAATTAAATACTTATTTAGTAGTAAGTTTAAAAAATTTGTAGGTTCGGTCCTCGATTTTGTAGTATAATACTTCAAAAGTTATATGAACATAAAGGTGGCACCTCAATCTAAATGTTTGAATTGAGTAGCCACGTCAGAACTAGGAACATCATGGATGAATATTTATCATAATTTGGTATGATTTAGTAGCATTTGAGAGTAGTTAGTAGACAAAATCTGAGCTCGGTAGTGTTAAAATTTTAAAAAGTTACCATACATTATATCTGGCTCCTCAGACCATACAGATACTACTCGTCATTTTTCAAAGAATCAGTAATGCAATTAATGCGTAATTTCTTCATCATTTAGTAGTAAGTATATTAGATTTGTAGGATAAGAGTCTGTAATCAAAAATGAATGAATTGGGAGATATAGCACATTTAATGTGGCTCCTCAATTGAGACGCTTCGGTAAATAGATTTGCCTCTAATCTACTTGTACTTGTGACGGAATCTGGAACAATAAACACCTATATTTTGTATAAATTTCTACTAAATGTACGTATAATTCCTGCCATAAAAAAGTACATATATATCTACGAAGTTATTAGCTATTCTTTAATTTTCTATGAAATTGTTTTGAAGGGTGACCATGATTACATTATTTAAAAAGAAAATCTTCGTTTCGTGGCTTATAGAAACACAACATAACACATGACATCACGCCTTGTTTCCCCGAAGGGTTGGGCAGAGGTATACCTGTAGTATACCCACATTTTGCCAGTTATGTTTTTAAGTCCCATGTAATAGGGGGCGAGCCTATTGCCATCAACCGGGCACAAATCCAGACTCCGGGCTGCTACTGCGAAACTCCTGTTGGAAAAACCCAATAATACTTTGCCCGAGTAAACGAAGTACCAGAATCTATAATGATTTCAAGTAGATCATTTACATTAATAGGCGTTATAGAATTTATCCCTGCAATTAGCGACGCTGGCATAGGCCACTATAAATGTCACTACCCAACGAAGGATGTTTTGTTACGATGACTATGATTCGCACTGTACAATTCGTAAAAGCACCGATCAACCAATATTCATTAATTCATTAACTTATGTCGAAATTTACTACTAAATACCTAAAAACAGGGCTTGTTAACGTTACCAATTAACAAAATAATATCCGTTACGTAACGTTAAATTTCAATGTTATACCTACTAACGTTACAAAAATTTTACGTTACTTGATAACATTACCAGTAATATAACGTTAATTAACATTAACAAAATTACGATAACTAACGTTAATTTAGCTACGTTGCCGTTCTGTGGGTAAGAATCA
Organism: Dryobota labecula; assembly: GCA_947523025.1. NCBI lineage: Eukaryota > Metazoa > Arthropoda > Insecta > Lepidoptera > Noctuidae > Dryobota > Dryobota labecula. The sequence goes on from OX383297.1 coordinate 25,282,809, forward strand.
GGCAGATTCAGGCAACGTTTAGATCGGCACGGCATCAGAGAGGCGCGAGGGCGGGCTCCCACCGCGCCGCACGCCCCAGGCCCGACTACTTACATCTCACCTGTTTAAAATAACGATAAAATTAATAGTCGCATATATAACGTTAAATTTATTACCGCTATTTTAATAATAAATTTACCGGTATTTAAAGCCCTGCCTAAAACATATGAAGAATCTCTGTACCTACCTACTGTGTCGATTTGTTAAAAATTAAATTTCAAAAACTAGTCATCCTGGTTTCATTTAACATCATCATCATCATTTCAGCTCAAAGACGTCCACTGCTGGACCTCCCCCAAAATTCCCCCTCATTCTTAACTCGATCTTGCAGAGAAACTCCGAGCATAGCCCTCTTCATTGGCCTTTGGGTGACCTTGAGCTTTCTTATGAGGCCTATTGTAAAACGCCACGTCTCAGTGCCGTGAATCATAACTGGCAACACACACTGGTCAAAGACTTTTGTTTCGAGATTGCAGTATTTTGGACGAGAAGATCTTCCGTAGCTTCCCTAACTTAACGAAGTTGCACTTACCTAGTTTGACCGTTTGTCCCAGGTACACATACATTATGGTCACCCTTAATAGCGAATTCATAATGAATATCTAAACGTAATTTGTTTTACAGATACCGAATATATACAATGTTGATTTGTACAAATGTATTTAGTAGAAATTTATACTAAATGTTAGTGTCTCTGGTTATTGATTCCGTTGTGATCTCAGGTAGATACGATCAATTGTTTATTATGCAAAACGTCAGGATTGAGGAGCCAAATAAAATGCGTTTATTTACTAAATTCACTCTGTTTTACTACTTTCTCTATGTACTACAAATTCGAACACACTTACTAAATGTTTTTTGGAGTGGCATCTAAATTGACCAATTACTTTCATGGAAATTCACGCTCTTATGTATAGATTGAGGAGCCACATTAAAAATATTGTATATTCTTGAATATCAACAGTACTGGACTCAGATTTTTAGTAGGCACTGTACGCAATTACTACTAAATGATGCAAAATTGTCAAAAACATTCATTAAGTACTTTCCGTGTTACAGGTGGCTCCTCAATTCAGACGTTTGGATTGAGGAGCCACTTTTACATTGATATGACTTTGGATATATTTTACTACAAATTTCAGAATTTGGCCTACAAAATTATCTGCTTACCTACTAAATAAGGGGGTGAGTTTCCTTTTAAAATCATGAAGTGGCTCAATCCAAACGGACATACAAAAGTCACAACAAATCGCCCTCATACATCACCCAAACTATCATATTAATCCATTAATTATTATATTAAAAATTACTTCTCAAGTAGCATAGTGAGCTAAGTCGCGCATACGCCGCCGTCTCGAAATCTCGAAGGAGATTTTAAAAACGAGATTGTCTTCAAGATTGAGCCTCGAAAAAAGGCTTAAGATCTTGCGAGCTCAAGCTTGCATTCCCTACCCCACTTACCCTTTTTATGTTTTAAATATGTCCATCCATCCATAAATGTAGCTTCTCAAAACTTTTCTCACGACATGTTCGCAACACTGGTGTAGTTATTTAAAACAAAATGATGATTATGTTTGAGTTTGTCGGTGTGTCGTTGACGCAGGAGGTTTCTCGGCAGGTGTGACGAAGGGCGCGCGGCACAAACTGCTCCTGTCCATCAAGAAGCTGTCGGAGCGCGGCGCCGTGCTGGAAGGCGTGCAGGCCGAGCTGGCCGGGCCGGGCGGGGCGGCGGGGACGGCGGGGCCGGGCGGGGTGGCGGGGCCGGGCGGGGCGGCGGGGCCAGGCGCGGGCCGCGCGCTGGAGCGCCTGCGCAGCGTCCTGCTGAGCCCCATGCCGCCCACGTCGGAGCTGCCTGTGGCTATTGTGCGGGCGCTGCATCTGGGTAAGCAGGCTATCTCTCCTTTCTTTAATACATCCAAAGGTTGTCTCAAGAATATCGCTTTTAGTGACATGATCGCCCATTGTGTCAAACTATGTAAACTTTATACATCTTTCGCCCGCGGCATCGCCCGCGTGCATGTCGGAAAATATCCGGGAACGTACCGGCATTAAAAGAAATCGAAGCGATCGCATACCTAATAGCCTAGGAATTGGTCATTAACTTCCTGTCTATAGGGCTCGTTTTTCCTTATCCTACTCACCAGCTTACCCAATGGTAAAATACGCATGAGATTCAGGAATTTAGATAGATAGATAGATAGATAGAATACTCTTTATTATGTACACCATAAAAATTACAGATATAAATCAATGGTATAAATAATAAAATGGCAAAATGGAAATGATGGAATGGTAATGGTATGGTTTAATGGTATATATGGTTTTAATTTACTCTATGTTAGAGGGTTTGGTTTCCGCACTTAGTCCTTCAGATGGACCATTGTGCGTGGGCCATGGCGGCCACTGGTGGTTATTCCAACCAGCCCACCTCCTTCCAGAAGCTAATCACGTCTCCTGGTCTGTTCAGAACATAGGCATAGGATCTGGGTTCCCAGAGGGTTTCTGTTCTGATCTGGGTTACGCCTGTGCATTCGAAGAGCACATGCGCAACGGTTTCATCCGCCTCCATGCAGGCCCTGCACAGAGGGTTGTCCGTTATCCCTATTGTGTGGTTATGGTCCCCGTCACCAGGCGCATACCGTTCCTGTCCAGGCGTAAAAGGCGCCTGGTCAGCCTACCATCCAAGGAAGGCATAGCCTCTCTGGACTGCCTGCAGCCCGGTGTCGAGGTCCACCAGTTCTCCGCTTGTGTGTGGGTGAAATCCTGTAGCCACCTGCGTAATTGGTTGAAGAGGATGGGTATGACAGGCTCGAGTCCACATACCGACGTGCTGGATGCCCTTCTGGCCAGTTCGTCAGCTGCGTCGTTACCCAGAGATCCGCTGTGTCCTTTTATCCATTGAGGGATTTACTCGCATGAGGTTAGGTTAAAATAAAGTCCTTCACTTTGTCATCTCAACTAAATTTAATTAGAGTCAAATGTATACGCACAGTGTTTTAGTTTCACATACTCGTGAAAGGTTTTATTTTTACACTCGACCAACTTTTCAAAATGTATTAAATGCTTAGCGTGTCTCTCTGCTAGCAAATCCAAAAGAAGCTATTGCAAAGCAGCTATTGTTATTACTCAAGCAACATATTGTCACTTGTTTTGTTGGTAGCACTGCTTATTACAATTATTAACTTGATTTAAGTTGTATTATTTAATTTAAATACTGAATTTAATATATTATTTAAAGTTAGCATTGTATGTTTATTATCGTTATTGTTTACACAAATTCTAAAAAAAAAGAAAATTACTTCCGATTAGACCAAACGCCATCTAATTGATTTAGTGATAAACTTGCACGTTGATTATTAATATTTGCTAAAAGAGGGCGCTACTGGTAACTGCCGTTTTTAGCGCCGCGCCGCCGTCAACCTTAATTATTTTGTTACGCATAATTTTGAATTTGTGATATCTTTTAAAGTATTCATTTAAATGATAATGATGTCAATTAAATGCCCAATTTAAATAACATATTTTAAGATAACACCATAATCATGGTCCACAATCTGTGTGGTACTTTCTTCAAAAGACCATTTCAGACACCAATCTACACCACAGTGGCTACACGAAACTGTCAAATTTACATAGATGATTTTGAAAATGTTTTATAAACTTCTTCCCTTAAGTTTTAACTGTTTGATGTTTAAAAAAATTTGGTTACATCGAAAGGTTTGTTACTCGTAAAGTAATAGGTACATAGGTACCCAATGGATGAACAATGAAGGCCACTCAATTTGAGAATTTAGAGAAAAGTGATATTTAGTGACGATACTGGGAAATTTTCTAAATTACATAAAAATTGGGGTTGTCTGTTTGTTCCGACTAATCTCCGAAACGGCTGGCCCGATTTTGTCTCGACTTTCACTGGCAGATGCTGAGGAAGAGCTGATGTAACAGGCTACTTGCAATTGACAAAAAACTTTTTAACAAAAAACAAGTTTTTTATTTTTCGCTTTTTAGTTATGATACCTATCCCACAACAATTCGACTACAACTAATTGCTATACCGCGCAAACAAGAGTGACACAAGAAACCTATACGAAGTAGATTAAATACACTCTAAACAACTCAAAAACTATCCAAGCAAAGTTAATAAAAATTGGTTGATAACCATTTATAGCCCGAGTGCATCTCATGACAATTCCAATAAGCCCAAACACGGCTAGGATACATCGTTTTATTTCGGAGTTCCGGTGCATACCTTCCGGCTTCATCTTCAGATCAGTTTGATGGTACCATTTTCATCAGAATTATTTAGCTTAACAATCTTAATCGAGATATCTTATCGCCACCCGTGAAATACTTATCATTGAGGAGTTCCGGTGGCCATTTGTGGTCTTCTTGATCAGTTCCACTTCATCAAATGATACTTTTTGCTTGAGTTGTTGATGAAAATACAAAAATCGCTATATGTTTGCCTATAAAATTTGAGGAGTTCCCTCAATTCCTCATGGATCCCATCATCAGAACTGGATTTTGAAAAAAAATTGGGCCAATCTGGAAGTATATCCTTTCAAATAAAAAAAGAGTTTTTCAAATCGGTTCATAAACGACGGAGAACTGAGATAACAAATATTTAAAAAAAATACGACCTAATTGAGACCCTCCTCCTTTTTGGAAAGTCGGTTAAAAAGTTATGCGGCCCACGGGCAGAAGCTAGTTAAAAAATAAAATCTTTAATTATTTATTTCGTGCAGCATCAAAGTGCCTGAACAACGCGTCGTGTCCACCGGCCGCGCGCGTGACGTCACAGCTGCTGAGCGAGGACGGCGAGCACGAGCCGCCCGTCGACCCTATGTCGCTGCACTGCTGGCTCGTTGAGAAGGTAACACATTACACTACAGCTTTCCAAACAAAAGTATGCGCTTCGGGAAACATCGTCTATCTTCGGAAATTCGAACGCGCGATGATGAGATCTAATATAGAGCGGTTACAACCATGGAAGTATTTGCTAATTTTGTAGTACCATGTTAACAAAATGTTAGATCAATAACTCTATCAATCTGCCTAGCCTTTTCCCCACTATGTTAAATGATAATGGCGATTCCATCACCCAACACGTCTGGGCGCTCCTATCGCCCGCCTCGGCCGGCCTGGCCTCCTGCAGTAGGAGCGTCGGACAGCGCATCATCCGTCGTGCTCTTGTCGCCGCCGGGTGCCAGCTGTTTTAGAACCCAATAGCTTGGCACGCGACGATGGGAAGAGTCCGGAAGGAATGACCATAATGCCTTGGCAGTTAGGTCGGCCCTTGGTGTCCCATCTTCCTAGCGCGGCGGGCTGTGCTGGGCCGGCTGCTGCAGGTGCGGAAAACTCTAACCTGCGCAAATGTAACAACCTTATTGGGAGCTATATTTTTAAGCCGTTTTGAGGTCGAAACACTAAGACCGTGACCATCGCTATGCGGTTGGTCGACTCTTCACGTGACCAAATAATCAGCCATACAACGTGGCAATACTGCCAGCCTTTTGGGCACTTTTCCTGTTGACAGCGATGCGGACGAATTTTTTTATGCCCTTTGATTCTTTCCCATCCCTTCTTTATATACTTGTACATATTATTATTATTATCATTATTTTAAGACTATAAGGGCGTTTGCTCACTTATCCGTATCCGGTTCGTATTCGATTCGTGTTCGATAAATGAAAAAGACGTACGGGAAATTCACGTGCAAGCGTCTGCGTCTGCGCACTTCCACTTCACACATCCGTATTTGATTCGTATTCAAGACGATTGTGCACCACCAGATTCCGTTGGTAGAGGCCGCATTTACAATGTGTCCTGAATTTAACCGCCGTCAGCTACTTGCACTATTATTATACATGCGAAGACGCCCGCCGGAGAATGAAGGAATTTTGGGTACATCCTCTCTTGATATCAAGATATCTAAGAGGAGCGTTTCTCGACCATGAAGAAATGAAAAACCATAAAACGATTTTTTTTATGATTTTCGAATGAATGTAGCTACATTTAACGATAAGTATATTGTGCCACATAAAAGAAAAAAAAAAATACCCTCCCCGTGCCTCACTCTTCATCCGTGAAACTGAATACGAACCGAGTGCAGTGCACAAGCGCACGTACAATTTTTTGGCGGCCACATCGACTCGGTTTTGATCCGTCAAAAAACGACTCGAAGTGAGAATTTACGAATCGAACACGAACCGTATACGCATGACTGCACAAAGGTCCATACAATTCCTAGGATGGAAAAACCGGATCAGAAACGAACATGAATCGAATACAAACCGGATACAAATAAGTGCGCAAACTTAGCTTTTAAATTATTTAAATAATTATTATCCAATAAAAGTGATAAATCATTTTATTTCTGTACAAACACTTGCACGTAAATCATATTTTGAAAACTAGACGAGGTAGCGTTTTTTATCTTACTACTCTGAGCAGAAAGCCGAAACAAATTCAGAAGTCAGAGGCTCGGAGCTCTTAACTTAATGAGCTCAACGTTTCAAACACGAAGATTACCGAAGTGGATATTTCTGGTTTACCTGTATGTGCGTGCTAGGAATGCAAGAATTGCCAAAAAGTATCGATATATATCGTAAGTACCAATATTAAAAAAAAACGATATCAACTTCGGTGAAATATTAAAAAAAATATTTGTACCTACTTTATGAAATTTTATTTGTTTTTTTTTTTTTCATCCACAATAGCGTAGCTCTTGCCCTTCACAGTTAGGCCCACTTGCAATGCATTAAAATTATTTATTTTCCGAGCAAGCGGAAACAGACAATAAAACTAAAAATACATTATTATCTGTTTCTGCTTTTTTTTTCTTTCGATATATGATATTTTATATCGAAATAGTAAATATCGATATATCGATACATCGATATTTTTTCTACAAGCCTACCGCCACATATAGCTACAGTCATTAAAATTTATCATTGATTTTCCATTTCTAGACTAAATTTTTATTATTTCGTATAGAAAGAAATAAACCCAATAAAAATCATAAACTTCTCTTTGACCTATTTCAATAAAATTATGAGACCTCAAAGCAAATTAAAACATTTATCTGCATGATATGGGTAGGCTTGTGTTCATTTCACATTACTTACAACATCACAACTAAAATAGTAGCAATACAAAGATTCGAATGAACATTGTTTTAGGCGTTACACCACGAGGCGTTCACACGTCCGGAGCTGCAGGAGGCTCTGAAGGGTCTGCGCCACCGCCTGCCGCCGCGCCAGTTCTTCCACTACGTGTCGGACATGCCGCTCAACAGGAGGTGTCCTAAGCCCAGGTATAACTAGTGCCATAGGACTATAGGTTCAGAGAGTGCTTCTAAAGCCGGCGCCAGTTTATCTAACAAAACATGTTAGTAAAAGTTTTTTCTAACAACAATGTTAGGCCACGCCCTCAAATCGGTTAGTAAGTTAACAATGTGTGTTTGTAAAACACTATAATATGACGCAGCGGTCGCGGCTGTGGTATTCCGTTACCCCCTATAAAAACTTATTTGTATAAAAGCTGTTACCTAATGTCAATGAAATTATTTAACAAATTTTCATTAGAATATTGCGGAACAAATGGTATTCAATTAAATGAAATATTGTATTATACAGGAAAAAAAACAACCAGTGCGCAAATTTTGGTGGTTTGTGTTGAAATCAGCAAAATCGCGAGCGATCTATTAGTAATAATATCAAAGGGCGCGCACGCAGCGGGTGTAGGCGGGGCGCAACCCCCCGCCGGGCGACATGGCGACGCCGCGCCTGGTGGTTGACAGTCCCGTTACGCACGCGTCCATGTGACGTCGCTTTCCTGCGCATGCACCGCAGTGCACATATTACGTACTTACCCACATCGACGTCACACTTTACTAATCGCGAGTTTTACAGGATGGTGCGAGTGTAGGTAAGAGGTTAAAACTTACAAACAAATCGAAGAATGTATGCGAGGGTGAGCATACCTGGTATGCGACTCAACCCCGCGGTCCATGAGAAAAGGACTATTTTAGCAGCCATTCAAAGGCTGTTTGATCAAATGATCACAGACAGTTCAGAACCCCGAATAAGTATAAGTGCTTTAATTTAATTGATCACAAAGCTTCATTTTCTGCATTTTTAATGCTTCTAAGTTCATGAAAGTATGAAGGAAAAATTGGAATTACTCTTCAAATAACTTCAGGTCACAGCCTAAACTTAAAAAACTAGTTCAAACCTAATAAAAGTAGCGAATGATAACCCGCTTAAATACCTACGTCGGCGAATTGCGCGAGCGCACAGCTGATAGGTACCTACTGCGTTCCGCTACGCTGCGCGCGGCGAGTATCCATTAAACTAGTTTCAAAATAAATATCTTTCGTTAATGATTTTTTTTTTTATACTATGTCTTGGTACGAAGACATCCAAATAAGATATGGTGTTTAGTAAAACTCGTTTAAGTTAAATTTGTCAAAATTCGTACACTGATTAAAAACTTCCTGTAGCACTACCATGAGTTTGAACAGCCAATACTCGCTAGCGTCTCCGTAACTAATATGTATGAAATACTGTACAGCGCCCCTAGCGGTCACTGAAAGAATTAAAATGCGTACCATGAGCACTATAGATTTCGATAGGTAAGAAACCTAACGTAATCTATTCGATAGTCACTAACGTTTTTCAGCTGTCGCCATACAAAACGGCACCATGAGTTACTAATTTGACAGACGCTATCGAAAAATATGCTTACGATAGTAGTTACGTAACGTACATATTAAAATTATATACGTTTTTAGTTCAATATAGAATAATGTCTGGAAGAGCTTATTTAGCATGGAATATGGGTTGAGTGGCAACTATTTGGTAATTTCGTAACTTTAAGTTTTAAAAGAAATTAACATAAAGTAAAAACACACCTTTTCATGAACTCCACCAACAATTGAAATTGTCCTCATTGTAATATTCAATTTTTTCTAAGTTATATCACTTTTAAAAATAAAAAACGTCGCGAACCGAGTAATTCAACAACTCGACCCTACACATCGTCAGCAAAACTACAAATTGAATAGACGATAATGACATATTATAAGGAATAAAAATTCAATAACAACTAAATAACTTACGTAGTCCACGAACCGCCAACCTTTCTGTTTAGTCGGATTATTTCGTGGTATTGACTGTCATTACATTTTTAGCCGTTCTCACTTCTTATTACTGAGAAAGAAAGAAACAAAAACATAGGAGTGAAGTTAGCTAGACGACACGATCTATCGAGCTTACGTTAGCGCCCGCGTAAGACTCCGTAAAACTCATGGTGCAAGCATTATCGAAATCTATTCGATCCACGTTACTACGCTAGCGAGTTTAACGATAGCGCGTAAGTTTTCGATAACAACTAGCAGGGGCTGTATAAATATTTGTATACGACTCACGAATACAAAGTCTAAGCTAGCGCTGTGAACATTGCAGATGGCGCATCGGGCCGCAGCACTCGCAGGCCAAGCCGCGGCCTGCGGCGCGGGCCGCGCGCGGCTCGGCGCCCCCGCAGCCGCCGCGCGCGCCGCCGCCCGCGCTGGACTACTCGCGCCTCGACGCGCTGTGCCTGCAGATGACGGAGCAGGCCATCGACTGACTCCGCGCCGGGGGCCGCGCCGCCCTTAGTGACGCCAGTAGCTAGAGAAATTCCGGCTCTAGTCTCGCGACCGGACGACGCCCTGCCGTTACTAGGCAGGCAGGATTATAGCTTTTTATAACAATCACCCGCATTCGGTCACTATACTTTCACTCCCTGAATACTTAGCATAAGTATGCTCTAAAAATAGTACTAGTGTAATCGGTGACATCGACTCGATCGCATACAACTAATCGTATCCTAAATTTCTCTGGTGCTAATTTTGCGAGGTTTTATTTGTAGTTAGCTATATAGTGTAGGTAGACAGGGCGAGACCACATGCCCGTGGGACGGACGCCGTAGATAGTGGACGTTGTCACGTAAACGTAATGTATGATGTACGTATCGTACGGGACTCGGCTGGCCCTCGCGACCGACCGGACGAGTCGCAGGAGCACACTATGGTACGGGCAGTAACTAGTTGAAGCCAACCTTCAGTCCCTGTTCCTCGTGTAGCTACAGCGACGAACAGAAAGCTTCCCGTATACCTCGAGGTTGTCGGCCGACTCCACGTACTGTGAATATATAAATGTTGTCTGTGTACTGACCGGGTTATTGTTGATAGTGACTGTTTATGCGACTAATCAGCCGCGACACATAACGATTATTATTATAATGTTAACGTGCATTAGTTATTAACATTGTTGACTGATGTTTGCATAATTTATAAAGTTCGCAAACTATTATTTTATTTTATTTTAATCTTTATTCTTTAGTCTAATGAATATTTATATTCAGCAATTAATATTTTGACTGGATCAAAAATCTGATTGTAATGTGTGCAATTTATTATTTTTTTATTTACGCAATATTTTGTCTATATTATAAACTTATAGAATTCATGTAAATAATGAACTAGTTCACATTGTATGATAAGGGTTATTGTTTTGTACAAAACTGTGTTGATGACAAATATAATATTATAGCAAATGATTTTGAATATTATTATGAGAGGAAATGTATTGGTTTATGAGTTAGTGAATTGTTTGGGGCTTACAAGCTGTCTACAGATATTTATATTTAGCCAATTGTACAGAAGTTTATGGAGTATATTTATTCTTTACCCCACATACCTCAAATCTTGTTTCTGTTAATATTTTCGTTCACATCTGTGTTCAAGAGCTTTAGTTACTAATCTGTAGCGGACTGTGATACGGTTTGTTTTTGGATCATGGATCATGATATTCATCAGCACTAAAATAAATATTGTATAACATAATGTGGTGTTTTGTTTCATATCTACCTGATATTCAACATGCTCAGACACCCCACTCACACAAATCGCAATTTATTTATTACTAGCTTTTGCCCGCGGCTCCGCCCGCATGGAAGTCGGTTATCGCGTAAAAAAGTAGCCTATGTTCTTCTCCATATCGCAGGCTATATCTCTGCCAAATTTCATGACGATCGGTTCAGCGGTTTAGGCGTGAAAAAGTAACAGACAGACAACAAGTTACTTTCACGTTTATAACGTTAGTATGGATTATTTAACTGGCTTAATAAAGACATGAAATTAAAAAGGAACTTACACTAACTATTTATTAAATTTACAGTTAGACTAGATGACAAAATATGACAATTAAAAAAGTATTTTTGGTCTCATTACAAAAATGGTTAACAGCTTACACTATGAATGTCACTATAATAATACTTTATAATTAATTGAGTCTCTCTTTATGAGTGCCAATTTTATGTCTGGCAAGATCATTCTTCCTATAAAATGCTCTTGTGCACCGGTCACATGGAAACGGAATGTGCGTACCGTGAAGCTTAGCAGTATGGAAGTCAAGCATTGGTCTGGATGGGAACGACATCAAACACCCTTCAACTGTACACTTAAATCGATCAGTTTTCTTATGTCTAAAGTTCATGTGCCGAGCTAAAGCCTTCAGTTCATAAAAGCTGCTTGTACAGAGCTCACATTTCAAGGGTCTTTGTCCTGTATGGCGCCACATGTGTACCTCAATATTTGCAACATTTTTTGAACAAACAGTGCAGTGACCTGATTTCTCAGAATGTTGCTTGTCAATGTGAATCTTCAGGTTCCCCTTAACATTGAATGTACGGCCACAGTGGTTGCACACAAATCTATTGGGTTCCGAGTGCAGTCTCACATGTTTCCTTAAATTGTTTTGGTATTTAAATAATACATTACAGAGAGGGCAAGAGTAGTTTTTCTCATTACTGTGTACCAAGAGGTGACTTTTTAGTTCTTCCTTAGTACAAAACCTCTTTGGACAAGCTGTACACAAGTGATCTTTCTCACCAGTGTGTCGTTTTTTATGTCTTTGTAAGGCACTGATCTGTGTGAATCTGAGAGTACATATGGAGCAAGCATATGGTGTTTCCCCAGTGTGTGTACGCATATGAACCTTCACATCATTCTTAGAGAAGAAGCCTTTGCCACAGTTTTCACAAATGAAGTTACGCTGCCGCTTCTGTTGGTGGTTTCTGTCCATGTGCCGTTTGAGAGTACCGCCGTCTTTGTATTTCTTATCACATGAAGGACAAGGGAATGGTTTCTCATTAGTATGGGATCTCATGTGTGTCTTAAAGGCTGATGGGTTAGCACAAGATCGGCCACAAACTGAGCAAGTACATGGCTCCAGACTTTTGAATTTATTAGACCTTTGTTTGTATGGTTTTCGTTTGGGGGTAATCTTACATTCTAAACTTTCCAATTTTAAATCTAAATTATGTCGCCTTATTTGTTCAAGAGTAATATCATCGTTTTTTAAATCTTCATAAAGGTGATCATCATCGCTGTTACAGTCCATTTCAAGTTTTACTTCAATTTTCGGAGAGCAGTCGTCGAAATCTGCTATATCTTGGGAAAATACTTCAAAACTTTGAGATCTTAATTTCTTATCAGAAGCTTCGCATTTTAGAACAAATTGGTAGCAGACTTTGAGCTCTTTTTCGCAGCTATCACAAATATGCGATGGAAGTCCATCCCCGTCTTTAATATTTACATTTGAACAACAATACATTATTTTTGCACGTAGCGCAATTTCGTTATTTCCTCTACTAAAAATGTCGGAAGTTGCTTCATGCTGACAACACAATCTGCACAATTTTTTCTCCATTATGATGGTTTTGGAAAGATTAATCAGGCATCAACAGGAAGAGGATTTTTTTTTGTAAACAAAAATCATGAAATACGGCTAGTTACATGGTGATGGAACAAGTAATTTAGTGGTCATTTACATAAATATTTACTATGACAAAATTGACAAGCCAACAAGGTGTCAATGTCAAACTTAATTGACGTATGACGTTTTGTATGTAAGTTTCGGTCTTGTTTCGGTACGCGAAACCTAGCTTTTTAAGCTAGACAATCCTTTGGTAGAAACAGATTGACACAGATTTTGACGTTCAAAAGTGCATCTTCGTGCCTATTTGAAATAAATTATTTGACTTTGACTTTGATAATTTCTATTGTAATCATCTATATATACCACAAGGGAATAATTTTTTTTAAAGTGTTCATGAGAATTGAGCGAAGCAATTATTGAAAAATTCAAAGTTCTTGAACGAACTAAATAAAACAATCTGTCAAACTAATAAAACAAACGAACGTCAATAATGTTGATTTGGTTTGAGAAAAATTGCAATAATCCTATTTTAGAAGTTTAATTTCTTTCTTTCTAGTAATCTTTTTGTCGTTAATAAATACCGTGAGCTTATACATAATTGTGGTATCAAGAGGACGGAAAACCAATTATGGAGTCGAAAGTATGCCGTATTTGTCTCAAAAAAACAGCTATAATGTCCATATTTGATAGAGAGGACGAAATTCAATTTAGCACTAAGGTGATGCGCTGCGTCAATGTTGTGGTGGTCGAGGGAGACGGGCTTCCTGACAACATATGCATTAAATGTGCTGCGGAACTGTCGGCATCGTACGAGTTCGTGAACAAATGCGAGGCCTCCGACAAAGCCCTGCGCTGTGCTAACATTGTTAACCTTTATGATGAGTTAGTGCCCAAAACTGAACCCCAAATAAAGTTAGAAAATATCAAAGAGGAAAGCGCCACTGATGACCAAGATCATTTTGATAATTTCTTATTAGATGACCCCACAGACTGTAGTGATAACTACAATATCAAGAAAGTAAAAAAAAGAAAGTATATAAGGTCTGGCAAATACAAACAACTACAAATCGATGGGCGGAAGTTAAGGCCTAAAATAGGACCAGTGAGGTGTAAGGTATGTGGGCAAATGGCATCATGTCGCTCTGCCCTGGAGGGTCACATGAGGACTCACACTGGGGAGAAACCATTTGCATGTGACTCTTGTGGGGCAAGGTTCAACCTTAAAGGGACACTCAAGAGACACATTAGGACACACCATACACAGAGAGAACGGAAATTCATTTGTGAAACCTGTGGCAGCAGCTTTTACTCAAAGAGTGATATTATAACACACATTAGAGTTCATACTGATGAAAGGCCATATTCTTGCTCTTTCTGTGGTAAAGCATTCCGGCAGATTGCTTCAATGATACGTCACAAACGCATGCATACAGGGGAAAAACCATACACTTGTTCTGTTTGTTTCAAGAAGTTCATAGACAAGAGCCACATGAAGAGACATCAGGCTGTGCACTCTGATGAGAAGAATTTCACTTGTCACCTGTGCAATAAATCTGTTAAAACTAGAAATGCTCTCAAGGCTCACATTCGGATACACTCTAATGAAAAGCACATCATTTGTAGTTACTGTGGACTGGCATTCTCTTTTAAGGGCAACCTACAAGTTCATATAAAAAGGATACATTCAGAGAGGTCTGGCCAATGTAGTGTATGTTTAAAGACATTCCCAGATTTAGAGGCACACATGCGTAAACATACTGGAGAGAAACCATTTGCATGTAAGCTTTGTGATCAGGCATTTGCAAGCAAAAGGAGTTTGTCAAACCATGTTGGATTCAAACATGAGAATGCTTCCAAGTACAAGTGTTCTATAGGAGAATGTACAAAGACATTCCCAACTGCTATGATGCTGGAGTTCCACCTTCTGAAGCAGCACACTAATCACACGCCGTACATTTGCCACCACTGCTCCAGAGGGTTCTTCAGAACGAGTGATCTGTCCCGACACCTCCGAGTCAGTCATATGGAAACTGTTGCTACCATTGAACCTCGAATATTGAGACCACTGATATCAGGGTCTCCAATTAATTGAAGCTACTGTTCCCTACAAATTGGGAATGAGTAAACTATGAATCCATTTTGAAGTTTATCATTGGAACTTATGATTTTAAGTTTTCATGTCATGTACTCATGTAGGTATGGCACAGTGGCCAGCACATCAATCTACATGAACTTGATGTGCTGGCCACCGTACGTCATGCCATCATGGTTATCATTTATCTAGATGATCCAGATAAAAATTTTAGTTAAAACATAAAAATGTACTGATTGAGATTTAATTGTATTATGTCATGTTCACTGAAAAATATTTCATCATATTTAGAGAACTTTGAAATAAGTTCTAATTTAACTAGATTTAAAAAAGTGAATCTTTTTGTTGCCATACATTTAAAGAGACAGTTTATGAAGCCTGTATTCTAGAACTATGTTCAGCTTTAAAACTGACCGAAACTAACATAATATATTTTGATACTAATCTCAACTCGAATTTTAAATCGAAATTTGCGAAAATGATTTACAAAGTATTGTTCTAAAATATGGGCTCTTAGTAAATGCTTATTTAATGCTATGTAAAACTTCGATAATTGATTATTTTAAAACGAATTCAGTCCTGAAAAAAAAAACATTGTTTTTATTGAACAGAATATAATACAGTTAACGCACGACAGTGGTAATACCTGCTTGAACTATGAAAACCACCCTTACTGCTTCAACTTTCAGGCGCCGCGCGCTGTCAGGCCAAGTCAAATTGTTACCATGGACTTTGTACTATACCTAATTCAATTCTGTATCATACGTACATACCTCAGTAGGTAAATAGGTTAAGATTTAAGAACCAATATTTTAGACGTGATAAAATGTGACATGCTCGGTGACATTAATTACTACTTAAGGCGCAGGCCACATATAAATAGCGTCGGGCGCGGACATGACACGGGCGGCTTCCTATTCCATTAAAATTTCATACAAAATACATGGAAATAAAGCGCAATTTAGGACACACGGTATGTCGTTGCTCGGACGTGGTTACGATGACATACCGTGTGTCCGACGCCATTATATTTATGTGGCCTGCGCCTAAGAGGGCGTACAACGGTCCACTATAAAAATATTATCTCGTGACTGAGAAGGAATTATGAAAATCGGCTCAATAACGAACCTCGGTAAGTGTGTCTAGAATTTTCTAATACCTTTTATAACGTTTCATATTTAGACACGAAGCAACAAAATTCGATCTAAAGAAAAGCGGCCACATTCCTCTATAAAGGATGTGGCGCTACTGGATCGTTGTACACGCTCTTAAGAGCGGGTCACTGGGTTTGGTAAAAACTTCTTATTGACTGATTTTTCAATAATTTTTCCCATTGCTGGGCAAATATTTTTTAACGGACTCCGAATTTTGGAACTGGAGTCCGACCTAGCTCTAACGATGACAGTGGTTCGTCCTGAGTGGTAGTTGAGGGATTCCCTAAATCAGATTTAACCATCCGTAGTAGTCGATCCAGAAGTTAGCCGGCTGCTATCGGCTTTTCATACTTTATAGGCATAACTAGTTTGCCTTATGACTATCCCGCGTCCTAACCAAAAACGGTCGTCGCGCGAGTAAGCGATCGACGCGATCTTTTGAATGAATTTTGACGTACATACGCAACTTGATTAATCGCGCGACTATGTAATATTCATTTAGTCCGGTTGACCAAATATTGGTATCGGTTGAGAAAATTGGGTTTGGCGGTAACATGTCCATATCTTTCTACGTTACTCCCTGACATTGTGTGCACTAAACATCTAAATCGCTCGATGGCTCATTTGTAATAAAAAGTCTGCAATAAGCAAGTTTACACTCGCACATCATTAGTTACTTGCTTATCTCAATTTATTTTCACCACTTTCAGACTTCCATATAAACTTATTTCTTATTCTCAAGATTTTTTTAATTTGTGGGTCATGGTCAGCTAATCATGTCGCTGACTGTACCTACTTACTTACGTTTTTATCGTAGCATTAGTTACCCCGAACACTATCCTAGAAACATTGTTTTATCTAACATCTTGATCAACCCAATCCGAGACAAACTGGCTAGTCTTCCCTTGCTATTCTGGCTACTTCCATGATTCCTTGAAAGTACCTATAGATACCTTGAAATGCCATTATAACTATACCTAATGCAAAGCTAAGGTTTATTAGTTATTGCTAGTCGTTGTTTTATATGAGAAATAAACATTATTTTCTATTATATTACGAGGTTGTTTTATTAACGAGTCCAATTTACCGACGCAAAGTTCAATTTCAGTCTGAGTCGCGACATCTTGGCTTTTTATTAATCGAAAAAAATCTTAAATTCATTCACTGACAGATAACGCACAATCTATACACTGCTGGGTCTAGAAGCATGAAATTTTGCACAAGAGTTCCTTTTACATCGAAAGTAAGCAACTAAGGAAGAATTTTTGAAAATGCATAAAGGTAATAGGGGATGAAAGTTTGACATTTTGCTGATGGGAAATCCCATCGGGCCCACTACGGTTTGTGTTGAAAGAAATTCATCAAGATAGCAGCTACCCAACTCAATACAAGGATACAGACAGGAAGATAAACGCATGCAAATGATATGCTTCGCGCTGAATTTGAACCCGGATACTTAAGTAACTATCCTTTTTAGGCTTCCGTACCTCAATAGGAAAAACAGAACCATCATAAAGGATTACTTCGTTGACCGTCTGTCTGTCTGTCAAGACCCTTTTTCACGTTGAAATTAATGTCAAATAAGTACATACGTAGGTCTACGGTCTCTTGGAGCAAAAAAATCAAGCTTCTAAATCAATAATATATCAAATCTAATAATAGGCAATAAAAAAATACGGCCATTTTTGCGATATATTTTGATACTCGCAAATAAATCAAAATCTATAGGGTACCTACCTACTTCCCGTTGTCCTAAATTCATAAAATTTGGGAAGAAGCAGTCTCACAACACAAGTAAAGGGAAAAGTCCGAAAATCGTTAATCGTCGAAAAAAAACAATGTGGTTACGGTAAAACTTACATTTGCAGTTGGAGATTATTGACGTTGCTTCAAAGTTATATTTGTTCTTAGGATAAATTCATCTTCATCCCAACTAAGGAATCCATTCATTGTGCGTGGTCGGACGCACACTTGCTCGGTTTGTACTTAGGTTGTTTCTGTAGGTGGTAGTGCTGCCTCGCTGGTCTAGTGGTCACAAGCGCTACTGCTAAAGATGAGGTCCAGATTTGTGCCCGGTTGATGGTACTAGGCTCGCCCCCTATTACATGGGACTTAACAAAACAGGTGTAATGTGGGTGTAACCTATAGCTGCCTCCTCTGCCAAACCCTTCGGGGAATACAGGCGTGATGTTATGTTATTCTTTAGAAGTTGAAACCTCGTTTATCTGAGTGCTTACGATTCAGAATGGAAGCCTGTAGGTACTATTACTATACTCTTTGGATGGAAGTGTTGCACACACGGCTACATATCAAGCTATACATTTCCAGTTTACGCTGGTCTCGCATTGTATAGGATTTCTGATGAGCAATGACCAATTGTTGTTGAAATCGGCGGCGGCGAATCATTAAGTTGCTATAAGGAACAAAGTGAGTCTAAATCTCTACATACCACATCAGGAATAAAGTCTAGTGTGGTGTGAACGAGTGACAAAAATCATCGGATACAGTTGACAGTCAGAAAAACATCAATCGGCATGGTTGGTTATTAGTTAGATATATAAAACCACTTATTACCTACTAGCTGGGTAAAGTTAATGAATCGGGTCCACAGTATCAACTGGCAGTTCTCACGCGTAAAAAGATATTTTAATCAGCGTTCTGTTACAGGAATTATCAACAGGTTCCTTAATTAATCCCCTCTTCCTGTCCAACAATAGGGGAGCGAGGGCAGACCCTCGCAGTCAATGGCGCGGAAATCCGCGGTCAAGTTTCAAACGCGCGCCCTCACTTTCCTCAGGTGAAACAGTCATCACCGTCGGTAAAACAGCACCAGGTGTTGTGAGTTGTTATTGTCTTCTCTTTTCATCGTATGAGTTTCTTGTGCCGTCTCGCTTTCGCGCCAATTAGGCGGCCAGGTGAGTGATACGCGGAGGCTTCGCGAGCTGCCGTAGACTCAAGCAGAGGACGTTAGCCCGCGACCGCCCGACGTGCCGCACGTACCGCCCCGCGACTACAGTACTATCGTGGCAGGTGTCGGTGCCGTGATGGTTTAAACCGTGTTACAGTTCGTGAGTGCCTGCCTTACCATACCTGTGCGGACTGTCGAATACCTTCGTGTTTCACTATGGGTGAAGTGAGTAGTTTTGTATTGTCCGTGCGGAATGCGAGCGTGCTCTAGTTTAGCTGGTGGCTGAGAGGCTAGTCCTGTGAGATCACAATCGTAGGTTCGTAGGTCGTCGGCATGAGGTACAGTTGTGCAGCGCGTGTTGCGGGTCGGCGATCGCGACTCCCGCCAAATTAATTAACGCTTGCATACTCTCGACAATGATGGTGTGTTCGGGTAGGTATGTGTGTCGAAATCGAAGCCCGGTAGAAAGCTCCGCGACATGTCGCCGAACCGCCACATCGCATCGGTAAAAGTATTCGGTGTACTGTTATACATCTGATAACACGCCTCAGATACATTATCATTGATATTGTTCCATTTTTTTTATTTATTGTCATCGAACGTTCTTGCAATAACAAATGAGTGGCCATTGTCTTATCTCTAGGAATTAACAGTCTATAGCTACGTGTAGCGTCGATTGTATTGTTTTAATCTATCAGTTCACAATAATACCTACCTACTTATACAAAGTCACGATTAGCCATACTTGGAAGAGATACAAAACTTGTCCCTGTGTGAAGTGGGGAAATATTACCTCCTTAGCAGATTACTCGTGGTCCGTTCTCTTAAACTAGTATGGTCGCCAGTGAGGCGAAGTGGACCGGCCAGTGAAACTGAATATGGCAATGCGTAGGTCAACGAGCATATTGCACACGCTGCTGCAACAGAGTGACCTCTTTTCCAGTAATAAATACATGTTATGATGAAATACCTACTAGCTAGCACGTATCTGCTGACGCTACACAAAACACCAATGCTTAGCAAATGCGGATCTTAATTTATTTGCCAAACATGTCAAAGATATCATCAAAGAATACGATTACCTACCTCGTTAGTCAGCTGAATCTCAGACTGGCATATATACCAGGCATACTTAGTACAGCTAGGTACACTAATAATAGTTAACTTTTAGGAGGTAAAAAAAAAAAAGTAAATAATACCTACTCGACTCCCACGCATACTATAACACCTACACACTTCGGTGGCTCTTGTACAATACTACGCTTTTTATACAGATTAACATAAAAATAAACTGGCAAGTTATTTCACAAGTTATTCTCGTTGCTCATTTTGCTTTATCTTTATAATTTGATGGTGTTTTGAGAGAAAACCGTCTACTAAGAAAACCTCTCTGAGTGCGCCGGTAAAAATAAAGGAAATTACATTAGCATCGTGTGTTGGAATGAGTTGCAAGTTTTCGTCTTTCAGTGAGCGAGATCAAACGTTTAATTAACCTGAGGTTAAAGTTCATCACCTATCGATGAAGTAACATGCCCAAGTCATTTCTGGTACAAGAGTTACTCTCACTGTGCAGTTGATACAAAGCGGTTAGTCAGCATTTTCGCAGCTCAATGCCCTCACTGTAAAATAACTATAAAACCCCATATCGCCTCCAACATAATGTGTCGCCCTGAACTTTCGGTCATTTGTGTTTGGAACGAGAGCGATGTTTCGATAACTAAGATACCTACCTAAGTACTTATGCTGGCCTTTTCTGTAGTTTGGGCTGTAAAGTTGGATTTAAGGCTCCTACAAACAGGAGCGACACGCGACGAGACACCGCATGCCGCGCGACGAGCGGTCTCTTTTTTTCGCGTCGCTAGTCGCGCCTGTTTTTAGGAGCCTTTATAGTGATTCAGTCACGTTTCTTCGACAAAAGGGCTAGCAAAACGAATAGTTCTCGGTAACAGGAGCTCTTGGTAATAAGTGATAAGTTGATAACTAACCTTCGGAATGTTAATTCTGGAAGCTAAATAACTGTTGATACACAATACGTTGTACCTACTTACTTATAGGTACCTACTACAGCAAATAATTAATACGTACAGATCTAAAGATAAATACTATACTAACTGATTTACATAAATAGGTACAGGACGCCGCTATCTTCTTATACCATAGAAAATTTGTTTCATAAATGTAATTAGATCTACTCGGATAGCATTTTAAAAGCCGCGTACCTACCTTTGTTGATAAAAGTAGGTATGATGGGCCTTCAATATCCTATCTATATATCTGATAAAAACTTATTTTTCTGAAAATTAATATATCTATGAACGCAATCAGTCGATTAAATTAACGAGATAACAGAACAATGTAAGCATTTTGTCTGTTCTCGATTTTTCTTTTTAGCGGCCAGTCTGTTCTTTTAATTCAAGGATCGAGGTTGAATGTTACCCTTCCGCGCTGTTGTAACATTTTCCGTGTTGTTGCCGACCAGTACTTAACAGTATTTAGTTTCTATATTTTATCAAGTGTCCGTAAATCCGTGTATTAATATGCCTGGATATCACTTTGATTCTTTTACCTACCTCAGGTTACTATAAGCCTGATCAAGTCGCAAATCAGGATATACGTAGTCAAATCGTAACAGATAATCATACAGTGACCAAAGATTTGACAGTATCTGTTGAGCTGATAAGAATTGGGATTTGGGAAGACTTAGTAGCAAGCTACTGAACAATCATACGGTGAGTTTGCGAGCAAACGAAATTAAGGTAGATACCTACCTACATAATTATCTGACAAGAAGACACTCAATCTTCTAATCACATCAATTGACACGTTACTGTTGATGCAAACCTTTCAAATCATTCAGTCAGCGCCGGCCCTGGGGTAGAGCGAGAGGAGCGGTCGCTCTAGGCACCAGATGGCAAGGGGCGCCAAAAAGTCGATTTTGATGACACCTTTTGAGAGACGCGGGAGTAGTTTTACCAGATCAGATTTTTAAATGTTAAAGAAGCTGGAGTCATAGATAAATGATTGGTCTCGCTGCACTCGACTAGATACCGCGCTATCTAAAAACAATAGCTCCGTGAATGCGGCAACTCATTAATGTGGTGTGTGTAAGTCATCGTCACTTGACATTTGTCAGTTGACATTGTGTGATACCAGCTGCTAACTGTTACCAAAAATATTTTATGCTGTGGTCTATTAGTTAAGTTATAAATGTAGCTCAGAAAATACTTAAAAATGAACAATAAATTAAAAGTGAATGTATAAGTATATTTGTGTATAGGTTAAACGTAGGTTTCTTCTTTAGAAAAATGGAAGGTATGTTTGTATAGGTATCAATGATTAGGCCTCATTTTTAATAGTATTTTTTTTTTACATGTAATATTTATAAATTATTATTAAAAATAATCATGTAGAATATAAGGTGTTACCAAAATAATACTTCTTATTTCTATTCTACCCGTCAATAGTGTGGTTACACATTATTTAGTACCTACCTATATAACTTTTTTGGAGCTGTGTTGGCCATGTGGTTAACGAACGCTGACTCGATCCAAAAAAGTCGCTGTAACTAGGTAAGATAAATTAAATAGGTTATATAATAAAATACAAAAACAAAAAAATCAGATTATAAAAATCTCAACCACGGGGATCTTGATTCTTGTATACGCGGCATCACTGAATGGCGTTTAGGGTTTATGTAATTTTATGTTAAAATTTCGAAATTATACGATACTTACTGGGGCCTAAGGCCCGTATTACAGAACGTCACTCAATACTCAAGCATTACTTAAAACTAGATTCAAGCCATTTGATTGGTTGAAACTAGTTATAAGTAATGCTTGAAGTATTGAGTGACGTTCTGTAATACGAGCCTTAGTCTACTAATTTACAAACGTTGCAATGGTCTCGCCATTGTGAGTATTTGACAGTGTTTGTATGGCAAATCTGTCAAAAACTCACAATGAAGAGACCATTGCAACGTTTGTACATTAGTAGACTTGGCCCCCAGATGGTATGTGATGCCAGTGTCCTTTTCATTTCTTGTAGTATTATTTTTACACAGTTTCACTACGCAAACTGGCATTTTACTTCGGATTATGTCCAAAACTTAATAAAACATTTGGCACGTACACGTCACACACAGGTTGCAGTATGACTGGGTCGGCTACGCCGACTTCGGCGTAGTATTTGTTTCCGCATTTGACAAGTACACCGGCGGTATCTAGTCGAGCGCAGCGAGACCTATCATTTATCTAAGGCTGGAGTATACCAACTAAGTATTATCCGTCCACTGGGAGAATGCTTTTTTGACACCTGTCAGTTTCATAACAACGAATATGTGTTAAAAACTAATTTAAACTTTATTAGTTCCAAATCTTGTACAACTGACAGGTGTCAAAAAAGCATTCTCTCGATGCCGGTGGACGGAATAAAGAGCAATTTAGTTTAATTTAACTTCAATAAGTGTTGACCGATGACCTTGTGAAGGCCGCAGGAATCCGATGGATGCGGGAAGCACAGAAACGGTCGAAGTGGCGGTTCTAGGGGGAGGCCTATGTCCAGTAGTGGACGTGTTTGAACTGAAATGATGATGAAGATGATGAAGTGTTGATTTTTGCAATAAAAGTAGATTTTCGAAAGTTTGGGAATATTATTTATTTAACATAAAACGGAAGTGGAATTAACGTGAAGTGAAAGCGTCAACCAAAGGCCGCCGAAAGACAATCTCGCTCTCGATCCAGCTCGCCCAATATTTATTTACCTACCTAATCTATCGATATAGGCTCAGGGCTGGGACGATATCGATCGTTCATATCTGTAAGGTCGCGCGACGTGTGTGCAACTGATCGAACTCGGCCGAGACACACATCCACTAACCGAGTATGATGCAGAAAAACCTGTACCGACTATTAAAGTGGCGTAATAATGATAGTGACCGCTATGTTAACAGCTTAGGTGCTGTATCTATTATTAGTTACATTGAAACACGTAAACACTAAGGGCTTAAACAAACGTTGGATTCCTCAAAGACTTGCACGTTATGCAGGTCATTAATTTGAAGTAGACGATTGTGAATTGCCTCACGACACATTTAGTATTCGATTTACATCGATGAGTGATAGTTTGGTATGATTATTTTAGACCCCATAGATAGCGATGTAGTGGAAATAGTCGCTAAAAAGGATGAAATCAATAACATGTTTTTTGTCTGTTACAGTCATTGCTGAAAGAGGATCCCCTCTCCAGGATCCAGCGAGAGATCATAGAAGTTACGGAAAGAGAAAGAGAATTCAAAGAAGGACATTTCAGAATCAACAGACTGATGTCTGAGTCTACCATCGATGTGAACCATCAGAATGGCCACGTGAACGGCGACGCGGAACTCAAGCCGCAGAAGACCCTCAACAGAGCCGTGTCCACCTCACACCTGCTCGGTCCCATTGCGCCGCCGTCGCCCCCGGCCACACCCGCGTTGCTCAACACAAATGGATACACGAGACGGTTTACACCCCAAACGGGAACAAAGGGCATCATGCAGCGATTTATCGCCAACAAAGGCAAGATGCCTACCTCCCCTGGAGGCGCCATGCCTCCCACCACCCCCATAATGCCACATGCGCCACCTCTTGTGTTTCCCACGTCACCAGTGGTTGTGCCTGCTGTGGTCTCCCCTCCCGTCATCAGCCGCACACCAGAAGGTAAACCCGTCAGAAAGGGTTACGTACCTGTCGAGGAGAAGATACAGAAAGAATTACAGGAAATGAAGGACAGAGAGCACGAGCTCAAAAAGATGAGGAAGAAACAAAAGCCTTACGACTTGGAGTTGAGCGACAACGAGACCACCTCCGAGTCGGAAGACGAGGAGATCCCCATGCCTGGCAAACTGAAGCCAACCAAGTCAATAGGAGAGCTGTACGAGGCTCTGAACGAGGAGCTGCGGTCGCCCTCGCCACGGAATAGTTCGGGACACGACTCCATTGGTAGTCTAAAGCCGGCTAAGTCGCTAGCCGAATTGTGCACGCTTGCCCCGGGAGAGGAGTTCCTTGCACCCAGCTCCACGCGGCTCATAGCCAAGTGGGAGTCCCTCATACAGCAGAAACAAGAGGCCGGTGCCGCTTAGGATCGTAACAAATGTTCGGAAAGGCTAACTGGTTTAAATATGTTGATAAATCGGGCGCGTGACGCGAACTAAACACCGGCGCGATTGGAAGCAGCTGCCGCATAGTGAAAATTGTATGCAAGGCCGAAGGTGGCAACGTTCGGGTAGCTTCGTTTCGTGCGCGGACGATTGTACGAACAGGTGTTAGTGAAGTTTAGCATCCAATCAAAAATCGCCTCGGTGTAATACGGCTAGGATTAATAGTTTTACTGATCGATTTCTTTCGTCTATCAATCGATTGTGAAGCAATTAATTTTCTCCAGATTGCGAACAATGCAAATGATGGTTATCCGTAACAGCAATTATCTCGCGCGCTCGCGCACTTGGAAAGCGGCCGACACACGATGCGAACTCGTCTCCCAAGTGTGAGTAAAATGGTTTCTTCCTATTGTTTCACGTCAATCTGGTGAGCTGAAAAACGTAATAGATTTTTTCGGTGTGGCGCCGCTTTCCCGTGCAGTACCGCTCTTGTATGAGCCTGTATGCCATGCGGGCGACGCTGCACTAGCCCGCTCTTTGCGATTGTGAGAAAATTTATTGAGTGTAAGAAAGAAGCTAATAACACATTGAAATCGGCTCCCAGTATTGTCGAGATATCGCACTCGCATAGATTTATGAGCCATTAGAGCGTGATTCCGGTTTAGTTTGTAAGTATTTAAGTAGTGGCGTTTATTATGCAAAGTTTCATAACACCTCCAAAACGTTCAAGTAATTAATGCAGAGAGTATTTTTACTTAGAATTGAATGCTTTCGCTTTAGCTAAAGTATTCCTCGCGAGAAACAATATGATTAACTCTTATTTGTTGTACTTTCGTTTATTGCATTCACTATGCCGCGCGGTTACATGATTTATTCATCGTTGAAAAGATTATACTTAGCATTCTTTCACATAATGTTGAGATGTGTGGCCACTGTGAGCTGTGGCGTCTGTAGCTAGTGTGCCGGTAGATATGACGTAGTCGAAGCTGGACTTCGTGTTTTGTATTTATTGTAATTAACATTACACTGATTTTATAAAGAATATCTTACATTAGGCCTTCCACATACTCGATTGTGTTGTTCAGAAAACTAGGCGAAAACTAATAGAAGCAACTTGGATGAATTAATGTTTTACAGTTGCATTTAACTTTCCTATTTACTGCCTAAATGAAACTTAGTAGAACTAATCGACAATATGCAGAAAGCCTTCTTTTTTCGAATTTATGATACGAATTAAGCCTTTTACGAAATGACAAAATGTCTTATAGGTACTTATTATAGTGCGCCCCAGTCAGTGTTGTTATGTATCTGTATGTACTTGTACTTGTCTGAATACTTCGTATTTACACAAGTGAGTGTATTAGTGAAGTAACGTTCGTTGTTAGAAGTGTCAAATTGTCTGTGCCTTACCTTTTACACTAGAATTTAGCACAATATCTAAAGTTAGCAAGAAATGTGCATTTCCTATGTATTTCTGTGACAGAGCTGTTCTAAGAAAAGGTAACGAAGATTATTAGTAGGTAATGCTAAACATGAAGTAAATTTCTTATTTTTTATTTTTTATTATAGCATTAAAGAGGTCAACCTTTTGATTTTCAAATCAAGTGACTAGTTAAGAATACTGCCTTTGGCTAAGTATGATGAATTACGACTTCTGATGTTTAAAAACAAACACCGTTACTAAAATCTTCGTTAACTGTTGCTTGCTAAAATGTCAAACAAATGACAATTTTAGTAATACTTTGTTAGCACTAGCAACACCACGTCACTAGTACTAAATGTATAAATTATTTATTAGGTACTTAAACGAAACATTTTCCTTGAGAGCATAATAATAAATTAGTCAATTTTAATTTAATGGTGTAGTGCATAGATCAAAATAATAATTACTGAGATTGATAGTGTTAATTGTTGCAATATTTTATAAGTAGTCATTGTAAGTTTGTTTCTATTTATGATCAGTGCCACTGGTGCCACATTGTAAAAATATTTATTGTTAAAAAGAGGCCTTGATAAAACAAATTCCTATTTATACAAAAGTATAGTTTTCAGCATAATCCTAACAAATTGTGATATGAAATTGCCTTAAAATATTATATATAAAAAGTGAAGCTATTTGTACGTTGTATGCATCGATTTAGAATATCGATGGTTGTATGACACTCGTAAACTTTACAAGAGGTACCTATACTGTCCATATTAGATATCAGATGTTAATTTAATACATTTTCACAATAAATATTGTAAAAAGACCACATTATGTTTTATTTCGGTCACTGGTCGAGGAGGCTTCCCTCGCAGAAGGTCGGTGTCGGGTGTCGCATTGCGTATTCGTGAAGGCTATATTATAGTCCCATCACGGTTTTCTATACAATATTTTCACCTTTCGAATAACGCTGTGACATTAGGAAAGGTTACAGTTCCAGAAAAGCCTGAAAAATGCCTTGACTTTGATTTATAGAATATTAAGTACGAGTAGGTAGATATCGATAGTCACAAAATAAACTTACAAAAAGCTTGTATTACAGAAACTAAACTAACATTTCCACACAAACTTCTTAATAAACTTATCAGCACTTTCAAATTCTATGTTTTATGAAAACAAGTTTTCTGGTTGAGTGTGATTTTATTCCAGGACGGACTGGACGGTCAGATTGGTCACCGATGTTCGCTCGTTAGTAATAGATAACTGTTATTATTTCGCTTACACCCTCGTTATATTTTTGTTACCTGTTTTGATGAGCAAGTACCTTATGTTATTTAAATTATGTACTTAGTCGATGTTTTTGGTGCCCGGTGAAACTCTAATGAGTTTATGTTGGCACCAACTTAAATGTATACAATGTATGTAAACTACTAAATGAATAAATAAAAATAAATAAATAAATAAATAAATAATTCACTGGCGTAACTACAGGGTGGCAAGTCGGCAAAATGCCACGGGCTCCCAGCCGGAAGGGGCCCCGGTCAGTGGAGAATCCGTTAAAAAAGATAGTATCTCGTTTTCCAAGAAAATTCTCAGTTTTCGATCCTCTTTTAGACACGAAATAGAAACGTCATCTTCTATACGAGAACTTGCTGACTTATTAATAATAAAGAATCGTTTTATATCTTCAAGCTTTCCTGAAGTGTGCACTGCATTTCTGTTATATCTCACCATTCCTGTGACTACGGCTAGTGCCGAGCGATCATTCCCAAAACATAAATTGATAAAAACTTATTTAAGAAATTCTATGGGACAAGAAAGGTTAGGCAACTTGGCTATTCTATCCATTGAAAATCCTATGGCCCGAAATTTGAACTTTGATGATGTCATTAACACATTTGCTAAACAGATAGACAGTAGCTCATCCGATGAATTTGCCACGGGCCTCGAACGGTATAGTTACGCCACTGATTTTATTAATAAAGAACTGAGTTAAAAACACTCAAACGCTCCAAAAATTACATTCTAAAATTTTATTTTATTTAATTTTCTCATTATTTACGCAACAAGGCTGCGTCATGGTTCAATAATGGGACTAAACCAAAGGTCTTTCGAGGATGCAACTGTTGCCAAACTTCTATAAAATCTTCAATTCTTGATTTAGATACTCTCAGCATAGCCACATAACAATGGGACAAAACACAATATTCTTTAACTAAAGTGACATAAACTTCATTCAGTTCAGTAGTAAATATCGTGCCAAAAAACAATCAAATTACCTCACTGATCGTGATTATCATCCACAACAGCTGTCATTGCTGACATCAATGAATTCAATGGATCCGCTTCATATTTTATTGTTTCCAATTCATGTTTATCACTTCCATAATTCAAAATTCAATTATAATGGACAATAGGTTCAGACAGAACTATAGAAATAATGGCTACTAACGAGGACAGATATTATGTATCTTTCTTGTCTTTATCTTTGATAAATAAGTTTTGCTTGGAAACAATCGTTGGCATCGTTTTTAAGTCACGCCAGAAGATTTAAGAAGTTGAGGTGATTGTTCACGGTATTGTAGACCGTGTTGCGTGTTGGAAGAGGCGATAATTGAGTGGTTACTATTAGTTATTAGTGGCTCGTTAATGAGAAAAGCTTCATTAATGTTTGCAGGTTGTTGTGTGCTCATTTATTATTGTTTACCTTTTAGATTCTGGAAATTCTCTGTTTTCATCTTTCCTTGTTTATTCCTGTACCGCTATGAACTATAAAAGCATCAATATCTTGGTAAATAACTTCTTCAAGTGGTTGATCTACTTCTTTTTTTTTATTGGGGTGGGAAATTATCAAATAACTTCTCCCGCTCTGGAGCAGGAGGGCGTGTCAGACTTTTACTGACTAAAACCCACCCGTGTTCCTTCAGTTGCCTGTGTGCTAGAGCCACGGTATCCCTTTTGGACAAACCCGCAACTCTGGCCGGTTCTTTTTTGACCTGAGGTTACAACCTGTAACCCTTTTGAAGAACACTATAATTTTTTTTTCTTTCTTTTCATTCTTTCAATATTTACATTTTACCTTCCAACTGTCATAATCTGTACCAGCGAAGAAAAAACTTGTACAGTGGCCAGCACATCAAGTTACCACAAACTGTCAAATTTTCTCGTTCAATTTCGAACTTAAATATTAATATTTTAAAGTTAAAAATCGTTTGGAGAAATTTGACAATTTCGTTTAGCTTGATGTGCTGGCCAGTGTACCTACTATAGTTTGCTTAGGACAAATCCTGTGTACCGTGTGTTGTCGTGTTTACTCTTTGTTATCAATCTGTTTGTTAACCGCTTACCTGTGTCATTTCACACGCTCCCGAAATAGGAATTTAGAATAACAAGATTAACATATATCTGATAAGAATTATAATTACATAGAAATCGGAGAGATTTTCTTATGCTCTTGCAGCATGATGTCTTTAAGTAGGTACCTACATTTCTGCAGCTATTCTTATTTACCTACTTAAATAATATCACTAGGCAGAATGACTAGCAAGTAGTAGACCCAAAATTGTTTTTGGTACACAATAGTTTTGATGATTTCCGAAGATCCGACACTCATTTCACACAAAAGTCATACAAATTTTCACTCATTCAAAATCTAAGATTATTTTAATGTGACCTGCAGCTTCAGAAGCATACAACGATGATTAGATTACCTATTCATTATTGCAGTGTTGTGGTCACCATTTTCTATTGTCAGTAGGTAGGTACATATTTTGCTGTATCGACAAATCATTAGACAGAATGACTATAGGTTACACACTGAATCTCTTGCCTGTTTGGACAAGTTTATAATAACTTCGATATTCAAACACTAAGTACCGTTAACTTATTCAGAATTTCCAAATATCTCTCGTCAAGTCATAGGTATATTATTCGCTCATTCAAAATCAGTGCTACGATTATTTTGATTCGGTACAAAAAATAAGGACAGCGTTTTTTGCTCTCAATAAAATATAACTGCTTCTATAAGAAACGGCAATTTTATTGATCATTAGTGTCATCGGATTACTATCGTATTTACATTCATGCCGTTATGGTATACCGTATATTTTCACAACATAAATAAACAAAACTTTTAGTACCGTACTGAATATTTTAAAATGATTATTTCCGGGCTACTTACGTTTTTGATTTTCCCTTCGGCAAAGAGAGTGATTTACAGCAGCATTGGTTTCAATATCGATAGCATTGCCTCAAAAAATCAGCAACCCTGAATTCAAGCTTATACTGAACTCTGCCTCCCAATTTATCTTTCTTTTCATCTTTAACGGCCATATCAGCTACATTACAAAGACTTTCATCGAATCTAAAATCATATTCTGTTCCTTATTAAGATCTATTTAAGATATTCACTCTTCGCTCAAGCTTAGATTGAAATACAAGTACTCGGTAATAAAACGTAGATAGCTATCTCTGTTGTGTTAGTCGACATAATGTCAAGTTCGGAGGCATGAGTCGCTCACCTTGGTTCGACACGCTTGCATAGTTGCTTATACTTATAGAGACAGGGTTCCGTTTCGTCTGGCAGCTGTGCCGTGTTAGGGCAGACGACCTTTGTGTGGTCACGTCTTATCCATTAGAACTGGAGTGCTAATGTCCAGAATATTACGTATAGAACACTTGGATTCTGAATATTGTAGACTCTTTTCGTGGAAAGTTTTTGGGTAGTTAAAATTTGTTATACATGTTGGCATACAGTAACACTGTCACAGCACACTATACCCAAAGTCTCAAATTCAGATAATTTATGTAAACAAAGGGGATAACATAACAAAAAAATATCTTCGTAATGGTAATTACCAAGGCATTAAGTCCGCCTTTGTACAGTTTTTACTTGTGCATAAAGTTTTAATAAATAAATAAATAATAATTCACATAAAATGCCGAAAAAAGTGTTTCCATTTTCTTTTAAGTATTGATTTTAAGAAATAATAATTATAAAATAATCATACCGTAATTATTTTTATAAATCGGTTTTAAACAAAGTTATTAATAAAAGGAGATTTTCTGGTATAAAATACTTTATGATACTGGTAACAATGCAGGAGATCCAAACATTTTCACTGTTTTTACATCTTCAACAACACTAATATTACAACTCTCATTCATCGATTCATATTGTAAGTTGCATATCTAGCCACATTTTGGATGAAAACGGCTGTAAACTGTTTCGTGTGGAAATCGATTTTGGGAGGCCTACGTCTAGCACTGGGCTTAAAAGGGCTGATTATGACGATCATATACCGTGTCTCCGATACACTATACAAAACATTGTTTGGCAACGGTATTTTGTTTGCATAGTTCTTATTCACTTTTAATTTTATCGATGACTAGCTTCTGCCCGCGACTTCGTCCGCGTTAAATTTCTTGTTCCCCCGACCCACCCCGTCGCAACACATTGCCTGCCCGTGCTTTTACTTAGTTTTCGGATAAATTTCATTTAAAAAAAATTGTGTCCTAGTTAATAGGAATGTAATTCTTCCTCAAGAATTGGGTTGTAAAATGCTAAAAGATTTTTTCAAATCCAACTCGCAGTTCCAGAGATAAGCGCGTTCAAAAAACAAAAAACCGGCCAAGTGCGAGTCGGTCTCGCGCACGAAGGGTTTCGTACCATCCATACAAATCCTTACTAATATTATAAATGTGAAAGTAACTCTGTCTATCTGTCTGTCTATCTGTCTCTCTGTCTGTCAGTATGTTACGTTTTCACGTCTAAACCGCTGAACCGACCGTCATAAGATTTGGCAGAGATATAGCCTGGGATATGGAGAAGGACATAGGTTACTTTTTTACGCGGTAACCGACATCCACGCGGGCGGAGCCGCGGGCAAAAGCTATCCATACTAATATTATAAATGTGAAAGTAGCTCTGTCTATCTGTCTGTATGTTACGTTTTCACGCCTAAACCGTTGAACCGATCGACATGAAATTTGGCAGGAATATAGCCTGGGATATAGAGAAGGACATAGGCTACTTTTTTATGCGATAACCGACAACCACGCGGGCGGAGCAAAAAAAACGGCAAAAAAATCATGTCCGTTGTATGGGATAAATAAATAAATATTTTAAATAACCCCCCTTAAATATTTTTTCCGTTTTTTAGTATTTGTTGTTATAGCGGCAACAGAAATACATCATCTGTGAAAATTTCAACTGTCTAGCTATCACGGTTCATGAGATACAGCCTGGTGACAGACGGACAGACAGACACAGACAGACGGACAGCGGAGTTTTAGTAATAAGGTCCCATTTTACCCTTAGGTACGAAACCCTAAAAACTAACTCTTCAGCTTTAGAATATTTTTTCCCGTTTTTGCAAGATTTTTCATTTATGCTCCGCTCCTTTTGGTTGTAGCGTGATGTTATATAGCCTATAATATTCCTAAATAAATGGACTATCCAACACAAAAAGATTTTTTCTATTCCAACCAGTAGTTCCTGAGATTAGCGCGTTCAAACAAACAAACAAACAAACTCTTCAGCTTTATATATTAGTATACATGATATTTGCGTAACTTAAACCGTTTACGCAGCGCACGCAACGGAAGCTTTCAAAAAGGAACAACTTTTCCCGTTTTTGCAACATTTTTCATTTATGCTCCGCTCCTTTTGGTTGTAGCGTGATGTTATATAGCCTAAATAAATGGACTATCTAACACAAAAAGAATTTTTCTATTCCAACCAGTAGTTCCTGAGATTAGCGCGTTCAAACAAACAAACAAACAAACTCTTCAGCTTTATATATTAGTATACATGATATTTGCGTAACTTAAACCGTTTACGCAGCGCACGCAACGGAAGCTTTCAAAAAGGAACAACTTTTCCCGTTTTTGCAACATTTTTCATTTATGCTCCGCTCCTTTTGGTTGTAGCGTGATGTTATATAGCCTAAATAAATGGACTATCTAACACAAAAAGAATTTTTCTATTCCAACCAGTAGTTCCTGAGATTAGCGCGTTCAAACAAACAAACAAACAAACTCTTCAGCTTTATATATTAGTATACATGATATTTGCGTAACTTAAACCGTTTACGCAGCGCACGCAACGGAAGCTTTCAAAAAGGAACAACTTTTCCCGTTTTTGCAACATTTTTCATTTATGCTCCGCTCCTTTTGGTTGTAGCGTGATGTTATATAGCCTAAATAAATGGACTATCCAACACAAAAAGAATTTTTCAATTCCAACCAGTAGTTCCTGAGATTAGCGCGTTCAAACAAACAAACAAACAAACAAACTCTTCAGCTTTATATATTAGTATAGATTAGTATAGATTATATATTAGTATAGATTATTTACAAAAACATTTAATGATAAAATGTTTTGTACCACTGTCCTGTCATTTTGACAGTGACATTTTTTGACATTATTTTGTTTACATAAATTATCAGAATTAGAGACTTTGGGTATAGATCCATTATAACAAGGAACTACTGGCTGTATATGTAAACCCCAACCTTCAAGAGAATACACGAGTTAAAGTTATAGCTGCAATATCATCAACTGCAGACATCGTGCAACACTAAACAGATACTCTCCTTGATTTGAAACAATCACCTACTAGGAAAAGAAGATACCAAAACCTTAAAACACAACAATTAACCTTCATCAACACTCGTGCTCTTCCTTAACTTCTAACATAATTACAACAACACTAAAACTAAACAGTTAATACAATCCTTTATTAGCATCATGTCCGTCACGGCCGGTGACTACGTTCACTGGCATTACTTATATACTTACTAATAGTACATAACACACGTAATATGGTACGGGCTGCTATTAAAAGTTATAAGAAAAAAGTTTACTTCCTGTAATGTGACGACGGAACCGCTGCAGCGGTCGGGTTACTCCGAAAATTGACGTTGACAGCCGCAATGGGAGTTTTTTTCACGACTAAACATTGATTCTTGAGAGAGGTACTAATGACCGTCAACACGTAATGTATGAGATTCAATTAAGGGGGCATTTCGACTATATATAGAACGAGCAATGTAGATGGGATTTTTCATTTTTTGGCAGCAGCGCGAGGATTTGTACCTATTACTTGTGCCCGAATTTTAAAACCCAGGACTAGCTGTGTAGGCTTTTCGGTTTAGGTATTCTACTGCTGCTTCAGCTATTAAAGAAACCCACCAAGTGCTCCATTTGGGAAGATAGCTGTCAGAAGACCACACAAGTCGTTAAAAAGTGAAGGGCAACAAGGTGTCAACCTCCTGTAAATTACACCACATGTACAAGTAATTAACCATAACGTAACAACAACGATCAAGTTACAATTTGTTGTCAGGTTGTCACAATAGGTACTCAGTGTCACGAATGTCAGATAAAAGTGGCTAGAGTGTCAGCCAAGAGTGTCGTGAGTGTCAGACAAGAGCGTCACATTCTCGTGGCACTCTTCACGAGTGTCAGACGAGGTTGTGACGAGTGTCACCTGTGTACTGTCATACTTTAGTGTCATAAGACTGTCACCAGTGGCGATGAGAGTGTCGTCACTTCTACAATAAAATAACAATAAAAAATACTATTTCAGGTATACGACGGATATAACATGAGTGATAATGTGTGTCTAATCTGTTATTTCATCACAGGTACCCGACATTATGATTATACTAGCTTTTGCACGCGGCTCCGCCCGCGTGGATGTCGGTTATCGCGTAAAAAAGTAGCCTATTTCTTTCTCCATATCCCAGGCTATATCTCTGCCAAATTTCATGACGATCGGTTCAGCGGTTTAGGCGTGAAAACGTAACAGACAGACAGAGTTACTTATACATTTATAATATTAAGTATGGATTACATTCTTTTATTAGGTCATTATGCATGGATATTCATCATGAATTTCCGATGGCTAGTAGTCGCAATATGTTTCTTTTTAGGGTTCCGTAGTCAACAACCCTTATAGTTTCGCCATGTCCGTCCGTCTGTCCGTCTGTCCATCCCCAGCTTAGCTCAGAGCCGAATACTGAAACGCCACTCAAGAGTCGTAGCTGAGGTGTCGCTAACCGTTCGTAGCGAAGTCTGACAGACTTTTTTTTTTTGCTAGTGCATCTCAGAGTTAACCTTGAGAGGTTGAGACTCTTTAACCGGACTTTCCTGTGGTTGCCTTAAGCTCCTAGAAAGCTATAATTTGGCATGGATATACATATTAATCACGCCGACAAAGTGGTAAAATAAAATCATGAAAAAAATAGTTATTTAGGGTACCTCCTATACATGTAAAGTGGGGATGTTTTTTTTTTTTTTCGCCTTCCTTAAGGTGTCGGGTATTGTTAGATGGGTATTTCAAAAATATCCATCAAAATCAATTCAAATTATTCATTATCAATTTTTGTGGGTTTGTGAAAACAATGTTTCGATTAAGGGATCCGTTTCTGAAATATTAGGCTTCAAAGTGCAAATTTTTGTTAGAGTTAAGTGTTCCCCCTCTGTCAGCTAAATGGTTGTACTTGGATATGTAAAAAAAAATATAGCGGTAGTATATATAACGAAGTTAAAAGGAAAATTATCACATCTAGGTGGGCTTTACAAGTTACCGAGTAATAGTCAACCAACTTACATTTACAGTTGAAAAACATGTTCTCCCATACATTCCGTATGAAAGAAAGAAATAAGTTTTATTTCCTTTAAGGAAGAACATGTAATAACATGTTTTTCAACTACGATGTTAAGTTTGTTCTTGGGATAAATTCATATCAACTACGGAACCCTTCATTGTGCGTGGTCCTACACGCACTTGGCCGGTTTTTATTCTTCAAAATTATGTAATTAAATCTTCTGTACCTTCTGGACCTTGTAAACAAGTTATTTTCTTAAGGAAAACCCTGTTTGGATACTTTGACTTCAGTAATTTAATACTTAAATTGTTCTTATGTTATCAAATGTCTATTTATTTATTATTTATTTAATACTTTAAGCACAAAACATGTACAGAGGCGGACTTAATGCCATAGGCATTTTCTACCAGTCAACCCTTGGGTGATGCAGAGACATACTGCTATTGATACCAGCCTCCAGCCCATTATGAAGTTTAAAAAAATCGTGGACTGAAAACACACTTAGTGACTATTTAGCTTTCAGTATGACTTTATACGGGTGGATTTTTGAGACGCGGCAGAAAGGGCAGGTAGTTTAATTGTTATTGCTATAAAGAAAACGATCTTAGGAGACTGCCCTTAACTTTTTAAGATATTTTGGTGTGCATTGACAGATTTTGAAACAGATTGAATATTGAGATTGAATTGAACAGATTTTCACAATCTGTTCTGTGGAGACTGTCCTTTAACTTTTTAAGTAGGTGCTAAGTAGCTCACTGCATTCACAGATTTTGAAAAAATAAAAAAACATTTCACGCGTTTTGTTTTTATGATGCCAATCGATGCAGTTTCGTTTAAGGCTTAAAAGACTCTACTGAACCGACAGAGGTAAGAGTACTACGAAAGCGCCAAATCGCAAATAATCGTTAGTGTACCCCGCCTTACTGCCCCCTGTCCTGTCCACGCTACAGGGTGCTGTAGGGTGGATTTTGGAGACGTGGCAGTGTTCTTGGCAACGTGTACATACGTTTCCAAGACACAGTGACTTTCTTTATAACTAGGTGAGAAAGGCATCAGTCGCTGGCCGCCGCGCCGGTCGCCTGGATGTCGAGAACTAATTGGCTTTGCTCGACTGAACTAAAGGTTATGTACTCATAATAACTTGGTAAGCCTCTTAGCGTTGCTCACTTACTTGCCTCTAATTAACTACAAGAATTATGGAGGATTATTAAACATTTTGATCAGTATAGTTTCTCAATTTTATAAGTAGGTATGACTAACAATATCGTGTGAAAATCAGCGCAATGGTTTTCGTAAAGTGAAGAGTAACTCAGCTAAGTCAACATTAGATGATTTCAATTTAAAATATTTAACGGTGCAGGATAGCCTGTACCAGAGAGCGAGTAATCAATCAATCATCAATATCATCAGGATTGTACCGAAACAATAGCAGTTCGTCGTAGACATGGGACGACAGTGGCGTCCCCGACCAGGGCCTCAAGTCTGCTATTACAATAGTGTCAGAATGGTCTCGTCATTGTGAGTATTTGACAGTGTTTGTATGGCAAATCTGTCAAAAACTCACAATGAAGAGACCATTCTGACACTATTGTAATAGCAGACTTAAGGCCCAGATCATCAGAAGACAACCGCCACGCAACCATCGATGCGACGGCGCTCTGCTAGAGAGAGACTGTCGCCAGCCAATGTCACTCTTATCCGACCTCTTCGGTGATTCCAGTAACTTCGTAACAAAACTAGACGGCGCCACTTGCTGCACCGTCATATTCAATAGAGCAGACCTTTTTAGCATTCCGTACCAAAATGGTAAAAAGGAACACAGCTTAGATACTCCATTTACTAGGTATACTGAGCATTAGACAAATAACGGCTAAATAACGACAGTTATTGTGTAATATTGTTGAAATTACTGCATTTTACAGTTATTTTTTTAATGTAAATGGTAAATAAATTACAGTGCTTTGTATTTATCGTGAAATAACGGAGTTTATTAAACGTTTACATCGAAATAACGAAAGGGTGAGAACAGTTATTTGTCTAATGTTATATTAAATAGAGTGTAGATATCTCAAGAACTACTAATGATTATTATTATTATTTTATTTATTTCAATCAACTTTGGATCATAGGTACAATTAAACAGAATTAAAAATTATAAAATCATTAACATAAAAATCAACATCACAATTAAAATCACAATTAAAATTATTATAATACTAGCTTTTGCCCGCGGCTTCGCCCGCGTGGATGTCGGTTATCGCATAAAAAGTACCCTATGTGCTTCTCCATATCCCAGGCTATATCTCAAATTTCTAACGTAATATTAATTTTAATGTGATTCACTATGTGAATAGAAACCGAAACAAATGATTTAGTATAATAAAAGTACAAATGATCTGAACGTATAATGAGTCTTTACCTAAAGATAACAAACACAAAATCAAAATACGAAATTTCACTCAAATTCTTAAAGTAATCAAATAATAATTTTAAAATAATTCACGTAAGTACCAACGATGTGAAAACAAAACGAAATCCTCCGAAATGTCGCACGAGACACCGTTTGTGCTGAGAAAACACTCGAAATCTAATGAACACCATTGGTGCATAACTTTTCTCAGGGTCACGTACGCAATTGGACGAAATATTTGACTTTTATTTTGTACTTGCAACACGATCTGGCTGTAGAATTCGATTAATCGACTAATACTTGACCGGTAATAATACATTTTAGCGGGAACACCACTAAACGAACGAAAAAAAAAAAGAAAACAAAATACGTCTGTACTCTGTGGTCGTGTGGCGGTGTGGCGCGATATAAACATTCATCAAGGTTATACGTGCGTAAAGTAATGGATTCAATGAGAAAACGGTTTAATCATAGAAGAATCTTATACAGAATTACTGAGAAATAAATGTAGATTTCGTATTGAGTGTTAGTTTAACGAAAAGTGATAAATATGTCAGTGAAAAAGTAACGAAAGTTTTGGAACGCACAAATTTTGATCATAAGGCCGCCATGTTTAGTAATGTTTTTATGATAAATATTCTTGTATACTATTTGAAATACACGTAAGTAGCTAGCTTATTTATCTACGAGCATAATTTGGCTAATAGCTACTGATATTATAGCGTATTGTTATCGTGATCGTATTTCCAAGAGTAAAATTTGGCAAACAAATACCTACAAAATGACAATAAAATGGATATAGTATGTTATCCATATGAGATAGACATATGCCATCGCGGACTTTTCTGAAGACCTTTATAAGATACACAATTCCACAATACATTATTTTGTTATAGCTCAAAGGGTTTAGACAGCGTTTTCGTTGAAATCTCCCAGACGGCTTATTTTTTTCCGACACCTCCAATATCGTTTATTTATACAAAAATGTATACAAAAACTTAACAAATTATATACTAAAACCTTCCTCGAGAACCAAGCTATCCATTGATGAAAACAGCATGCGAATCGGTGCAGTAGTTTTTGAGTTTATCGCGAACAGACAGACAGACAGACAGACAGACAGACGCGGCGGAGGACTTTGTTTTATAATATGTAGTGATAGTGATAGTGATAGTGATAGTGATGATAGTGATTAAATCAAATTAAAACAATATCTTAACATTAGTCAGGACGTGAATCATGCAGCAGTGGTTCACGTACTGACAGTCGAGACGTTCAGCAAAAGCCTTCAGGATACTGTTGCGGCCGCCTCACACCCTGCGCACTAGGGATGTGCACCGCTTGCGCATGACTGCATAGAAACAATCTGCACGCGCCTCGGTAAACATCCCCGATGCGCTATTACGAGTACATCATACTAATGCTATCAACTTGAAATTTGGAATAATTTAAGATGACGTTTGCCCAACTATTTTGCAAATAAGTTTTTTTTTTGCACCACGTACTGAATGGGTTTCTTAAAAAATCGAAGTGAATACTAGGGCATGTGGACTATCATATGAAAGAGCGCTACTTAAACATTGTCAAAAAAAAAAAAATTGCCCTTATTTCGACTTTTGACGAATAAAAAAATATATGCCGTTCCCCCCACCCTAATCTCCGAAGTTTGCATAGAGAAAAATCTGAAATTATTCTATGTGATAGAAAATTATGTAAAGATTACAGGAAAAATTAAACGATGTCTCTAAATAGCACACTTTTTCTAATATAGCAGTTTTAGATCTGCGCCATCTCTTGACCGATAGTGGAACATTATTTTTTTAATGTGATGAGTTTTGATGGTACGGAACCCTCGGTGCGCAAGTCCGACTTGCTCTTGACCGATTTTTGACATTCGGCAGCACATTTTAAACACATACACACACATATACACGTGGGTACATGGTAGTGAACCGACTACCTTTGCGTTTGTTATTTGAGTGTGACGGATGCGTTGTTGAAGCGGTCGTGATTACACATTACACGCGATGATTATAGATGACATGACTTTGTGAGCAACCAAAATGTGGTTAGATGACCTTTGTAGTTAACCACAGGCGTTGAAAATAGTTGAAATGGTGCTTATAATAACCATAAAAAATATAACATAAGTTTCAAAAGCAAAATAATCGTAAAAGTAAGTAACAAAAAGGCACCTCACTGGCATGATGCATGATAAATTGCCTTTGCCCGTCGTTATAGTTTACACATACGTCATCGACTTTATTGACATTTAATTGATGATGTTTTTATTTCGCGCTTTCACTAAACTATGCGATAGGGCGAGGTTCTATTGAAAGCGATGATCTAGCGTACGTGTTAGTGTACGACCTGA
Organism: Dryobota labecula; assembly: GCA_947523025.1. Lineage (NCBI taxonomy): Eukaryota > Metazoa > Arthropoda > Insecta > Lepidoptera > Noctuidae > Dryobota > Dryobota labecula. The sequence continues at coordinate 25,323,727 of OX383297.1, forward strand.
GTGAAAAGGCATCCGGCGCGGCGGCGGGGCGTTCAGCGTTGCGTGCAAGCGGCGAAAGAGCGTTCGCCGAGTGGCCTTAGCGCACGCTTAGCGTTCGTGTGAGTCGGGCATATTTTTCTTCATGGCGTCGGGGTCGCACAATATTATTGATACGTATTTAGAAGAAAATGTGTGGTTAAAATATTTTTATAACTCGATAATAAAACAAAGAAGGTTGTGTGGGGAAGTTTTCTACACAAACACGAACTGATTTGAACTGCACGTGACGCCACGCCAGCCATCCCGCTCACCGCAAACAAGCACGCTCCCCGCACCGCACCGCTCGGCCGCCACTCAGGATACACTCCCGAGGGATTGCATGTGTTTAACACGAACGCCGCACGCGCCGCTCGGCCGGACGCTCGAGTCGAGCGTGCACTCAGTTCGAAAACTTATAGCTTAGATTTACATGTCTTCCAGAATTTCTGAGATCTTGCTTGCTTGCTAGCTACTACCTATATTTGCTGTCCAAACTATTGTCAATCCCTATTAGAGATTGTACTTGATGTATTAATGAGTGCAAACAACTCATTTTATGCAACACGTAAAATTTAATAGGCTTCAATAGTTCCCAAGAACTGTCGTTTGATTTCCTGAACCTGTTGGAGATTCCAAGAGTATGACCACTACAACCTGAATTTGAATAAGTTGGTAAAACAACAAAAACGCTGTCGCACCCGTTCCGCTCGCTGTATCACCTCGCCTAAGACCTAGTTTATGACAGGTTTGATTTGCGTGAGTAAAATATGATATAGATAGATTACGAAACAATTCGTCTGTCTGTTCACATTCTACGTTGGCATATTAATATTATATTTATAGGTAATAACGAGGTTTCTACATATTTGTATCAGATTTCGTAAAATTGCAGTCTTAATAATTAAACACAATTGCAATGATCGTAAATTGCTTCGTTACAAACAGTTGCACCTAATTGAAAATTGACAACATTTTATTTTCTTGACAATGTTTTCAAAAAACATTGACGCCAACATTGTCAAGGATAAACTCCAACCACGGAAAGTCGGTTGAAATAATTTCGAGACTTTACTAAAGTCATACCATCTTCTCCTCAAACGTCAAAGAGTAGCACTTCACCAGCCATCAGCCGTCGTGGGAACATTCCCACGTTTATCTAATTATGTGTATGTTCTTTACTAGCGACCCGCCCCTATTTCGCACGGGTGCAACGGCGACTTTTCAAAACATCGAGATTTTGTGCTACATCAGAGTTAAATATTAACCGTCTTATACTAATATTATAAAGAGGAAAGATTTTTTGTTTGTTTGTACGGAATAAGCTCCGAAACTACTGGACCGATTTTCACCAATAGAAAGCTAAATTATCAGGAAGTACTACAGGCTACAATTTATTTTCAAAAAATTGGATACCCATAAGATAATTGCAATAATGTAACCCAAGGTAGCAATGCCTACAAACCACGCAATCGAAACTTGCACGGGTGAAACCGCGGGGCGCAACTAGTTCTTAGTAAAATTATCCGCTTCATAAACCTATTTTAGCTATTGACCTGTTTTGTCCTTTTCTGTCAAGTTAAAATGAAGTTTGACAGTAAGGGAAAAAACAGTTCGATAGCTAAAATAGGTTTATAAGCGAATGGCTTTATTATGAATAAGACGGTTAATGTTCTGTAGTGCTATTCTGTAAAACATCTCACTGTGAAAACTTAGGTGAAGTGAGCTTGAAGTGAGCTGTCAATAGTGACAATCCCTTATATCGGACGGGATGACAGTTCACTAGAAACTCACTTCACCTAAGTTTTCACGGTGAGTTTTTTACAGAATAGACCGGCTGTAGTCATAAACCTAACCGGAATAAAATCTTTTACTAAATTATGGTGAAAACCGCATCTAAATCCATGAAGTTCTAAACGGTCACACTGACAGGCATGTTTTATATTATGTGTAGGTATAGATAGATTGGAATGTATACTTGCTCCTAGATCGCCTCACCTGCCTGGGCCATAGAGAGTGTATTTACGGCTATAGGCTATCTATGGCTATGGCACATTATAGGCTAAGGGGCAAAAGGCAAGGTTAATTATTTTGCTCAGGAGACACAGGTAACACTTTCCCTTCCGAGGACGGACTAAGTCATCTGAGATTTCTATAAAGTTTTCCCACTATAGTATCAGTTTTATACTTGTATCTTTTGGTCCGACTTTCGGTACTTCGGGTCGCTTGTCCAAGGGGATGGCGAAGTAGACCGCAACGTAACACACCGGATCAACTCAGGATGGATGAAATGGTGACAGGTCACAGGAACAACAGGAAGAACTTGCGACCTACAGATGCCCCTTAAGTTATAGGGAAAAACTTACAAGTCGGTGATAGGGCCTTACTGTATGGATCGGAATGCTGGGCCGTGAAGAAGACGGATGAAAAAAGATTGCATGTAGCAGAGATGAGAATGTTGAGTGACGAAAATGGATAAAGTTAGAAATGAGTTTGTAAGGGGAAGTTTGAAAGTGGTGCCGGTGACAGAAACGTTGAAAGGAAGTCGTTTGGCATGGTACGGGTATGTGATGAGGAGGGAGGAAATGCATGTGGCGAGGTGAGTGATGAATACAAATATTGATGGATGGTGAGGGAGAGGAAGGCCAAAGAAAAGATGGATGGATTGTGTGAGGAATGATAGGAATGAGAAGGGAGTAAATGATAGAGTGGCGGTTGACAGGAGAGAATGGAAAAGAAAACGTGTTGCGCCGACCACAAGTAACATGGGACAGGGGCAGGAAGATGATGATCATTCGGTCTTATGGTTCGATATTTATATCTCCTGTGACGTCGTCGTAGCATTCGGTTTTCAACCTTTACCAAAATTGCGTATCACACAATTAATCGCAATCTGAATGATTTTGAAGCAGATTGATAATCCATTGCTTCATGTATTCGAAAAATTTGCATACTCCACAACGTAAATATCGCAATGAATGTTGTTGAACTGTCAAAATGAAACCGATTCCTACTGATAGTGTGTTTCGCAATTAGGCCTCTGAATTTGCCAGAATATCAATGAGCTCGTCTGTGTACTGTTAAAAAAGTATAAAGACTTTCAGGCGTAGCTACCAATCCCGGACTGCTACCACTGCACGAGTCGCCAAGCGGGTAAGTAAGTAGGTAGTTTGTTTTGTCGTTTGATTTTACCATTTGTATAGACAAATGGTAAAATCAAACGACAAAACAAAGTGAACCATAAAACACAGTCTTCCTGGCCGGCAATGTGGCATTACGTGTAATCGTCGGCAATTACACCCAGCACCCGCTCTTTGCAATTACCTACTTTGACTGGCTGATCATGCGATTAATCGGACCAGGCTGTAGCACCCAGAACCGAAATCCAACTCTATTTAAATGAAAGTAAAGTTGGTTTTTGATCGGATAGCTTCGTCCGGTTATATGTTAATGATGGATGGCATCCTTAAAATTGGAAAGCAACAATTATTTTTACAACGGTACTGGTGCGACAGTGACCAAACTAGATGATATAGCGATTTGTATCCGACCAACAATTACTGTGTGGGAGGTGATGGTGGAAGGAAGATAGTACCTGCCAATTATTATAGTTTTTATTCTTCGTTGAATTATTCACGTTAACAATCGATGTGTTATCTTAATTACAATAATTACTGACATTTCTAAGCTTCTTTTTTATAGTTTTTAGGGAGAGTAAGTCGGGGTCTAACGGGTCTTTTATTGTCCAATATTTATCTATCTAGGAGTTTCTGTCAAATAAATTTTTCAGCCGAGCTGTAGACAGTTCCCATTTTTATTTTCACTAGACTGTTAAGTACCTACCTTCTTAAAATATAAGATATTGCAAGTGCGGTGAAAGATACAAAAGAAAAATGTGTTCTGTGAAAAGAAACATAACAATAGAACAACTCTTGTTTAAAATAACATCTCATTGACCATTCCCTGTCTCTTTCATTACGGTCGACCCTATTATGATTTCATGTCATTCAATTAGTAATTCTGCCTGGTCTCTGCAACTTAGCGTCAACATTGTACAGTAAGATGCGCGCGCGCATACTAACGCAACGATTTGCAAGCGCGTGCGCCGCCTGCTGATGAGATATGAACTTGTGTTGATTTGTGTGCGCTTATAAGGATCGGAGGGTAATCAAACTTATTTGTTATGTGTAGAAGGAGAAAGGCATTTTTGGAATTCTGATAGGTTAGATGTAAGTATAGAAAAACAAAAATGGTGTGAATGACGAAATAAACTAAATCGTCTTCAGATCTTTGTTCAGTTACTCAACTCCACAGAATTTTAATTGTTTCGTAGAATATAGTGTTCACAGATTGATCTGGTCATTTCAAACATAAAATTAATTTTTAATCCAATTTGTGAAAAAGCCGACATCTAAAATTGGCAAAAAGATAAAATAGTTACGTTTAAAAAGTTACCATGATTCACTTTTTAAACAAGACGCCGTTGACGCTTAAGACTAATTTAAATCTCTAAATCAAATTAACGGAGAGATTAGTCGCAGGCGCAACAGAATGCAGAAAGAAAGTCTCAACGCACTTAATTACCGCAGTTGATCGTTTTGAGGAGTTCCGCATTCGGTACGTTTGTGCGGTGTTATGCGATATGGCTTGATTCTTAAATACATCGGACAATATTTATTTCTTCCGCGGATTATCGGAATTAACTATCATCAGTAACATGCCAGCCTTTAAGCTGCACTGCCGATTTTATGGTCGAGGATATTAATACTGGAAACAACGCCTGATAGATAAGTTAGCATTGACAATATGGCAGATATCATGTGTCATCAACACATGATGTCTCCAGGAGATCCTTCATACTTCTTTCGTGAGCTGTGGTCACGAAAGAAGATTGTATGTACCTAAGTAGTTTTTTCTTATGTACTTAGCGAAGAGTGAGTAAAGGGGCTTCATATCTACCATATTGTCAATGCTACCTACTTAATGTAATTAATGTCACTATCTTCAATGTTTATGAACTTGGTCTATTGCGCTATGTCTGAATCTATAACCAGTGCAACGTTATATATTATTTCGTTCAAAACGGTATCATTTTAGTCATCATTTTATTATGCAGAGCACGTGACGCTATCGTAATTACAGAAACGAACAAATGCAATTAATGATTGCTGGCTGCAACCAATGATATAAAAAAATCTGTCACTTAATTTGAGATGGCTTTAGAGTGGGAAGAACAGTCATGCGATGTAAGGTGAAGATAGGCGATTGGATATTATGTTCCGTACTGATGCATATTATCTCCTCCAGAATATCTGGAACAAAACTAAAACAAACACTTCAGTTTGAATGCAATTTAATCCAACTGTTTATTGATATCTTCTTATCAAGTTAAATTATTTCCTTCACATGGTTTTCTTTGCTACAAAGGACGCGATGGTTAATCTATAGCAAGCAGAAATTCCCTCTTATTCCTGAGATAGGCATGTCTTCGCCTGCGTCAGTTGACCGAAAAGATGCCGCACGAAATCTTTTCCCAAAGTCGACTAAAGAATGACTGCAGCATTTTTTGGCTGCAGTTTAGGTCCTAAGACATGAGTACATAGCCAATCTTGCATGATTACACCTTAGAGTAAGTCTATAAATAACCATGTGAACTGAGTGAAGCAAGCAGATGCAAATGATGCATAGTGTGATGGTGTCACGGCGCCTGATGTAATCCCCTCGCAGTGTATGCCGAGCATGGTAAATGACGACACTCACAGTCTGACAGACCACAGTGACACATGAGCAGAATATTGTACTCTGCGGGAGTTTCCGTAGATTTCCTCTGTCCTTAGTTAATGATGAAAAAGTACCTTTTAACTTACCTGATAGATATCTAGGTTAGTAAATACTCTGTAATGCTGATAATGTACATAATTGGTGTTTTTAGGGTTCCGTACCTCACAAGGAAAAAAACGGAACTCAGATAGAATCACTCGTGTGTCTGACTGTCCGTCTGTCACAGTCAATTTGCTCCGGAACTACTGGACCGATTAAGTTGAAAAGTACACATATGAACTTTCGTGACATAAACACGGAAAATCAACCTGCTTAGCCTTTTCCCAACTATGTTGGGGTCGGCTTAAAGTCTAACCAGATTCAGCTGAATACCAAACATGAAGCGACTGCCTATCTGACATCCACAACCCAGTAATTGGGTAATACGATACTTCTTGATAATACTGGTTGTCAGACTTCGGGCTTCTGACGACCCGTAAAGACTGTCATCCACGAATGACAGCTGGGACCAACGGCTTAAGGTGCTTTCCGAGGCACCGAGGAGTTTCGGTATGTAAAGATGGTCACCTGTCCACGGACCAACCCCGGCAAGCGTAGCTTAACCTAATGGATCAACCCGTGCAGCTGAAATAAGTGTAACTTAGCCACGAGCTCCTTAAACCCAAACACGGACGTGTAACGAAAATAAATAAATTTTGAATTACCCCTCAAAAGTGACCCCCATCACTTTTGAGGGGTCAACTAGAAAATTTAAAAAAAGCCGTTTTGTAAACTGTACCGTGTGACATATCAAGTGAAAAGGGGTAAGAATTTCAGATATAATTTTTTTATAATTTTAAAATAAATACTTTTAAAGTTATTTAAGATGAAAATTTACCATTCCCGTGGTAAATTTCAATTTCGGAAGTCGGTGACAAGAAAAACTAAAATACAGATCCAAAAACACGGGACTTCCGAAATTTTATTTTTCACTTATAGTGCTTTTTTGAAAGTCGGCTGTTTTTTTTTTTTTTTTTTTGTAAAAAAGTTTTTATTGTTATTCCTTTCATTCACCTTTCAAAAGAAAGGTAACAAATGGTGACCGTAAAAACAAGCCTATGAGTCTTGTAATACATTTCATTATCTATAATCCTGTCTAATTAGCAAAAATAACAGAAACAGTAGGTAAGTGTGAAGATAATTAAAAGTGTCTGACGTGAACTAAAGGCTGCCCTTGAAATAAGTGTCCTAAGAAAACTTTGTCTCAATACTCAATATCTTTATTGCTTTTCCATAATGTGTACTTAGGTGGTAACTATATAATTTAGATCATTATGGACCCTGTAGGGCACAGCAAAAGGGTAGGAGAGAGGGAGCCCTGTTTTAGGTAGGTATAGGAACAAGTTTTAACTTACAATCAATATACTGTTTAAATGCTTATAAATGCAAATTCTTATATATCTTGACAAGCTTTTGCCCGCGGCTCCGCCCGCGTGGATGTCGGTTATCGCGTAAAAAAGTAGCCTATGTGCTTCTCCGTATCCCAAGCTATATCTCTGCCAAATTTCATGACGATCGGTTCAGCGGTTTAGGCGTGAAAACATAACATACAGACAGACAGACAGACAGACAGACATAGACAGACAGAGTTACTTTCACATTTATAATATTAGTATGGATTAGCCGTAGAACCGATGACCGCTGGGGTAGACGTGTTCTTGAATGGAGACCGCGAATCGGCAAACGTAAGGTAGGACGTCCTCAGGCTAGTAGGCAGTAGCAGTGACGATCTCCGCAGGGTGGCTGGTGGCAGCTGGATGAGAGTTATCGAGAATCGCGTGCAATTGGAGAGGCCTATGTCCAGCAGTGGACTGCTATAGGCTGATGATGATGATGATGATTATATTATTTATTAATAATTACCGTATCATAAATATATTTTAAGCATACCTATGAATTGCGTGATTATTATTAATTATTGTTATCAATTATTATTTATTATTATAGTAGTTATTTCCTAAACATATACTTATTATATATATTTTTTTGGTTCTTATTATTTATGTTTATCATTTAAATATTCTTCTACGGAGTAATAACATTTGTTTACCAGTAATTTTTTAAGTTCTTTTATAAATATATTTAATTTTTCTTCTTTCTTTATGATGTCAGGTAGTTTGTTATATATTTTTATAGACATTACGTAGGGACCTGTGGAATGCATTTTTAACTTGGATGTTGGTATGTTTAGCCTAGATCGGTGTCTAAGTGTGTACTGTGATTGGATGTCTTCGCATTTTGTGTAGAACTCTTGATGCTTACGGACAAATTTACATGTTTCTAAAATGTAAATACTGCCTCTCTCCATCTCCTAATCTCCATATTTGCCTAAGTACAAAAAGTCGTGTCTTTACAATAACTATGACTGTAAATCATTACCATTATCTACAGGACGCTAACTTATCGCCCACGACCACACATCCTGTTTTATTTGCTCACAAAAACTTTTCTCTCAATTCTTAAAACCTGCCAAAAATGTGTCGTCTCTGTCCCTCATCTTCAAAGAAGGAGACGAAAAAGTTTACCGTAACGTAAAAGTAAGTCAAATTCGCACGTTCGATGACACAACGTCCTTGCAGTGGCCTAGATACGGCGACGAGAAGACGCCGATACGATGTGAACATGACGATGAGTAAAAAGGTTCAGAAGTTCATTCACCGAGGTCTATTACTGCTGCATGACTGAATAGACGCTTAGTCCGGGTCAGTATATTTGCTGACAAAAAGCCCTGGCAAAAAAAATTGGCAGTCATAAGGACTGCCGACAGAAGAGAAAACACAAAACTTTGGAATATTTATTTATTTAATTTTTTTTCTTTTCTTTTATACATATAGCTCTTGGAAAGCGTTCGGTGACGATGACGGGAGTTCCATGATTTTTGGTCCCCCAAAAAATGCTCGACGCGCCTAAAGAAAATTTCACTTCAAAAAAAAAAAAAAACGTCATTTGGAACTATTGTTAAACTCGTACAACGGTGAAGCAGTGTAAAACTGAAAGGTTATAATTATTATGAATCATTTTCTGGGTGCATTCCGTGAGATTTTTGTAGGAAAACGTTACTCATAATTGGGATCGTTTATTTCTGAAAACATGAAATCTAGTCAGTTGTGGATTGGTATTTTTCGTGGTAAGTTTTGTAGTAGGTATATGTGCATCAGTTTATTGCACATTGTATGAACTGAACCTACTGTTTCTACTATGTTTATACCGTGTAGACAGAAGACTGTCACTAGTTTGTGCATACTTTATGAATGGACGTGTAAACTAGAACGGTGGTTGACAAACTGTTCGCTTATGTTTCTATATTGATTCGAAAATTATAGTATCAACTCAACTGATTTATGTTCCGAGTATCAGTTATGAATATCCTATCATTACCTCCTTGTTAGATAGACTATTTTAAACTTTACAGTATATTTCGCTGCCTTTATTTCCTTGTTCAGAATGACACAATGTTTTGCCACATTTATGTTGATTGAAGCTTGTCACAGTCGCGCATGTTAGTTTGTTGACCATATACATCGTAAGAATGTGCCATAATATAAGGAGCGCGGAACAGTCCAAACATTGTTTATTGTAGTACAGTGCAGGCTGCAGGCAGGATATCACGTATTATATTGTCGTTAGCTACAAAATGACCTCTCATCAGATAGTTATTGCTTTGCAAAGAAATGAATTAACCCTCGAATCAAATCATGATTAGACAAAATAGTAAGGAACCTCTCTCATGAAGAATATTATTAAACAGCGGCGTTTCTTAATACCAGAAAAGGCGATGGGAGTGACCTGAAAGTGGCTGCATTTAGTGACTGTCAAAATGTAACGAACCAATGAAATAACACACCATGCAATTTCAACTAAATATTAAAGTATGGGATACCACGCCATGTCAACTATTATCTGAAGCGAGCCTCCTAAGCGCGAATCAATCGTGTGACCCTGACCGTTCAAAGCGGACACTACGGACTACCGTACTATTAGGGTTAACACGCCATCAATATCTGGCACAATGTCGTACAGACATATAGGCTGCGGGGCAATAACGCGTCCGGCGTCACCCAGGATAAGGAAGCCTTGCCCAACATAGACAATGGGCAATTATGAAGTATCGGCCCATCGGCGGCCCTGCAGTATCGAGTGTAGTTAGGGCTATCACCCGACCGGAAAGTGAATGTCCCGAAAATTATAATTTTGCAGATATACCAGGCCACCCACACTGGCCCACACCACTTTAAGCTGCTTAAACAGTCAAATGTAACCAAGCTGACTGTTTCACTTTCACGCACAATGAATCCTACAGCAGTTTCTTTCGTTGGTCGCTGGGGTGGAAAAGTCAAAATGAAAATGAATCATCATGGATAATCGTGGGATAATTAACTTTTCTGCGCATAGTTCTCCTTAAATATTGGTCACTAGCTTCTGTCCCGCGACTTCGTCCGCGTGAAATTTCGGCCCCTGACCGCGCCCACCCGCGCTATTACTTCGTTTTCACATAGCGTTCATTCTGACTTTTATTTTATTTTTGCCCAACTACTGAGAATCGCAGCGTGATGTTACATAGCCTATAACGTTCTCCAGGAATCGGGCTACCAAATACTAAAAGAATTTTCGGAATCTCTTCAGGAGTTTCAGAGATTACCCCCTACATACAAACTTACAAACTACCTCTTTATAATATTAGTACGGTATAGATTATGAAACTTTTCATAGCCTTTAGCTACGAAGAAACTGTCCTAGAAGATATTTTCCTTAATTATTTATCAACTGAGGGAGAAAACTGTTTATTTGTCAGCCCTGAAGGTGCAGAGTGCACTTGATGTTGCGGATCTAATACAATGATGGGCGTCATTAAGCTGTTTAGTACTTTCTACACAATTGTGTCGGAGGCCGGAGGTCGGCGCTCGGCAAACTGGGGCAAATCATATTGTTTCTATAAATATCTCGACCTGGTACTGGGAAATATACTCGTAGCTTGTTTTTAATAATCTGTTTGTAGTGCCCTAAATTCCATAATGGTAAATTATGCCTTAGTCCCATTTTTTCGGGTCAACGTATCCCGTCGTCTATTTTTCTGCCCTATGGTAAATAACTAGTGGTAGGTATGTAATTAGTACTTTAGGGTACCGTCACGCACAAATGATTTCCAAAATCCATAAAAAATATAGGTATCTTAACTATTCTGAGACTTAATTTGCACCACCTCCGTCCAAAACGCGAGGTAGCAATGCAAACCCGAAACCATTACGACTCGTATTAGTAACAGATACTGGTCGGTTATTCTAGCCTACGCTCACGTACGTCTATCAACTGAGGCCAACTGGCCGTACCTCCCGTGGAATGGTAATAAATGGCCCTTCTGTTACGAAACCTGTGACAATGATTAAGTTGGCAGTACAATCAATCAACTCAGCCTATCGCAGTCCACTGCTGGATATTGGCCTCTCCCAGGCTACGCCACAGCACCAGTTGACAGTACAATGACATTTAATGGCCTAAAGGTGAATTAGGGCCTTGGTGTTGCTTGGCCTGTTATGATACGGACTGAGTTATTTTAATGAGATACATTTTCTCTGTTGAGTAATCTGCTAATGGTGCCGATTCTCTTGTCACAAAATTCTCTAAACTAGACTAAAAATCACCAAAATTTTGTTTATTCCTGTAAAACGACGATTTTCTATTCTGAAATTGACTAAAGTGACACAACTTAACTAATATTTTAGTTTGACAGCACTAAGATGGTACTGAGTTTTTAATTTAGTGAAAATGGTAATTTTGCTATTCTGAATTTGACGTTTTTAAACTAAAATTTAGATTTTCTAACTAAATCTGTCTATTTTTAATCGCGATTAAAAAGCTGTGGAATAAAATTAGTTGTCATGAACTAAAACTCACACCAACAAACACCTCGGTCCAAAAACAGTACTGTATTTTTTTTTTTTATATCTCGAAAATGTGCAAAAATAATGAAAATTTCGACCCCCTTTTAGAAACTCATAAACCTCTGAAACTCAACATTAAAGAACAGAGGAAGACCAAAACCTATTGATAGATTCTGTGAAAAATAATATGGATGACATGGCGATGGATGAAAGTGATAAGCATTATTTTGGTGGTATGTTAATTACTTAATGACGCAGGATAGCCTTTACCAGAAATGGTAATTGTATTAGTGGTTCAGCAGCCTCTTAACAGGATTGTGTCGAAATACCTATATAACTTTTTCGTAGCCGTGGTATGACAGCGGCTCCCCTGACATCCTCTCTATCATCGAAGAGAGCTGCAACGCAACCATCTATGCGACGCTCTGCTAGTTTGACTTACCAGTCAGTGTCACTCATACATACGTAACCAACCTTTTAGGTGATTCCAGTAACTTCGTACCAAAACGATGCGGCACCACTTTCTGCGCCGTCATCCTTATTCCTTTTAGGCTGGCTGTTAATTTTATGATTTCAGTAGTATGTTACATGGCTTAAATCGTGCATGGTCTATTTTGCATGTCATCGTGCACATACCGAGGTGTAAGATCGTGTGAATTACTTAGCCAACCTAGAGTTGCTTCAGACTTAAAATGGACACGTGTTGCAAAATAGTTCCTGATACACATCGAGCATACAGTCACACAGCTGATGACATGACACATGTTTTGGGTTAACTTAACAGTGGCGAACTGGTGGAGTTACGTTAAGTTGGGTAAATTATTGGTACATCGTGTCACGTATTTATTAGAGTCGTGAATTTAAGCTGATTTTGGCTGAATACATTCAGTACTTTTGTAATGGCAACATTTTAATAGACCGCAAGTTTTGAAAGATTAATCGCTTATCAGGGGATGACATGGTGGTATAAATCCGTAAGAAAACTCTTTTGGGTTCATTACTGAATATTATTTTTAATCCTGCAAATGCAGATTCCTTTTGCTTTAACAATAATCTGGAATTAAAGGTCGATATACTAGACAGAACAATACTAGACATAATCGTAAAACTTTACGAGGTGGTATCAGTTTCTCAAACCTGTTTAAGAGTTGGGTCTATTTCCGTACGGAGCAGTCTCCTTACGTGACGCAATAATGGCACTGAGGATTGTAGATATGTCTTGTTTATGTAGGTATACTAACTGGCCAGTTTACATATTACAGATTTTGTGTGATGAAATCACAATAAGTGTGTTATTATGACAATGAATGAGCAATCGAAACATTATCTATGTCTGATATCAAGCTCTAAAAATCGCCAGATGGTGTCGGAATTAAACCAGCCATTTGTCTCTCACAGGTTTGTCTACCAAAGGACTTGCAGAACTATGATGAAAGCGAACCCTTCGGGCTGTAGATGATGTCATCATCAATTCACAAATGAAAGAAGAAGCACCGTGGTTATTATAATAATTCATTATTAATTCAAGTTAAAATGTCTCATAGACAATATTTATACATCACACATACAATAATCAATATATTAACATTACAAAACAAAAACCACTGTACTTAAAAACGCTTACACTTACCTACATTAATGACCGACGAATTCAAGGAGTCACGAACTCGTCTGTGATTCCTTCTGCGCTCCAAACGCTCTTCCACCCAAAACCATACGTAATGCAATTTCTCTATAATTTTAAGAACGACACATTCACTTTAAACAAATATAAAACTCAGGATAATTGTAATAATTAATTAAATTCGATACTTACGATAATCAAAAGATAGCTTTTTGGCTGTCGTGAATTTTGACATTAATTTCACGATGTCACTCTTGTCAAACTCAAATGTTCGGTCGGACTTTTCTCGATCAGAGTAGGGTTTACTATCGTAAACCCAACAAACAACCAACAACCCAACAAACGTCGAAATGAAGGTCGGTAGTTCGGAACCGACCGAACGAAACAGAATGATGTTCGTAGTAGGAAACGTCCAAACATTCGGCCGATACTTCGAATTTATCGCTTCGGAGTAGGCCCCCAGGTGACGAACAAGTCAGTGCAGCGTCCTATGTATGGACAGTAGGATCGGCCTGTCAGCTGTCATCATCAGCACGCTCTTAGTTATTAGTCAGCAGAATTCCAGTATAACTTTCCGTTTTCAACAGGACAGGAAAAATAAGGTAGGTACAGTATGAAAATCTTACTCATCATTTACAAATCAAGATGTATGAATATACCTATATTTATACGTCTTCCCTTACTCGATATGTCTTTATGTATATTTATTTGTTGTATATTTGGCTGTTATCAATGTTGTGATGTGTTTGTAAACAAGCGTATCTTGAGCAAGACGATAGAACATAATGTAAACAGCTGTAATGTACTATCATGCCGCGCATGGCGCTTAGATGCCGTTCCGGTGGTAAGAAGCATATCCGAATACTACATAATTGTATACCTATATACATACATATACGTGAGTGAACTGGTTTGCTGCTATGAACATCATATATAATTATGGTATGGTCTAAGTGATATGCAATAACTTTATAAAATTAATTATTTTGTTTTTCATCCAGTACGCTGGAGCCGAAATGACAGTTTCTATTCCTAGATAAGTGGATATGTTCGCTTTTAAAGAATCGAGTATATAGCTTTTATCATACTACACGCTAATAGAACCATAAATCGTAGCGTGCAGTCAGTACCCGCGTCATCTAGCTGGCAGATCACGATCACCGTGTAAGGAAAGTGGTCGCAACTGACATCGGGACCGCTTTACTCCCGACGGAATGATACAACTCGCCGTCGCGAACAGCGCTAGCTGACCCGAAAGACGTTGTGCTGTCAAAATTTCATATAAATCATACAAAATGAATTTTCAACAAAAAACGTGTATTTTGCCCATGTTTTAATAGTTATTCTGCTATTCGGGGCGGAGACAAATCCCACAAATGCAGGAACATAAAAATCGGTTCAGCCGTTCTTGAGTTAAACAAAAAAAAAAAAAAACATTTATTTCAGGTTCTCCCATATTACAACCACACGTTAGAAAACACTGGATAAATACAAATCACAATATAACTATAAATACAATGTCATTAAATCATAAATACAATGTCAAATAAAATTTAAAATCAATCGGAAATTAATATCATAAAATTAAAATAAAAGTTTCAGGCAAATTTTGAACAAAAATAATAAAATAAATTAATAAAACACAGCAAAATATCACGTCGCTCGTTAACATGCCCTGGCTATATGCCTACTGCAACACTTCCTGATATAAGGGCAGTCCAATCGTCCAGCAATCATCTTTAGGACAGCATTGGAGCTCACCCGCACCCTGCGCACCAAGGACGCGCACCGCTTGCGCATTGTGGTGTGAAAACAGTCGGTGCGCGCTTCCGCAAACATGCCCGAGGCACTGCAGAAGCGGGGCAGCCCCAAAACCGCCCTGAACGCGTTGTTGTACTGGACGCGAAGGGCATTGTAACTCATAAGGGCATGTTATAAATGGTGTAAATAACACGACTTTATTTATATTATACTACCTTTAGCGTGGATTTCGGTTATTCCGTAACAAAGTAGCCTCCATATCCCAGGCTATATCTCTGCCAAATTTCATCACGACATGACATGATGTTCAGCGGTTTAGGCGTGAAAACGTAACATACAGACAGACAGACAGCCAGACAGACTTACTTTCACATTTATAATATTAGTATGGATTAGATTAAGATAAGAATAAGATAGGTATTCCAGTGCATACAGACGTAGTGCCCAACCATGCTGGAATGATGGCTGAACTACCTTAAGACTAGGATATATCAACTATTTGATCCTCATTTTTCGAAACCTCTCAACGTCCCAACACTATTTGTTTTTACATCAATCAGAGGTGAACTGGTAGAAAATATGCATTTTGTACTTCAACACAAAAAATAAAAAAAATTAAAAAAAAATGCTATACTAATATTATAAAGCTGAAGAGTTTGTTTGTTTGAACGCGCTTATCTCAGGAACTACTGGTTGGAATTGAAAAATTATTTTTGTGTTGGATAGTCCATTTATTGAGGAAGGTTATAGCCTTATAGGCTATATAACATCACGCTACGACCAATAGGAGTGGAGCATAAATGAAAAATGTTGCAAAAACGGGAAAAAAATATTCCTTTTTGAGAGCTTCCGTTGCGTGCGCTGCGTAAATGTTTTAAGTTACGCATGTATCATGAAATTGTTTCTCTTTAAAAGTTCTAAAAAAAAGTCCGCGACAGCATATGTCTATCTTTTAAGATTGAGTCACTATAACCTTTTTTTATGGTAATCATTTTTTTCGAAATTAATTCATTATTTGCGAAGGAGTTTTATCAACATAATACTCGTACTAATCCTTATCCAAATAAATATGTTATTAATATAAAAGTATTTAAATGTAAACAAAATTGTCCTTGACATCACTTGATTTCAATCAACATTAAGATGTTATAATATCATAATTTTAAAATAACTCCGCAACAAAATAAGTAGAAAATTCATTACTTAAACCACTCTCTCTCTCTTACGAGTAGGTGACGCAGACGAAGTTGCGCGGGTCAGCTATATAATTTACTAGCTTTTGCCCGCGGCTCCACCCGCGTGGATTTCGGTTATCGCGTAAAAAAGTAGCCTATGTCCTTCTCCATATCCCAGGTTATATCTCTGCCCAATTTCATGACGATCGGTTCAGCGATTTAGGCGTGAAAACGTAACATAACAACAGACAGACAGACAGAGTTACTTTCAAATTTATAATATTAGTATGGATAAAGCTGAAGAGTTTGTTTGTTTCGTTGAACGCGCCAATTAGTGCTTCCAAAATTACGGATTTGCTAATTACGTAACTAGTTACGCATTTTGATGCTTCAATTACGTAACTACGTAATTACGTACTTAACTGTTTTGATTTTTTAAAGCACGATAAATTCTGGGCTTATTACGTATTTTAGAAGTAAAAAATCAAACAACTTCAAATGAAAAAAATTATAATATTAAGGAATTAAAAGTAAATTACAGATTAAAATGATAATTTTAAAATTAAACTCAAAATCAAAATCGTCAATCAAATCAAAATGTAATATTTTGATTTGATTGACTATTTTGATTTTGACTAAACTCAATCAACAATTCAAACAAAACATGTACCACGCACAAATGGTTTAAAAGTAAGAAACAATATAAAATATGGTTATTTTTCCAATCTTTGTTCTTGATAATATGATCTCATAAATGATAACGAATGCAATGTTCTGTCACCAAGGGAACTTCTTAGTTTAGAACAAAGATAGCCGGCAGAAGAAAATGCCCGTTCTGCTTCAACACTAGTAGGCATTATACATAGTAAATAATTATAAGCTGCTGTTAGGAAAACTTCACGACCGCCGCCAGTGCTATCGTAGATACACATTTCAACTGATGAACATGATGGATTCAAGATCTGTGTTTACTCCAGATTTGTTTACTGTAGACATAGTTTTCTGTATTTCTTTTTCTAGTTGCTGTGCAACAGTCAACTCGTCGCCACAACCATCATTAGCATCATTGTCATCTGCTTCGGAATCTAAACTCATTTGTGTACTTGTAGGTAGTGCTTCCAAAATTACGGATTTGCTAATTACGTAACTAGTTACGCATTTTGATGCTTCAATTACGTAACTACGTAATTACGTACTTAACTGTTTTGATTTTTTAAAGCACGATAAATTCTGGGCTTATTACGTATTTTAGAAGTAAAAAATCAAACAACTTCAAATGAAAAAAATTATAATATTAAGGAATTAAAAGTAAATTACAGATTAAAATGATAATTTTAAAATTAAACTCAAAATCAAAATCGTCAATCAAATCAAAATGTAATATTTTGATTTGATTGACGATTTTGATTTTGACTAAACTCAATCAACAATTCAAACAAAACATGTACCACGCACAAATGGTTTAAAAGTAAGAAACAATATAAAATATGGTTATTTTTCCAATCTTTGTTCTTGATAATATGATCTCATAAATGATAACGAATGCAATGTTCTGTCACCAAGGGAACTTCTTAGTTTAGAACAAAGATAGCCGGCAGAAGAAAATGCCCGTTCTGCTTCAACACTAGTAGGCATTATACATAGTAAATAATTATAAGCTGCTGTTAGGAAAACTTCACGACCGCCGCCAGTGCTATCGTAGATACACATTTCAACTCTGATGATGGATTCAAGATCTGTGTTTACTCCAGATTTGTTTACTGTAGACATAGTTTTCTGTATTTCTTTTTCTAGTTGCTGTGCAACAGTCAACTCGTCGCCACAACCATCATTAGCATCATTGTCATCTGCTTCGGAATCTAAACTCATTTGTGTACTTGTAGGCGGTGTAAATTTGAGCCTTTCTAATAAGTTTGCAACATATGTTCTAATATAATCCGACGTCGGTTTTGTAAAAGTTTCTGTTTCTTCGGTTTTATAATATTCTTCATTATTATGCAAATACTGCAAGACACCAGACACATTTGTTCGCCTTTCTTTTATTCTTTTTCTAAGGGATACAGCAAGCTTGTCACTGAGCCCATTGGACTGAGCATCAAGCTTATTTAACATAAACTGAAGCGCAGCATCTGCTGCTAACAAATTCGAGTCACGGCGACACAATGCCATCACTGTAGTTTTTATTATATCTAAACTATGATGAATGTTATGTAGATCTTGTATTTCTGTGTCTGTGAAACTTATATTTGATTTTAAGTCTAATAAAGCCTTAAATAAACTTGATTTCAATTTCAGAAATCGTCCAACCATATCTGATAAGCTGTTCCATCGCGTTTTGCAGTCTAGTATAAGATCGAGGCTTTTACCATGCTCTTGTAAAGAATATTTTTGCAACAAATCGGTCTTCAGTGGTGATTTTTTGAATGATTTAACAAGTTTTCTTACTTTTACTATAATATCTTTGTACAGAAACTCTGGTTCTAGAACTCTAGGTACTTCTATGAAAAGTCCGCCATCGTTTTCTTCAATTTCTTCAGTGTCAGTATCTGAAGCTTCATCTTCTAGTTCTGGTTCAGTAGTTGTACTTTTCCGTGTCTTATATAATACGTCCAGCACTGCAAGTTGTATTCCGTGAGCAAAACACAACTGATGGTGACCATCAAAATTTTTGCCCATTTTAACCATAACACTGGCTCCGTCCGTTGTGAATGCAATTATATCTTCAAGTTTCAAATAAAAGTCATTTAGATGATTTTCTAACAGTACAGTTCCAACGTGAGCTGGCATTGAACCCTTTATCCTTACTAGTCCTAAATTTTTATATTTAGCTGGTTCTAGGTCTTTATTATGAATATTTATATTCATATACCTCCGGTTCCGGGTAGAGGTCCATTCATCAAACGTTATAGTAAACCGTTTTTTTTGGGACTTCATATCTTTAAACTGATTTATTAATTGTTTTTTTATGGCACAACTCTGTTCCAGGACAATTTTGGTAATAGTTGAAGGAGATTTCGGTAGATCATAGCCAGATTTTTTGAAAACATACCTTAGATCTTCAGAAGTACAAAATTTGCTTAATGGGATGCCATCCAATGCTGCCATTCTAGTCACTATAACGTCCAAGGAATACTCAGTGGAAAAGTAATCCGTTAGTTTAGTTTTCTTCGATGGAGGTTCTAAACTTTTTCTTGCTTGAAAGCACGATGAAGTACTTGCCCTTTGCGCATCTTGCTCTTGTGACATCTCGCCAATATGTTTAGCACGCATATGTGTATGTAGTGCTCCAGTAGCACCACCAGGAGTCTTCAAATTTTTTTGACAATGTTTACGTTGGACACTTTGCCCATTTTCAGCCCTCAAAAAGTGTTCCCATATAGCTGATTGTGTGCGTTTGTTCAAAAACTCCTTATAAATAGTCTTCTTTACTGCAGACCTAAAACAATATATAAATATTTCATAATTTAATAGTTAGGTAATACATATAAATAGCATCTATAGTTAGGCACTACACTTAAAACGGGATACATTTACATACGTACCGTGAACTCATAATCAATGTCTATTTGCACAGACATCTAACAAGCAACAATAAAATAAAATCGCACATATTTTTTTTTTTTTTAAACGTCGCACCACATTAGGAATTACTGCTGTATCGTGGGTGCACTCACAATCATGTAAACTAACATACACAAGACACCCAGACCCGGAACACCTATCTGTAGGTCATACAAATATTTGTTCCGTACGGGAATCGAACCCGTGACCCGCAGCGCAGCAGCCAATCACTCAACTACTGCGCCAACCGTGCCGTCAACAATATAAAATCAACTACTAAATTATATGTATAAACTCTCACACAATACCCTAGAAACAAAGTAAGTAGACAAGTAAAGTAATGTTAAAATAGGTACTTACATTTTCGTTGAAGTATCTCTACTCGTGTATGGTGATATCTACTTAGAAACTTGTAATGAAAAGCTTCTGAAAACCAAGCGTCAAACTTTGCGGCACATACACAAAATCACAAAAGTCAATAAAATAAGCTTAGACCAGGCAGGACAGTATCTCGCAGGTGTACGTAAGACGACTGAGTACCGAGTATTGAGATTGTTTCTAAATTCACGAAAGTAAAGAAAAATGTAGGGAGTTCCCTTAGCTTGCTCAATCCACAATATTAAACTTTATTATCTACGAGGTAGATCAAATACTTGCGAAACACTTATAAACTTTGATTGTGTTACGTACCGAACTATCCACAACCAACGGGTATTCCCTTCGTTTCCCGATTGGTCAACAATGAACTCTATTCTGTACGACTAAGAAATTAAATCTTGCGGACTCAAATTGGAAGTTATAAAATAAACCCCGGGAATTCGGGGGATACCCACAGAAAGGGTTTTGGTGTTGTCATAATGTAAGTCGTAAGTTAACTAAATTAAGGTAAATTGTAAATACACAGATAAACCCATGCCTTTTTCCCATGGAGTAGGCAGAAACTATAGAACTAAATAAATGGGTACCTAAATTAATTAATATTATCCTATAGTTACGTAATTACGGACTGCAGCTCTTCAGTTACGTATTTGTGAGATTTCTAAAATCTGTCCGTAATTACGTAATTGCGTAATTACGTAATTACGTAATGGAAGCCCTACTTGTAGGCGGTGTAAATTTGAGCCTTTCTAATAAGTTTGCAACATATGTTCTAATATAATCCGACGTCGGTTTTGTAAAAGTTTCTGTTTCTTCGGTTTTATAATATTCTTCATTATTATGCAAATACTGCAAGACACCAGACACATTTGTTCGCCTTTCTTTTATTCTTTTTCTAAGGGATACAGCAAGCTTGTCACTGAGCCCATTGGACTGAGCATCAAGCTTATTTAACATAAACTGAAGCGCAGCATCTGCTGCTAACAAATTCGAGTCACGGCGACACAATGCCATCACTGTAGTTTTTATTATATCTAAACTATGATGAATGTTATGTAGATCTTGTATTTCTGTGTCTGTGAAACTTATATTTGATTTTAAGTCTAATAAAGCCTTAAATAAACTTGATTTCAATTTCAGAAATCGTCCAACCATATCTGATAAGCTGTTCCATCGCGTTTTGCAGTCTAGTATAAGATCGAGGCTTTTACCATGCTCTTGTAAAGAATATTTTTGCAACAAATCGGTCTTCAGTGGTGATTTTTTGAATGATTTAACAAGTTTTCTTACTTTTACTATAATATCTTTGTACAGAAACTCTGGTTCTAGAACTCTAGGTACTTCTATGAAAAGTCCGCCATCGTTTTCTTCAATTTCTTCAGTGTCAGTATCTGAAGCTTCATCTTCTAGTTCTGGTTCAGTAGTTGTACTTTTCCGTGTCTTATATAATACGTCCAGCACTGCAAGTTGTATTCCGTGAGCAAAACACAACTGATGGTCACCATCAAAATTTTTGCCCATTTTAACCATAACACTGGCTCCGTCCGTTGTGAATGCAATTATATCTTCAAGTTTCAAATAAAAGTCATTTAGATGATTTTCTAACAGTACAGTTCCAACGTGAGCTGGCATTGAACCCTTTATCCTTACTAGTCCAAATTTTTTATATTTAGCTGGTTCTAGCTAGGTCTTTATTATGAATATTTATATTCATATACCTCCGGTTCCGGGTAGAGGTCCATTCATCAAACGTTATAGTAAACCGTTTTTTTTGGGACTTCATATCTTTAAACTGATTTATTAATTGTTTTTTTATGGCACAACTCTGTTCCAGGACAATTTTGGTAATAGTTGAAGGAGATTTCGGTAGATCATAGCCAGATTTTTTGAAAACATACCTTAGATCTTCAGAAGTACAAAATTTGCTTAATGGGATGCCATCCAATGCTGCCATTCTAGTCACTATAACGTCCAAGGAATACTCAGTGGAAAAGTAATCCGTTAGTTTAGTTTTCTTCGATGGAGGTTCTAAACTTTTTCTTGCTTGAAAGCACGATGAAGTACTTGCCCTTTGCGCATCTTGCTCTTGTGACATCTCGCCGATATGTTTAGCACGCATATGTGTATGTAGTGCTCCAGTAGCACCACCAGGAGTCTTCAAAATTTTTTGACAATGTTTACATTGGACACTTTGCCCATTTTCAGCCCTCAAAAAGTGTTCCCATATAGCTGATTGTGTGCGTTTGTTCAAAAACTCCTTATAAATAGTCTTCTTTACTGCAGACCTAAAACAATATATAAATATTTCATAATTTAATAGTTAGGTAATACATATAAATAGCATCTATAGTTAGGCACTACACTTAAAACGGGATACATTTACATACGTACCGTGAACTCATAATCAATGTCTATTTGCACAGATATCTAACAAGCAACAATAAAATAAAATCGCACATATTTTTTTTTTTTTTTAAACGTCGCACCACACTAGGAATTACTGCTGTATCGTGGGTGCACTCACAATCATGTAAACTAACATACACAAGACACCCAGACCCGGAACACCTATCTGTAGGTCATACAAATATTTGTTCCGTACGGGAATCGAACCCGTGACCCGCAGCGCAGCAGCCAATCACTCAACTACTGCGCCAACCGTGCCGTCAACAATATAAAATCAACTACTAAATTATATGTATAAACTCTCACACAATACCCTAGAAACAAAGTAAGTAGACAAGTAAAGTAATGTTAAAATAGGTACTTACATTTTCGTTGAAGTATCTCTACTCGTGTATGGTGATATCTACTTAGAAACTTGTAATGAAAAGCTTCTGAAAACCAAGCGTCAAACTTTGCGGCACATACACAAAATCACAAAAGTCAATAAAATAAGCTTAGACCAGGCAGGACAGTATCTCGCAGGTGTACGTAAGACGACTGAGTACCGAGTATTGAGATTGTTTCTAAATTCACGAAAGTAAAGAAAAATGTAGGGAGTTCCCTTAGCTTGCTCAATCCACAATATTAAACTTTATTATCTACGAGGTAGATCAAATACTTGCGAAACACTTATAAACTTTGATTGTGTTACGTACCGAACTATCCACAACCAACGGGGATTCCCTTCGTTTCCCGATTGGTCAACAATGAACTCTATTCTGTACGACTAAGAAATTAAATCATGCGGACTCAAATTGGAAGTTATAAAATAAACCCCGGGAATTCGGGGGATACCCACAGAAACGGTTTTGGTGTTGTCATAATGTAAGTCGTAGGTTAACTAAATTAAGGTAAATTGTAAATACACAGATGCCTTTTTCCCATGGAGTAGGCAGAAACTATAGAACTAAATAAATGGGTACCTAAATTAATTAATATTATCCTATAGTTACGTTATTACGGACTGCAGCTCTTCAGTTACGTATTTGTGAGATTTCTAAAATCTGTCCGTAATTACGTAATTGCGTAATTACGTAATTACGTAATGGAAGCCCTAGCGCCAATCTCAGGAACTACTGGTTCGAATTTAAAAAATATTTTAGTGTTGGATAGCCTATTTATTTTTATATATCGAGGAAGGCTATTGGCTATATCTACGCTACATCTTTAGAAGCCAAGCGAAAAGAACAAAAGTCAGAAAGAACGCTAAGCGATAACGAAGTTTTAGCGCGGGCGAGCGACGGGATGCGAATGCGACGCGATGGGTGGGCCGAAATTTCACGCGGACGAAGTCGCGGGCAGAAGCTAGTAATATTATAAATGTTAAAGTAACTCTGTCTGTCTGTCTATATGTTACGATTTCACGCCTAAACTGCTGAACCTATCGTCATGAAATTTGGCAGAGGATATGCAGAAGATGAGGTATGGGATATGGAGAAGTATATAGGCTACTTTTTTACGCGATAACCGACATCCACGGCGGAGCCGCGGGCAAAAGCTAGTAAATAAATAAATAAACTTGCTAACGAGCTCGTGATTGCTACCAACAAAATATTTCTGCTACTAACCGTAACTGTGCTCTGCAGCGGAGGGCCATTTGCCAGATGGCTTCGGTGAAATTACAGAGTCGTTTCAACCTTTTTGCTGGATGGAACAGCCTATCTACGTCACATCAGTTGGGCCATCAGCCAGTTCTGTAGCTTTACCTACGTAAATAATAGATGAGTTACCTATAAGTCATCAACCCTTGGTGCGGTTCGTGACAAGTTAGCTAGAAACTAGTCCCGGGTAGGACCAGTAGCCGCTTACATTAAGATTAGCACATAATGAAGTGATATCACAGGTCGTATCGAACGAGTCGCTTTCGAAAGCGAGCGCAGGAATGTCCAACTGTTAGCCTGAATCGCGCACACCTGCGCCAACCAGCCTCCACCCAGGAATTCAGGGGAGACAGATTGTTTGATGTTGTGGTATTGTTTAGATTTGGAATGCTTTGTTGATATACAAATAAAAGAAGGCTGTATACTGACAGTCAGTAAGTAATGTTCCTGCATGTTTTTGTCGTCTAATGCACGAAACGTGAACGAAATATTATGTCCCGATCCCAGTGAAGGCGTAGTATCACTCATGTGTTTACTGGTGATCAAAGGTGGGATAAGTAAAATTAAAATGGCTGACCTTTTATAACACTCATAGCAGGCGATGGGCACCATGGGCGACAGTACTCGGTGAAATCATCATCTAGAGTCATCTAGATTATTCGTGGTGACGAACACCAACCATTCTGTAAAAATTGAAATAAACTCATAACATCAATGTGATAATTGATAAGTGATAGATACACATTTTTTTTGCTATGACGGACTTTAAATTATAATGAAATGAATGAATGAAAATTTATATAATAAATTTTCAGGTAGTAAATAGTTCACCATAAATTGACTTCCCTATGGAAATAGACTTCCTGAAAAATACTTTTTGCTCTTTCCTAATGGGCGTTACAAAAATATGTCACAGGGATGGGATACATCTGGTTTGGAGTTAAGGAAAAATCATCATTATTATTATTGAGAGTTCTTCTGTGGCTGACGATCACGTCAGCCACAGAAGAACTCTCAATAATAGGGCAGAAGGAAATTAAAAGACTGTATTTTCCTGTGAAGACATCTTTTCTGGTGTAACTAACTGACACCACAATACTGTCGCAAATTGGTATTCTTATCTGGTAAACTACCTTATAAGTTACAACATCTAGTAAGATCCTAAGTTCCTAAGAATATTCAAGGAAAATAATGGCAAAACATATGTAGGTAAATAAAAGCAAATAAATATCATTCATAAAAAGTTTCCGTCAGTAGGATTTTCCTCTCAATGACGCATGGTCCATGACCTCTCGAAGTGAAATCATGTAATCTGCGTCATTGGTCAAGCACTATGTGTTATGTTCATGGCGTGAAGATATAGGTAGATAACACCTACAGAAGCATTAAAAAAATCTATGTCTGAAATAAACACTGCTCATTCAAGTTGAATTGATTATTGCTAAAAATTCTTGGAGCGCAGTGGAATCAATGTATGAACATTAAAATTATGAGAACAATGGGTTTTGGAGCGCAGCGGAACTACCCTAAACTTCGTCTGGTCACTTTGCTTTTGATGAATAAATGATGCTTACTTCGATTATTTTATTTTCAGTTTGGTGGTTTTAGTTGTATTTTATGTAAATGTAACGTTTTTACTCTTCAATAGATGACCTTCGTCTAGACAGTTAGATCTTTCAGGGAAAAACAACGAAACCAATTCAAAGCAAAATTGGCAATAAGGGACCATTGTAATCACTTCAGTGTGTCGGTCAGTCTGTCACACAGTCGATATAGCATTGCTTTGGAACGGTCTTTGAAGGTCGTGCGTGGAAGTATAATTTAAATTTAACTTTTTTTGTATTTAAGAGAAGGACCCTTATTACATCAGAAACCCTTTAAATCAAAAACGGTTTTATTTAATTTCCTCGTGATAAAGTAATCAAGTATGTACTTGTACAATATTATTCACGTTTTGTCCTGCAGGTTTCAGAGTTCGATAGTTACAAGAACGCAGGTACCTACTAACTTCAGGTACTTGTAACAAGTATTGATTAGCCATATCAGATACTTAACATTGTTAATGCCATTGTCATAATATTTACGCATCATATTATTGACTAAACCAGGCTCAGTATATATTATATATACATATATAGTAGTATAGTTTATGTATCAGGGGCTGTATGCTTCAAGAACACCCATCCTTCAAGGTCGCCATGTCAAAGTCAAAGTCAAATCATTTATTTCAAATAGGCACGAAGTTGCACTTTTGAACGTCAAAAATTACATGAATAGTTAATTGATTCTAGTTGCGCCTTCCAAAAGGTAGTTATGTATGGAGAAGAATGGGCAAGAAACTCCATACTTACTCTTTTAAAATGTTAACAATAGTTTGTATACATTAATTAATAATTATAGGTGAAGACGATGTACCTAGAATAAAAATAAAAAATTACTTACCACAATTGGTAAAAATAATGAAAAGTGAAGTAATGACAGAAAAAATAATAAATGCGATAGGTACATGGTGCTCACATATTTACAAAAATTGCATATGATTTTCCAAAAAAGATTAAACATATAATAAGTCAGTGTGTGAGTTAAATTTATATTAATCACAGAAAATAAAATTAATATCATAAAAATTATAAATTATACGGTTAAATTAGCAACCAGTTTGATTTTGTCTAGACTCTATTGTCCTATGGAGCAGGACCAGCATGTTTCCAAGCAATCTTATCCTCTAATTTGTACGAGTATTATGCTTGTTTACAAAGTGTGCTTTTTATAAGAGTTTTAAATTTTCTTTCATTTAATTGTAATATATCAGAAGGTATTTTATTGTAGCATAACACAGTACCCCATAAAACATGTATGTACTTTAGATAATCTGAAAAATGGTTGATCTATTTTATCTTTATTTCTAGTATTAAAATTATGCCTATCACTGATTTTATTAAAAAGATGTAGATTTTTTCTTACATACATAATATTTTCATAAATGAATTGGCAAGGTACCTTCATAATATTAATCGTTTTAAATAGTTCTCTAAGAGATTCGCGGCGATGTAGATTATAAATGGCTCTGACAGCCCTCTTTTGTAAAATAAAAATGGATTCAATGTCGGCAGCCCGACACCACAGTAAAATGCCATACGACATAATGCTATGGAAGTAGCTAAAATAAACCAATCGCGCGGTTTCTATATCTGGTAACTGTGTTATCTTTCGAACAGCATACGCGGCCGAGCTTAGCCGCCCCGCAAGAGATGTTATATGAGGTCCCCATTGTAATTTCTCATCTAGCGTGATTCCTAGGAAAACCGTTTGATTAATAAATTTCAGTTTTTCTCCGTTCAATATGATGTCACATTAGCTACATCTAACATTAGGTAACTTAAATCGAATGCATTTGGTTTTTTTAATTTTTATTTAGTAGGTACCAAATTATTTACGGTAAACCAATTTTGGACCTGAAGAATAGAGTTATTCACGTCGTCAAGTTTTTGTGACCGTCGATCTATTCTCAAAATCAAAGACATGTCATCTGCAAATAACACCAGCTTCGGTTGATTTTGAAGTAATTGGGGTAAATCGTTAATGTAAACTAAAAAGAGGAATGGACTTGGGTCCATTCCTCTTTTTAGTTTACATTAACGATTTTTTTTTAAATGAAAATGGGCGTTCCTCAAGGTTCGATATTGGTATCGAACCTTGAGGAACGCCCATTTTCATTTCAGACCCTAATGAGTTTACGCCGTTTACCTGAACTTTAACCTTCCTATCCGTCAGGTATGAGCTTAGTAAATCAAGAGCGGTATTCTTAATTCCGTAGTGCTCCAGTTTCAGAGTGTCTCATGGTTTACACAATCGAACGCCTTAGGTCGAGAGGTCGCAAAAGATTCCAATAGCATCTTGTGCTTCTTCCCAAGCGTTAAAAATGTTCTTTATTAGGGTGACACCGGCGTCGGTTGTACAACGCCCCTTGGTGAAACCATACTGTTGTTCATGAAAGATGGAGTTTTTATTAAAGTGACGTAACATTTGATTGAGCATCAAGCTTTTCAAACACCTTACTGAGAACTAGAAGAATTGACACAGGCCTATAATTTTTAGGTTCCTTACTATCACCGGATTTGAACAATGGAACTACTTTACTGTGTTTCATGAGATCTGGAAAGACTCCTTGGTCTACACTGGTGTTAAATATGCACTGGTGTTAAATATGAAAGCTAAATAGGGCGCAATGGTTTCGATAATAGACCTACAGACTTTTACAGACATTCCCAAAAGATCTTCTGTTGATTTAATTTTAAGATCTTTAAAAGCTTTTATAACAGCCTGGGAGTTTGTATGTTGAAACCTGAACTCCAAAGGGCATGCCTTTACATTCTTTCTAAGTAAAGCAGCAGAAAGCGCGGGTGAGGAATTTAAAGTTTCTGTAGTTTTAAGGGGAATATTATCAAAAAAGTTTTCAAATTCCTGAGCTATTTCTACATCGGAGTTGACGGGGCCATGTGCAGTCTCTAAATTAAATTCAGTATTTCGCTATTTTTTCCTACCTGTTTCATTATTTATTATTTGCCAAGTAGTTTTTATTTTATCATCAGCTGATTTTATTTTATTGCTAATATAAAGAGCTTTAGCTATTTTGTATACATTTTTAAATGTTTTTGAATATTTTGCAACATACTTATGAAGGCTTGTATTATTCATATGTTGCTTTAGGCCATAAAGTTCAAACAGTTTTTCCCTGCTTTTACGAATACCTGGAGTTGCCCAATCACTAAATAAGAACTTTGTATAAATAATTTTAGTCTTTAGTGGAAATGTGTCATTAAATTGCGTATTTAATAGTGAAAAGAACTCGGCGTAGAACTCATTTGGGTCACATACATTATTAAAACTCTGAAGACATAATGTACTGGCCAAAGAATTATTTAATTTTTCTAAATGTTTACATGTAATTGGCCTAAACCTTATTTGAATTTTTTGTAAAGGCATGTAAGAGCAAAATGTTATTGTTTGTCCACTGTGATCAGATGGCAACTTATTTACGATTTGTTTGTGTAAGTAATCACAATTACAAAAATCTATACAAGTGGCAGAAGAAGCTGTCACTCGGGTTGGTTCAATAAAAACATTTGATAAATCAAATGACCTAAAAAGACTTAACTTTACATGCAATCAAATGTATGAAGACAAGCGTTGTGGCTAAAGCTTGCCTAAGAAAGGCTGGCCCTATGACTTCCATGACATATCCAGGCTAGAAAAGGCAGCACAGTGTGGTAATTTATTTTTATTTTTTATCCACAGCAAGTCAGTCGTGAACTCGTGATGACTGAAGAAATAAAAACAGAATGCATCATCAATTGATATCAAGTCGCAAACGACTTCAATACCTCGGGAAAAAACAATTCATAATGGCAGTCTATAAATCTTATAGGATAACAAAAAGCAATGTTTAAATATTTGCCTTGGACTCAGCAAGATAATATGTAAGTTTTCATACATCGCAATCAAACAGGTACCTAATCCTCGCTGCTGATAACAGACTATACCTACACACGACATAACTATACGTGTGTATGTATCGGTGGATATATTTGTAATCAGCTGATCGATAGGCGATAGTGCGTGGTGGTGTGGGTGACACACACACGCACACATGCGCACGTGGCCACGTGTGGTATCAATGTCAAGTGGGAACAGTTAAAATGTCTGTGTATTTAGTGTCAGCTGTCTCAGTTAGAACTTATGTAGGTACAAGGACTACAAGAGACTGATAGTAAAGTAACTACAGCGGGTGTGAGTTTCATTCCTCTTTCTTGTTGCGATTTCGAGAGCTGAAACGTAATTTTTTTGAAAAATTCTAAATATCATAATTGTGGCAGTGACATCCATCAAAGGCTGCAAAGGCTATAACTTTCAAACTCAAACTCAAACTCAAAGCATTTATTTCAATTAAACCATTTACAGGCACTTTTGAATTGTCAAAGAGACGGTCAGTTAGTCAGAGTCGGCAAGTTGAAGCTAGATGCCCATTCCAATACGTAGATCACTATGGAGAAGAACGGACAAGAAACTCCAAGGACACTCTTTTAAATCAAGATATTACATAATCCTGGGTACATTATTCTTGTTGCGTCTATATGTGAGACAATGTAAAAACTAATAAAACAATTCAAAATATAAAATTACTAATTAAAAATAAGCCCTGGCAGTCAAGAGATGACCAGTCCCTACTGACGGCGCCCGTTCACGAACATCCAACGAATGATCCAACACACGCGCCACCATCAGTGAAACATTTAAGTGAGCATGACATACTCTCAACTGCCATGCTTTTTCAAATCAACATAAATCATAATAACATAGTAAACGACTCCATGGTATTCACATTTACAAAATTGAAAAAATGCTGCTAAATTATACAAAACTATAGTTTGCAATGTATTTGAGAGATTAATAAAAATTTACTACCAAAAAAGAAAATAATTATTATCTATTGGAGTATTCAACAATAAAAACATGCTCAAATAAAAACAAAATAAACATTAAGTTCGTAATGTCAGAAAATAAAAAAAAATAAAAAAGGGGGAAGCAACTTCCAAGTATTCAAATTTTATCTAGTGAGCCCAAGTGGCAGTGGAGCAGGACCAGCATTTAGCCAAGCATTTTTTACCTACGATATAATCATCCAACTTATAATATGCTTGTCTGCATAGTGTGCGTTTAATGCACTTTGAGGCATGACAGTTGGTGAGGTCACCTGTAAACTGTCTGTGATTTTAGTTAAGTAGGTTCTAATATAGGTTAAGAATATTGTTACTAACACAATGGATCTTGGTTATCTGAAATAAAGTATTTTATTTTATTATTATTTATTATGAAACTAACAACCACATACATATTATGTAGCTACCTGCCGTTACAATACGACAACTCTTTTGATTTCCCAGGGAGAGTCGAATTCAGATATCCTTATTTTATAACTGCCAATATAGCACTGACCGGATGTTACGTGTAGGTACTGTATTCTTCTGCTCAACCGAAAACATGAGGTATCCATTTATCCAATAGGAGTAGGAATTTGTGTCAGACAATGGTGCCGATTCTCTTGTCACAAAATTCTCTAAAGTAGACTAAAAATCACCAAGTTTATTCCTGTCAGACGACGATTTCCCATTCTGCAATTGACTAAAGTGATACAAATTAACTATATTTTAGTTTGACAGCACTAAGATTGCACCGATATATTAATTTAGTGAAATTTTGCTATTCTGAATTTGACGTTTTTAAACAATTTAGATTTTCTAATTAAATCTGACTACTTTTAAACGCGATTAAAAAGTTGTGGAATAAGAATTAGCTGTCATGAACTAAAATTCACACCAACACCTCGACTTCAGGTGCAAAAACAGTACTGTATCTTTTTTTCTTTTCTTTTGCTTAGATCTCGAAAATGGTGCGTCCTATCGCAAAATAATGAAAATTTCGACCCCTTTACAAGAGCCATAAACCCCTAAAACTCAACATGTGAGTAATAATTTTTCTTAATTTCCAAATTAAAATTGAAAAATTGCATATAATAAAACACGTCTAGGCTGCGCCCTTGCGCGCCTCCAGCTCAAAAAAATCATGGGATAGTGCAAACAAGTATAACGTTGCGAAGCCAAAAGAAAAAAAAAATCCCATGTGGAGTCGCGATTGTCAAATTCGATTTTAGTTGTGTCAAAGTTATTTTTAAATTTAGAGAATTTTGTTTGCAGAATAGCTTTAAGATACTCATAGCCATAAGTAAAGAATTTCAGTGATAGTTTAGTGGTTATTATTTCAGTACTTAATATACAATTAATTTACGTATCGTAACTTTTTTCATAAAAAGTGTTGATTTTAACTTATTATAATGTGTAGGTATATGATATACCTACACATTACGATATACCGTATATAATTATATGATATACCGTATATCGTGCTAGGTGTCACATAATTTAACACTTTACGGGTACCTAACAGTTTACCTTGGAAAATAAAGATGTCAAAATAAAAAATAATATACAACTTAAAATTGCACATGACACAATAGCACTTTAAAATTATTATAATTATAGTGAAAATGTATTGTAGAAACTGTTTTTAGAAACGTTTGCACAATAGTTGCATTTTAGTGCAATAGGTTAATAAGAAACGAAGTAGATAATATTCATTAACAGAATTAATATTATTTGCTGCTGTATAATTAACTATTGCTTATGAAAGTCTTTGTTTTTGCAATCACTAAACGCTGCCTTTTCCTATGTAAAGTACGGTTTGTCTGAAACATCGAGTGATTTACATGACTCACCGAATATTTCAGGCTTGATTTCAGTAGGTATTACTGAATTGGTCTAATTGATCGCAAATTCATTTTGAGGTAACTACATATATTCTGTGATGACTATATATAACTATATACCTACTTATAGCAATATATAGTCATCACAATATGATGAATATTAGGCAACTTTCCCAGATTTCCTTATAGATGGATCCATAACTTACCTAACATAAACACTATAGGTAAGTTTGGCAAAGGGTTTTTGAGAATTTACACGAATTTAAGGAAAAAACCGGCCAAATGCGTGTCGGACCATGCAAAATAAAAGGCTCCGTAGTCGGTATGAATTTATCCCAAGAACAAGCTTAACATTGTAATTGAAAACATGTTCTTCCATATGGAATGTATGGAAGAACATGTTTTAAAACTATAAATGTAAGTTGATCGACTATTATTAATAGTTTATAGTGTTGTTTTTTGTAGTTTATTATTGATTTTTCCTTTTCGTTATGCTACTGCTGTGATTTTTTTCACATATCCAAGTACAACCATTTAGCTGACACACACTTGACTCTAACAAAAATTAGCACTTCAAAGTTTAATTTTACGCAAACGGATCCCTGAATCGAAAAATGGTTTTCACAAACCCGTAATATTTTTGAACGGCCTATTCAACGATGTACCCCACAACATGGGATAGACGAGAAAAAAAAAATCATCCTCATTTTACGTGTAGGGGAGGTAACCTAAAAAAAGTCGGCGTGGTTAATATGTATACCCATACAAAATCACAGCTTTCTAGTACTAAGGGTCTCTAAGCTAAGCTGCGGACAAACAAACAGACAGACGGACATTGCAAAACTATAAGGGTTACTTTTGACTACGGAACCCTAAAAATGATGTTGTATGCCTCTTGTATGCAAAACATTCGTGCCAATTTCATCATCATCATTTCAGCTGAAAGACGTCCACTGCAGGACATAAGCCTCCTCCAATTGGGGGGGGTTTGCCATAATCGCCACGCTTGGCAGGCGGGTTGGCGATCGCAGTATGGTGTTAAAAGTGCATAGAGAACGCTGCTGCCCATTCTCTATTAAGTCCCTTAGTCGCCTTTTACGACACCCACGGGAGGAAATGGGGTGGTACTATTCTTTACGTTCTGCACCACACCAACCGTGCCAATTTCTTACACATCAAAACAGATGTAATTTCAAAAAATATTCGCGCTATGGCGATATTAAAAATTAATTAGCCGTCCAGTTGGCGCTATCACACCGATACGTTATCAGTTACCACTACAGTCGATAGCGAGCACCTTGCACAGCGGTGACTGACTCAGGACAAAACAAATAAAATCGAACACAATGATATCACACCGATGCATTATGTGGTGTTATTTGTTATATTAGTGTTATGTGCTCATTGATTTACCGAACATTTGTCTTTGTCTATTGGGGACGTAATTTGTCGTTTTTAGGGCTCCGTAGTCAACATGGAACCCTTATAGTTTCGCCATGTCTGTCCGTCTGTGTGTGTCCCCCCCAGCTAAACGGTTAGTTTTGCATAGGTGATTCACGATAGTAGTATATATAACGAAGTTAAAAGAAAAACTATCACAGATAAATAGGCTTTTCAAGTTTACGAGTAATAGTCGACAACCAAAAACATGTTCCCCCATACAAGCTGTATAGGAGAGCATGTTTCTCAACTACAATGTTCACGTCATACGAGTACACTAAATTGTTCTTAGTAATGACGATCTCGAAGATGTATTGAATGGCAACCTTACTTATCTACTTTCCTATCTTCGTAGAGTAACAATACTACCAACCTATTCTACGAAGAGGCAAACATACAAATGTAGGTACTTTCGCTGTTTTATTCTAGACCATTTATGCACGGTGGGACGACGATGCAATATACGCAGACTGGGAAAAAATCTTATGTTATATTGCTAGCTCTGATATTCGCTTTTGACTACTCGTATCGGTTCTCTTATGGGTTATTTGCCCGTGCTTTCTCCGCATGTTATGGACTGCCGGGACTAGCGATATTGTTACTAAAACATCTAAATATAACGTGTACTCCGACATACTGTATACACACCCAATTCCCACATAGTCCGTCTGCGGCGCGTTGTACCGTAACGCGATACAGATCATACGCACACATACACATACATACAGGTATACGCACGGTGCGCGTGCGCTACTGGCAGGGAATCGTACGCAACATTCTCTATGCATAGCTGATGCTGATTGACTGATCGTGAACGAGTCATGAGCGGACAGCGGGTTTCTGATCTCACAAAATCCTCACATTTGTCTGATTGACTTCGTCTCGGTAACACTCCATGAGGCACGGTTTTGCAGACTCGATGCCTATCCCCACTACCCAGCAAAGCAAACTGAATAAAAGACAGGGTTACCTAACATTCCTATTTGTTTCGAGTATGTGTCTGAAGTTGACATTACCAGAATCTTATGTAAGTGTTGTCAACCAAAAGTTACTGGACATCTCAGTATGTGTCATGTAAAAACAATAAGTACGGACCCGGTAGATGGTCAAGCACGAAGGATGGTTATCACAGGCAGCAGCAGCGGATATCCCTAGTAGCGTTTTTGTTGGCGTTTGGTTGGGCCACATACCTCTGAAGTTGGCCCAACTAAATGCCAACGGAAAATGCTACTAGGGATGATTGTCTTATACACCTCGATAAACGAGGATGTTCGCGTTCTCCTCGATATCCGCTCGTGACTTACACGGTACGCAACTTAGCGGAACATAGCAATCACTTAGCAGGCGACGTTATCAAACTGTACACAGCACTATTGACTGCTTTACTGTCAACACTTACAGGACTACACAGCAGAGAGAAATGTCAACTGAAGACAGCACTATTTAATTGACTGCATGCCACTACACATAATTTAATGACAACAGTGAGAATTCTCAGCTGTAGACAACAATATTTACTACAAGCTACTAACTGTTCAAGTGTTCACACTACTTGTCTTAGTTTATAAATTTATAGACACCAGTGGGAACAAAATTATCAATGAAAGACAACTCTATTGGCACGTCACTACTGTTCACACTACATGACTTAGTTTATTTACGTATAGGCACCAGTGCAGTGGTGGGAAGTCTCAGCTGTGTACAATATTATAGAAGCTCTACAATAGCAGTACATCATTATAAGCACCATAATACTCTACCTTACCTGTTACTTGGGGCTATGTTCAAAACAGAAAACTGATAACAAACGAATGTCTGGAAAGCTTAATTTATTACCTACATTGATGTTACTAAATGTAGATAACTGTTTGGCTATATCATATAAAAACTTTCTTCAAATTTTCAATTGCTCATCTAATATTTTTCTATGACATTGTAATTTCTGCCGTCTGTAGTTTTTGAAAATCATTAATCAACTGGCTTACCGTTCTTTCATGATAAAGCGAAATATAAAAATAAACGATGACATGGAAAACTTAGCCATTACTCACGTAATGTCCAAAATGTTGTTGTTTTATTGTTTCCAAGAAAGATTTAAACTAGAAGCTAAAAATCTAAGGTAAGTTGAAACAACACGGACAAGAATATTCTTAGATGATACTCGTATTATGTATACTTAATATATTTTAAACAAATAATTAACACTATAATAGAAAGTGTAGTAACGGGCATGTACTCGTATCCAAACAGTTCCTAATTCTAGCACCAACTATGTCTACATATTATTTTGTTCAAATGAGTTCTGATTGCAATAAATGAATTATTCTAATAGCCACATTCCACAACCATCTGATAACAAGGTAGAAAGCTTTCCTATCATTAATCGATATCATTCGATAATGCGCAGACGACGCGTGACACAGCGAATAGTTTATATTCAAACGTGTTCCATCTTCTGTTTTTTTTTTTTTAATTATGTCATTCATATATTATTAACACCACAACGGTTAGTAGTAATACTTATAATAAGGTGGTTAGCCTGAGTAAATGTAACTCAAATGCTATAAATACTTATCTATACAAATCGTACGAAGGAGGTTCCATGTCCCTCACTCACTATGAGCTCACTGCCTTGGTGATGACATTGAAGTTAAGTAAGGTAACTCCGGATAGCCATTTAAACTAGTTTGTAAGACAACCGAAGGTACCAGTACGAATATTCTTATACCTAAGAACAACAAGATGTCTTCTTGCTCTAAAATAAGTAATTATAAAAAAGGAGATCAGCAGAATGACTTGAAATTATTTCATCATTATATTCAAGGTATTTCTTCCAAATGATTAAAAATTGAAATGTTTTTAGAAAAAACAAAGTTTGACATTGTTTGTTTTACTGAACATTGGTTAAAGGATTACCAAATGCTAATTAATTATGAGAATTATAGTTTGGGCAGTTGTTTTATCTATACTGCGTGGAAGTTCTCTAATCTTGATAAAAAACTGTTTAAAATCTAAGCAACTAATGACATAGTTGGCTTATCAGTTGAACATTGAATCGAACTGTCCTGTGTTAACCCATTCGCTGCCCAGCACACTGCTAGATAATTTGCATGGAAAAAAAAATTATTACCTACATGTTGAGTTATAGCGGTTTGCAGGTTGCATAGGGGGTCGAAATTTTCATTATTTTTGCGATAGGACGCACCATTTTAGAGTTATAAGCAAAAGAAAAGAAAACAAAATTACAGTACTGTATTTGCACCAGAAGTCGAGGTGTTGGTGTGAATTTAAGTTCATGACAACTAATTTTATTCCACACCTTTTTAATCGCGATTAAAAATAGCCAGATTTAGTTAGAAAAATCTAAATTTTAGTTTAAAAGAGTCACTTTAATCAATTTCAGAATAGGAAATCGTCGTTTGACAGGAATAAACTAAATTTTGGTGATTTTTAGTCTAGTTTAGAGAATTTTGTGACAAGAGAATCGGCACCACTATTTCCCGCAGGGGACATTTTTCTGATACGATGATGATTATGACAACCTGAAAAAAAAATGTTTTTAGTTGTAGGGTTTGGTTCAATTACTACTTAAGGTATGACGTGATTATTTTCGCCTTGTTTTCCTGTGTGTACACACAACATACACATTTGGCTGTGCGTGCGCTTCGGATTTACATAGACGTTTATCTGCTGGCTCGACATTATTGAATTAGTTCATCGCCCCTGCGACCGCCATGTTTATTTGTGAGCAGCTTCGTTCCTAGGAATTTTGCGTTTTCAGTGATGTTTCTTAATTTTATCCTCAACATATATGGTACAAACTAGGTCTCTGGTAAATCTCTGTTTTTTTATTTCCGCCTTGTAATAGTCCTCCAGACCGAATTTCGGCTACGGCGCCCAATGTCAGCGGAAACCAGCCTTCGGCGAGGGAGATATTATAGTTGCGGCGTCTGTGCGAAGATACAGGTGCACTCTCTCTTCCCTCACTCTCTAGTCCGATGGGACAGCAATCCGACACGACCGGAGAGAGTGAGGGCACAGGGCCAACGGCTTAACGTGCGCACCGAGGGGCGAGGCCCGGGGGCATCACAACACCAACTTCCAAACTCAGGGCTGTTACTAAGACAAACCCAATAACACTTTGCCCGATGCGGGAATCGAACCCAGGATGAGCAGACGCGCTGGCACCACGAGACCAACGGGGCAGTCTTATACTGGGCTACTGTACATACATATGTACTCGCACTGTCCGTGTTGACAGAAGCCATGCACTTCTATAAAACAATCCGGAGGTCACAAAACTTTTTTCCTGTGGGTGATGGCCTTACTACCGTAAAGCTCAATGCTCAATAGTAGTCTATGTATGGAACTTTTTGCTGCAGTGATTTTATCATCGTAGGTAGTTTACTGCCTGGAAAAGGCTCTAGATTTAGCTACGTGAAACAGGCTATTAAGATAGTGTCGGATTTGCTGCAGCGTATTGTTATTTTTTCGACTGCTAAAACGTTAAGGAAAAGATCAAGTCAACACTTAATTTACTTTACGAGTATGCCTCATTACGGCACACACTTAACCACTACAATAAATAAATTATATATACCAAAATATACTACTTATGATTATTATCACTGATACGGAATTCAATACATATGCACTTGGTACCTATCTAAATTAATGATAGGTAAGTATGTGTGATATAAATGAATTGGGTCCCAATTATCGGTATTACCAAGTCGTAGAATGTAAATCCCCGACCACATCGTCCACTTCCAGTCGATTTAAAACCTGATACTGCACTCTTAACGAGGTACAATATTGTTTTAATCACCTTTGCGGTTATATTTATTTGGTGGTCATATGTGTCCTCCTTAAAAGCAATTTCAAGATGATACTAGAATTGCAAATCGATGGAGTATATGTATAGGCAACCAGCTTCATTTGTCAAAGGCTAAGATACTGCTGAAATAACGTGAGAAAAGAATGGTGTCAAAGTACGTATGTATTAGATCACCATGTTTTCAACGAAGTTTAGTTTTCCAAAAACAAATGAAATACCGTTCGAAATTAAAATTGTGTTGTTCCAGCCTGAACTATCACTTTCCAAACAGTTCTATCTCATGTCCGTAGAATCACAGATACCTGGAGAACATAGATATTGTCCTAACGCCGACGACCGAGGACACAGACGGGGCGGGCCCATCCCTGACCCACTTCGACCCCCACGTTTTCTATAGCCATCAGTATAAGCGAAGGCTTAATGCTGTAGACTTATTTTATAGAGGGTTGACGACAAAGCATTAGGCCCGTTATGGCGTTTATATTGAACTAACATCTTGGGTGGTTAATGAAAATGACAGACATTCACTGCCAATTATGCCTTTTACAGAATCAACTTTCTCCCCTGTCTTTATAAGCAAGAAACGCAATGTGCCAGTAAGAACTCCACAGAAAATGCAGCTGCAGCCAGTGACACCAAATCCAATGCAACTGTAAGATTTAATTGAGGATGATCAGCCGCGCAAAAGCAAAGACTGCTCAAAAGAGTCCATTTACAGAATTTCGCAACAAACCGCACAACGCGACATCACTTTGAACTTCACACAATTAGAAAACTGTTTATAATTCCTAGCGGGAGGAACATCGGAAAAAACAAATAGTAGCGAATCGGTGGCGAATCGATCCGTCACGGCGCGACCGGAATATGACACACCCTTAATCGAATCTGCATTGTGCAACGTTCAGCGCTGATTCGACACGAACCGTCCGTTTTTACGCCAAAAGGGTGTTATGATTACCAGACCATCACAGCTCACCTATTAAACACAGTTATATGACCACAACAGCTATGGTATGAAGATTGAATATAATAAGAAGACGTCCTGAACAAAATGCACAAACATCTTTCCTAATACCAAGTGGTATGGTAGGAAGACTGGGTATAAGTTTCTATATCAAACAGTTTCCTTTTTAGGGTTCCGTACCTCTAGAGGAAAAAACGGAACCCTTATATCATCACTCGTGTGTCTGTCACACCAATTTACTCCGAATCTACAGAGCCGAATAAGTTGTTCGGTACACATATGAACTTCTGTGATCCAAACACGGACGTGTAACATAAATAAGTGAATTTTGAATATGGGGGTCACTTTAGTGGGAAATTTAGAAATAAGTTTAAAAAATTGTACCGTGTGACATATAAATGAAAGGGCTTATTGTGAGGATTAACTACTACTACTAATCGATTAACATTTGAAAATAATGTTGGAGCTGCTGAAGATTGTGAGACTATCTTTGCATTGTATAAACTCAATCTCCTTTGTATTATATATGTAATTGCATAGCACAGGTATGAGTAGGTACTATGTACTATAGAGCTACCATTGACCGGGCAATATGTCTTTCGTTGACTTAAATGTGCCCTAGCGGCTGAGAGTATGTCATGCTCACTAAGATGTCTCGCTGATGGTAGCGCGTGTGTTGGATCATTAAGCTCCCTTCAAAATGGTTGAGCTGAATGGTGGTAATCCATGCGTCATGTTCGTGAATGGGCGCCGTCAGTTGGGACAGGTCATCTCTTAGCTGCCACGGCTTATTTTAATTATTTTATTTTTGAATTGTTTGTTTTCTTTTGTTTCTGTTTGTTGTAGCTACTTTGGACGCTTTTAACATGTACGTTTTTATTTTTACATCGTTCTCACATTTAGTTATAAATTCAACATTATAGATGTAACTAATATTTTTGGAACAATTTAATTTAAAAGAGTGTCCATGGAGTTTATTGCCCGTTCTCCTCCATAGGTACCTACTACGCTTTGGAATGGGCATGTAGCTTCATTTTTCTTACTGACCTACTCCTTGACAATTCAAAAGTGCATGTAAATGGTTTAATTAAAATAAACGATTTGAGTTGAGTTTGAGTTTAATTGCAGTTTTTTTTATACAATTTTAACATAAACTCTTTCCAAAAAAAAAAAATTGCCATTCCCTTATCTCCGAAACTACTCAGCCTTAAATTTTGAAAAAAAAATACAGTAATTAGGTATTTCTGTACTTATAGTTAACAGGAAAACCTACAAGAAGTCTATGGTCCTAAAATTACATAGTAAATGTCTCAATATTGTGTGTACAAACTTAGATTTGCAGTTGGAATGTATGAGAGAACTTGTTTGTCAACTACAATGTTAAGTTTGTTCTTGGGATAAATTCATCCCAACCACGGAACCCTTCGTCGTGTGTGATCCGACACGCACTTGGGCGGTTTTTTTTAGAGGAAACTATTTATTTCATGTTACGTTATACCTACACCAATGGAGGAATACTTTTTTTTTTTTTTCTTCGTTGCCTAAGTAAAATTATATTATAAAATAGTAATAACAAGTGTACCCGGAACTTAACGATTGAATTAGCTCGATAGGTGTTATTGAGTTATTTTGAAGTGCATGACGTAGTAGGTACCTATTGGAGTATTGAGAATTTTTTAAAAGATTTCCCAAATGGCGTATGATAATTTTACAACTAATTTCTACCTGTGTATATTTGGTCAAACCTTTTCAGGCTATTTTGCAAATGTCCCTCACTTAAGTATAACTACCTACGTCATTCCTGAAAATCTACGCTAGATACTATGAACATCGGTAGATACTTCAAATCTCTTCCTTCTGCATCATCAACTTACTTATTTAGTCTTTCTTCTAAAAGAATCTTTAAAAACAAACAAAAAAACAGAACAGTCCTCTTCACATTCCTAACACCGCGGTGTAGTACCTATCTGAATAATTCATGTGATTCACCCCCATTGTCCCACATGCGCCGCTCACACAGAACCTCTCTCTACACAACCGAGTAACCGTCAACACTTGTATCTACAATGCATAGGTAGACCCAAGACAATAAGTATCAATTTGTCAAGTGTCCGGTTACTACAATAACAGTTTTTATAAGTTTTCATAATTCATAAGTAACGAATTATTCATTTTCATTAGATTCATTTTCTTAGTGGAAATACACCATATTCAGATGACTTTAAAATTACTTAATTCTAATAGGTACTAGCATTTTATTTTAAGTTATTTCGCTACCTATTTAAAATTAGGCATTAAAAAGATTAAGGTACGGTCTACCCTTTCCAAGCGAACGTCTCACTCACTGCGCTGATCATAATTTATGATCAGCGCAGTGAGTGAGACAGTTCCGGTACAAAGGGCGTAAAGACCATTTTGGCCAAATTTACTTTTTGATGCATTCTTACTTAATTTTTCACACTCTATCTGTATATTTAAAATTGCGCTACGGTGAAAAAAATGGTTTTTACTACCCAACACTTTCTTAACGCTAAACATCTCTTTTTCGAAAAACCAAGTCGTAAAACACATTTATTTTTCATTACGACAACAAACTTGCTGTATCTACAAACAAATATATTTCCTTGAATACAAAACGGGGTAAAACACAGCAACAAAACAAATTGTGAGTTACGCCCTCCAATAAATATGTTCTGTAAATACTTGATCTACGTAAAAATTATGTATCTCACAAAGGTTGATTGTTACACCCCTGAAAACGTAAAAAAAAATATAATATGCAACCCATAATTAAATGACTTGGCAACAAACGTCTGCAGTAAAAACCAGTTATGCACATACAAGGGTAATTTATATAGCTGCTTTTAATACACATATTAAGCAAAAAGTTCACTAGGGGTCGCTGGGTCACTATGATAAAAATGCAGAAGTTGTTGTTGATTGTCAACCTTTTTGCTTAATTAATAATGTGTATTAAAAGTTGGGCGTTAGCAACGATTTTATTTCATCCACCATTTCACGACCATGCCAGACTTACGAATTTTAAATGAGCAATATTAATGTACCTGCGAAAAATAATTATATTTTTCATTTAAAATCTGAAAAACTAGTATAATTATGTATTAGTGAATAAAATAATTACGTTATCCACAGCCCAACTTGTTTCACGGCACCTGTAACTTCCAATTTGATACATATATGTGCAGAGCATTGATATTACCGATTAACAATAAATAAGTTTTGATTTTTAAAACCGTTTATTTCATTTTTGAATTAATTAATAAATTAAATAAATTACCCATC
This sequence comes from Dryobota labecula, assembly GCA_947523025.1. Lineage (NCBI taxonomy): Eukaryota > Metazoa > Arthropoda > Insecta > Lepidoptera > Noctuidae > Dryobota > Dryobota labecula. The sequence goes on from OX383297.1 coordinate 25,366,853, forward strand.
CTTATTAATTCAATTATATCCATCCTTATTAATAAAATTGCTTATAGAATTATTGCATTAGTATTAATTTCAGGGTGTATCCACATACTTTGCAAAAAAACATGGTCTTTACAACTATATAAATTACCCTTGTATGTGCAGAACTGGTTTTTACTGCAGACGGTTGTTGCCAAGTCATTTAATTATGGGTTGTATATAATTTTTTTTTACGTTTTCAAGGGTGTAACTCCATGCTAACTTCGTTAATAACTTTCGTACATGATTGTAATTAAATGAGGCAAAAGACAGCCAAAATTTAAGAACTTTCAGCCTAGAACTCAATTTTATAAGTATAAAAACAAAAGAGTTATATAACAAGTTTTTTTTTTTTCGCTATTTTCCTCATAGCCAAAAGTATGGGATTTGGAGTTACGCCCTTTGTAGCGGAAAGCGTCGATAGTCAAATTAGCGGCTAATCTTGGAATTGATCTAAGATTAGCCGCTAATGTCAAATCAAAACCATTATTCTGTATAACCGTATGAAAAAGTTTTTTTTTTTTTTTTACTTATATTAATTTCTGTCCTTAAATTGTAGCTATTCCAATGGTTAGTTCAGATCGAACACGCCGGGCGTGACGACTCAGTCGGCGGCGTGACAACTCATTGTGATGCTAATGCGTGTCACAGCCGACACAGCCATGTCGCTGTCACACATCGTTATGTATCCAAATTATCCGTAAACCAGCATCTAGCGTGGACACAGCGTGGTCGTGAGAGAGGATCACATGTTGTAGAGTTGAAAAATAAATAAAATGATAAGGCTATATGCATCTTAGATACTATATATAATATGTGCGCTATATTGACTAAAAACGAAAAGACCGCTTTTATAAAGTTTTGCTTCCTAGGTAGGTACTCAACCTTTAAATCTGCATTTATATAATAAAGGCTCCTACAAACAGGCGCGACACGCGACGCGACAGAAAGGCACCGCTCGTCGCGCGACACGCGGTGCCTTTGTGTCGCGTCACGTGTCGCGCCTGTTTGTAGGAGACTAAATAGACAGCAAAAGCAACTCAAACATCGAAAGATTTGTTATTTGAAACACGAATTCAGCCGAAAACAATAAAACTGATGATAAATTATTGAAAAAGGGACTTGTATTAATGCTAAGGTAGATACCTACTTCGAAAGTGCGTGTACGCATATGTCATAGGGTAGGATCGCTTATTCGCCAAAAATATAAGTATAGTACCTACTCAAATTTTTGTAATTTTGAAGCTGCCTACAAATTCTTTAGGTAGCTTCAAGATTCAAATTAGAAAACTATAAACTACACGCTCTTTGCACCGGTAACAAAGCTAAGATCGATTACAGCACACAACCCAAGTACCTCTCCATTTGATAAGGAAATCCAATTCCCCTGAATATAATCAGAATCGTTTTGCAAATGCTTAGAGTTTCGTACAATCGGACACACACGATTAACGCCCAAAACATTGGCAACAATGAACCAAGATGTTAAGAACGATGTGCATTGTTCCTCTGTTACTAGTTACCATTTTTCTGAGTGTATTTCAAATGAATGGGTCATTTGAAATACACTCAGAACAATGATAATTGAAGAAGCAACGAATGCAATTCTTTGCTTTTTAAGTCGTTTCGATCAATAACAATTTTGAATTATCCTTTCCCAGTTAGCTATTGTTGTTACTTTCACGACAATTCGATATCTCTTGCTTTATGACAAATGGATGCGCGCGCGCCGCTGTTATCGATTATGTACGGTCTAGGAGTCAAACGAACTAACAAATAAACATATTACTTTGTTACACTTTCTCTGTATACCTCCTGCTGGTCGATATTTGAAGATTATATATTTAAGGCAGTTTTAAAAATTAAGTTGCATAATTGATCACCAGCACAACAGGCTGGTTTCACACCAACGTGTTACGGTTATCGTTAATATTACCAGGGCCATAAATCGTATACACCCATACCTATCCATACTATACTAATACTAAATATTATAACTGTGAAAGTAACTCTGTCTGTCTGTCTGTCTATCTGTCTATCTGTCTGTCTGTCTGTATGTTACGTTTTCACGCCTAAACCGCTGAACCGATCGTCATGAAATTTGGCAATCCTGGGATATGGAGAAGGACATAGGCTACTTATTTACGCGATAACCGACAACCACGCGGGCGGAGCCGCGGGCAAAAGCTAGTAAATAATATTATAATATTTGTTACAGTATCTTAGAAGCCTGTGTTCAGGACCAGTCCTGAACAGTGGCTTCTAAGATACTGTTGCACGGTTGAACACTGAAAGCTTTTTGCTTACCTAATTTCGGGTGACAGACAGTTGTGTAGGTACCTATATACTCGTACCATAAAAGTGTTGACATTTCCGCCACTAAATATTTTGGAAATGGTAGATTGTACACGGATCACAAAATGTAAACATCTTTATTTATGTACGGTGGCCAGCACATAAAGTTACCACAAACTGTAAAATTTACTCGTTCGTTTTTGAACTTAATCATCAACGTTTTAAAATCGTTTGGAGAAATTTGACAGTTTCGTGTAGCTTGATGTGCTGACCACTGTGCCTACTTTCTAAGCAAATAAAGATTGATTTGATTTGATTTAAGTTAAAATGTCTTCAAGTAAGCAAGGTGAATTGCCAAATATATGGGCTGATGTGTCTCTGTATTTTTAAGTTCCAACAACGTCATGCATATGCAAAAGCGCCAGTTTCAATAATTATTTTAAGACTCTAACATCTGCGTTGATTAATCCATTAACCTTTACGGGTAATTGATTTCGAATCCATTTGGATTGACCTTTCAACATATGTAAAATGTCAATGCAACTTTTTCGACACCCGACTTTGGGCCATTCCTTTCAAGTTTGATAGGGCAAATAAAACTTCATTAAATAATAAATCAAGAGGTCATTGACGTACTCATGAAAAATAATGAATGACTCGTGAGGAGGCCTTTGCTGGGGCCTAAGTCTACTAATTTATAAACGTTGCAATGGTCTCGCCATTGTGAGTATTTGACAGTGTTTGTATGGCAAATCTGTCAAAAACTCATAATGAAGAGACCATTGCAACGTTTGTACATTAGTAGACTTGGCCCCCTGGACAGTGGTTCGATGGGAGTTCAATCTAAGTTCAAGACTTGTCGAGTTGCCGCAGATCTATAGTGATCTTTCTCGCTACAAAGTTTAATCTTTCGCTAGTTAATACACAGGTGGAAATTATGAACGACCGAGTCTAATTGTCTATTAAGCCGAAGTACCTATTACTAATTTTATAATTGTTGTTCTCTCAGACCGGCTCCGTGGCCTCGTCGTCACTTAACACCGCGTCTGCTTTGAACTCCCGGGTTCAGACTTTGGGCAAAGGAGAGTGTTATTACTCCAGTAATGTTAAAATAACTGCCTCGTTGATCTAGTAGTCTCAAATCGATTCCCTGGTAGTCCAGGCTACATATAGGATTATTCATCAGGAGTTTCTCAGTAGCAGCCCGGAGTCCGGATGTGTTTCCGCTTAGTAACAAGAAGCAATAGAATTGCCGATATTACATGGGATTTCAGCTTAACGCTACTGTAACTATAGAAAATTATTCCACAGGTATTTCGAATTCTCGTTGAACAAACCGGCCAAGTGCGTGTCGGACAACGCACAATGATGAATGGTTCCGTAGTTGGAACGAATTTATCCCAAGAATAAACAACACACAAATATGTTCTCCCATACATCGATAATACGTGACGGCTTATTTTCCAACTGCAAAAATGTAAGTTGGTTGACTATTACCTACTCATTATCTTGTAAAGCCTACTTTTCTGGGTCATTTTCACAAAATGTGTACATTCGTGTTTCAGGTGTGTCCCACAACTTTTGTAATATTTTTTAAAGGATAATATCTATGTTTAACAAAAACAACACAAAATATTAGGATCTGTGGTAAGTTTTTAACAATATTGTTTAATGTTGCTGCATAAAAACACAGTCATGATACTTAAATTTTCAAAAATGGAAGGTAGCTGGTCTATTTTAGCGCTGTCCCACTACCATTTTCAGTAAATAACGTAACCTTAATGTATTTTGTTGACTTATATACTTATAATAATTTGTTTGTTATTTTGGAAAGTAAGTTATGCATGATTTGTTAAACAATTACAGCAATAATCTAATGTCGCACAAAATATTTAAATAATTTAATCTTTGTGAGGACATAAACTAGTTAAGATGGAAAATTCCCTTCCGAAACCGCATTTTTTGCGGGATGATGCATTCAAAACTACCATTTATGTATATTTTCTTTCGATCGGTAACATTTTTAATGCTGTCAACGGGTTCCAGCAAGTATTTCGGCCTTTTTGGCTTTTCGGTTGGCAGACGAACAACATACACCTCAGTAACGGTCCAGTTTTGATTTTCCAGAGCCGTAACCAATTTCAAAGTAAGTTTACAAGTTTATTTCTTGAAAATTATTTTGATATCTTTAATAGCTTTCAGTGAACTTAAATTGATACAAAGCTTGTTGATCTGATATGTTAGTTTAAAATAATTAAAACAAAAGTCAGACTTCCGATACTTCCGTTCCGTAACCAAAACGCAGGTAACGTAGGAACGGAATTGAAAAGTTTTGGAATGGAATTCTTAGGAAGATGACACATTATATTTGTAGTATCGATCTATTTATAATAGAAATAAAGTGACGACTTCCAAATCTAATCCGTATCGTTCATAATGGATCATTTTGTAAAAAAAACACTTATTGTCACACAACTATTTTGAGTTTTTGCTAAATAGTTGTGAAAAAATAAGTTGCTTGATAATGTGCAATAGTCTTGAATTCTATTTCGTTATAGGCATAGTCTATTCCGTGAATGTCCTATTTTATTTTAAATATTATTTTTAGAGCGAATCGCTATTTAATTGTTATTAGATTTTGATAATTAAGAGTGTAATCATTTGATTAATGTAATTTAAAAAAAAAGTCCTAAGTTGTATCCTAATTGAGAAATATACCGAAAAGTATTGAACTACATTGGTCCAAAGAGTAACGTAATGGAAATTAAAATGATGATTATGTATGTTTGCTACATTGTTGATTGTATGTTTTATATTTTGTTTTGAAGTAAAAAACAATGCTTACCAATTATACTACTTGATTAAATCCAAACAAGTTTTATTTTATTTCTTTATCCGAAAGCCATTAGTTTCGGAATGTAATAAATTTTGTTCCCCAGGCGCAATAAATTTGTTATATTTCAGTAAATAATCGTGATTAAGAGGTTTTATTATAATTTTCATATAGTGAAAAGAATATTAATTGTAATTAATTGTTATTTATTAAAAAAAAAAAAACGAATAACTAACAAAAATTAAATTTCAGCATATTTTTAATACGGACACTTTTTCTGGAAATGACCTTTCTGTGATAGTTTTCCTTTTAAATTCGTTATACCTAATAAATTGTTTTTTTTCACATATCCAAATACAATCATTTAGCTGGCAGCCCCCCCCCCCCCTCTGCCAGCTAAATGGTTGTATACACTTGAGCTTATTATTCCGCAAACGGATCCCTGAATCGAAAAAAGGTTTTTACAAACCCGTAATAATTTTGAACGGCCTATCCGATCCTAACGATACCACACCAGGGGATAGACAAGAAAAAAAAAAAAACATCCCTATCACTTTACTTGTAGGGGAGGTACCTACTCTAAAAATAAATATATTTCAAGATTTTATTATACCACTTTGTCGGCGCGTTTATTATGTATACCCATGCCAAATTACAGCTATCTAGTACTAAGAGTCTCTCAACTAGGCCGCGGACAGACTGAAGACAGACGGACATATCGAAACTATAAGTGTGGAGGATGGAAGCCCCTAGATTCTAGATTACCAAATAAAGTAGACTTTAATGATAATATATTATCTTTACTATACGTTTTACATAGTTTTTCCTAACAAGTCATGGTTTAAAAAAAAAAAACATTATATTGAAAAAAAAAAGTTCAAAAGTAAAAAAATACATACTGCCAATACTAATATTATAATGAGGTTGGTCGGTCCACAACAATAAAAGTACCTTGTTAACTACGGAACCCTAAAAACGAGAGGTTTCCCAAAGATGTCACACGCGACACTGTTCATAACGATTGTTATCTCGCGTGTTATGAGATGATCCGGTGCAGTGACCTCCAATAATTAGGAACGCATTACGTAAGGTGCAGTGAGAAGCCGGAAGCACGCGGACGCGCCGCAGAATACATTCCTACGTGCGTGGAACATGGACACAAAGTAGGTATGCAGAGAAGGATCACTTGTACCTTTTGCAACCATGCCATTTGCATCTCCCAGAAATTCACACTGGAAACGGTACATAAAATAACCAAAAATATCCCCATCAGAGTGACCTGACCGTACCTAGGCTTGTTCAGTACAGTGCTTGCATTGGTTCTACTGAAATTTGTCTTGCGATCAAAACCATTCTCAGGAGCTCGTGGCTAAGTAATAACAGCCGCATGGGTCGGTCCTTCATGTAAAGCTACGCATGCCAGGGTTGGTCCGTGGATGGGTGACCATCTTTACCTACCGAGACTCCTCCGTGCCTCGGAAAACACGTTAAGCCGTTGGTCCCAGCTGTCATTCGTGGATCTTTGATAGTCTTTACGGGTCGTCAGAAGCCCGAAGTCTGACAACCAGTCCAAAACCAAGGGGTATCCGTATTACCCAGTTACTGGGTTGTGGAGGTCAGATAGGCAGTCGCTCCATTTAAAATACTGGCATTCAGCTGCATCCGGTTAGACTGGAAGCCGACCCCAACTACGTTGGTTAAAGGCTAAGCTGAAGATGATCAAAACCATTCTCAACGGCTGTGATAGTGTCCCGTTCAATCTCAGAAGATCCATTGGGCAGATCCATGATGGATCTAATGACGATTGTTTTTTCAAAACAATCGATCAATTGTTTTTGGTCTATTTATATTAAAAAATAATTTAAATGCATCTAATGAGAATTTATGATGCGAGAAAAAATGTATGCTTCAAAAACAAATAAATATCACTAAAACAAGTGAATATCACTAATTTCAACAGATTAGTTTCCTGTCACCTGTCCTGGTGAGATAGATTCTTTGAGAAAAGGGGAGATAAGACAATGAATGAGGAGATGAGGGAAGGGCAGTAAATAAAAATTGAAAGCATTTAATTACAAGCAAAAATAGGTTTATTTTATAGAAAAATTATCACTTACTTTTTTTAAATATTAAAACACAAAATATTCCTAAGTAAGTAAGTACTTGTCGTAATTTTTCTAAGAAGTGGCCGATGCCAATTTCGCCATTTGCGAGCTGCATTTGTGCAAATAAAATGCAATTGTCATTTTGAATGCTCGTTTTGCGGCGTTTAGTTGATGACGATGATTGAATGAAGTCGGTGATGACTTTTGAAGTAAAAGTAAGTATCTGTAAAAGATGCCTTCATTTTTATTAATGTTCGTATTGATGCCGTGATTCCAACCTTCAACATGATTGTGAGTGTGAGATTTTTTTTATTGTTGATTAAGATCCATAATGGGTCTGGCTCATGGGTCTTTGGAAAAAAAATCTCATTAGATCCACATTTTGGAATCAGGATCTAATGAGAAAACATGTCCATCATGGAACTGGCCAATGGATCTTCTGAGGTTGAACGAATAAATCTCGTTGTCCAAACTGAACTTTCTGTTTCTTTACAGTTTGTTGTGCTGTTGGAAGAGATACGACTGTTACATAAAAGGTAGTTTTCGATAAAATAATGAGCCGGAAAGGTCATCTAGATCATTTGTGTCATCCGGAATTACAAAATAATGGATTTGGAACGTTGGCGTCTGAAGAAAACTATTTGCAATAATAATAATAATAATGTTGCATAAAGTTATCTTCATTATTATTATAAAAACATGCAATTGCAAGTGGTCGATCTATTGATCGCATTAGGTATTAATTTGCACAACCTAGAAATAATTATTCATTAATTTAATATTATGGAAGTGTTGGACAATTATAATTAATGCTAATTAATGTATTCCTACCACATTAGTATACATCACTAAAAGCGTATTAAATAACCTATGTATTCCAAATCTGACCAAAAGAAGCAAGACATGCAGTCAGCGTCCGCATAGCAATCCTAACATCAATGGTAATGTAGGCAGCGACGCATTGTGTCATACATACTACATTAATATAACTTATGAAGTCAAGAGTTTACATATTCCTTTTTCGGAGGAAAACATGATTTCTTTGCTGGATTACAAAATTCAATTGAAACTGACACAGCACTAAGCAGAACATGATATTGCTGAACAAATGTTGAAAGAGTACTTGCCGAGAAAAATAGGACAAATAAAAGTTTTTTGAACAATACTCCTGCTACATACGAATGACACATATTATTTTCATGCTTGCTCTTTCCCGTGACCAACATGAGCAACATCCTCAAGTCGCGTGCCACCATAAACAACTTATAAACATACAAACATAATTTCATCAAACACAATAGAATCTTGTAAGTCTAACAATGTGATCACGGAATGTAACTTGTTGTCATTTCGTACATAATTTCACTTGTCACGCATTCATTTTCTATGATTTCTAAATAAACAATTTAATAGAAATTATGATAATGTAGGGAAACCATGGAACATGAAGTAGACAAGAGAAGATCCACTACAAACAATTCAAGGGTTGCTTACTAGGGTTGTAGGTTTCTTCAAAATAAGTTATTATTGTCTGTGAGCAGGTAGTAAGAGCTTTCAGTATTATGGTCGCAGAATCTATTAACTGCTATCAAAAACCTTTTGAGATATATTTATTCTAGAAGTGGTGCGGTGTTCAGTAGTAACAACATCGCATTTATTCTCATAGTAACTGGGTCTTTTGCACCTCATTACTTCATTTGTACGGAGCCCTCCTTTCATCCAGTAAGGAGGAAGGTGGGTACCTTACCTGCAGTGGTCGTGGTAATTAACTAATACACATATTGCGTGCGCGCAGCTAATTGCTCGTTAAGATGGATTACTAACTGTTTAATGAGCATTCTCTCACAATTACACCGTACGTCACTTGACAACTTATGAATGCCAGAAGTATGGTTCCGGGTTCGATTCCTTTGTCGAGCACAAATCTTAGAAAATATATTTGAGGTTTAGTAATTATTGAACAGATTCAGACTATTCAACGATAGATAACGGATTCGAACCCGAGGATTTCGTTGTGTCACGTGAATAATTTACATCCGATTTCCTTACAGGAGATGGTATTCTACTTTCTCGATATTGCATATTATACAATAATGTATCTGGTATCGAATATAGCCGAATCTCACGTGAACGCGTGTAAGTAAATGTTTGGAGCTTACATTACGCTTTCACTTCACAATAAAATACTGAACATCAGATGAAGATATACGTAAGCTGTTATCATTGAGTGAGTGGTAAAAATGCGTAAAATTAAGTAACGTATTGAACAGATAATGTTTCAGAGCTTTCCGTCTCATTAAAGTGAACTGTGATAAAATAAATAAAATAAATTTCATCAATCCGTTGCGTCATTGTCATTGCTGAACATGAACCTCCTATAACTGTCGGAAGGATAATTTCTCGTAATCACAAGGAATTCTAAGCTTTTAATATTACTTCAAAAGTTGAAGTGAACTTTCTTTTGGCATAAAATAATGAGAATACGGCGATGTACGAGTAATACGGATGTGATCAGTTAGTTCAGTAAACTTCCAAACATCCAAGAAGCGTGATGATATAAATAATAATTATGTAACTATAGCTATACGGGCTATACCAGTAAACTATTATTCAGTCTATCTATTTATCTCATAAGGACCAACTTAAGGACAAAATATCTTATGAATACGAAGAACAAACAATAGGCGAAATTAGTGAAGAAGAAGAAGAGTAAGTGCTATGCATTTTGTGTTCATGGAATAACATGAGAGCTAGTACATAAACATGATAAGAATGTATGTATGTCAGCCAAGAGCGAGCCAAGAGCTTCTGAAACGACTGCAACTGAAGATGCTGTTCATATGACAATATTTTGGTTTCAGTTGTGAGGTCATACTTACATTTATAATGGAGTTAGATAATAATAGCAATCTTCGACGATGGACATTATGTGGAATGATGGCAGCAGCGGCTGCTCATTCATATTATATCACTTATGTGTATGACGCTATTGGACAGGTCAGTTTCATGGGTCTGCGTCATCTGCATCTGCCGTGGACCTCGACAAATCAAAGTGCCTATAATTGGTTTAATTAAAATAAATACTTTGAGGTTGAGTTTGACCCTTGTAAGTCGACTGCGGCGTTCTTCATTCGAGACATATATCAGATGAGTATTATTATATTGCCACAGTATAAACATACGAATCTGATGATCGACATAAAAGGAATAAAACATTGGGTACACAAATATGTAACTCTATTAACCTTTCATGGCCAAGAATCTACGAGTCATAACAATTTCCTTAGACGGTAATCATATAACTAAGTGTGCCAATAGCGACATTTTTTGCATATCTCTTCAGTTTCAAATATTTTTATGGATTATGCATACAGAAATACTTACTTACACGCAAGACGTGATGACCATGTTAGGTAACCATTACATGATACCTACTCATCATCATTTTTAACTTTAACGGAACCTCATTATGTAATCATTATAAAAACAGCCTAATCTACGGAGCCACCTTTCAGCCCATTACTCCGATTACATAAGTAAAACAAAAAACTGCAAAGGTCATGCACGCGATTCTGTAACCTAAACGTAAACATTTGGTTACACGACCTGTTTCAGAAGACCTTGTTGTGTATTATTCTAAATGTTATCAGTACGCTTTTTAACTTTGTCGTGTTATTATGTGTGTGTGTTGCGTATTCAGTGCGTTGATCGTCCAGTGCAAGTGATTTGGTTTCACTTTTCAACGAATGGTGTTTAACTAGCGCCATGGCGACCTGTGACCGGTAGTTGTTACGGCTTGTTACATAAAGGATTGGAATTTAGATTGTTTACTATTATTTTAGAAACATTTTTGAACACTATCTACTTATGTCATAATGAGATGAGAGTTATCTTTTGTTCGAAATCAACCGACCGACCCAGGCAGAAGGATTTTATGAGACAATATAGGTTTATGAACAATAGACAAGCCTACCTTTTAGTATCTATTAAGGCACGTTTAAGTTAGACGTCTATCTAACTCTTCCAGTAAAAATGCATCCAATTTATGTTCTTCAAATTGAATGTAAAGAATAACAGACAAATTAATCATAATCTACTTAACAGTCACTGTAAAAGACAAGGTGCGACATGACGTCATAATGACAAATCACCTAGTTCTCACGAATTATCTGTCACTAATGAGCGAGCGGCCGCGTCGCAGCTTATAATCCGATGCGCTCGTCTACCGAACTTATAGCAAGTCCATCATTAAGATAGATGGGTAGACTTTTGAGGACTGAACAGTACAGTATGACAGTAAATAGCCCATGCAGACTCACTGCAGCAGTAATCAGCCTTCTAATTTGAAATGATTTCTCTGTAAGTATAATTTACGTTGACGAGTGGTGACTTACCAGGAAAGTGCCAAGGGAGACAATGAAGGCATAAGTTGCCTAGAATATAAAGACTCTAATTGACCGGCACATTGAATTGCATTGGCATTGGGGCTTGTGGCTAAGGAATACCAGCCGCACGGGTCGATAGATCAGGTTAAGCGACGCTTGCCGCGGTTGCTCCGTGGATGGGTGAACCTCTTTACACACCAAGACCTCTCCAAGCCTTGGAAAGCACGTTAAGCCGTTGGTCCCAGTTGTCATTCGTGGATCTTTGACAGTCGTTATGGGTCTTCAGAAGTCCGAATCTCGGACAACCAGTCTTACCAAGAGGTAGGATCGTATTACGCAGTAACTGGGTTGTGGAGATCAGATCGACAGCTGCATCCGGTTAGACTGGAAGCCGACCCCAACATAGCGGGGAAAAGGCTGGGCAGGTGATGATGAATTGACTGGCACATAAACTACATCAGCGATCACCTATTACCGACCAGCCGACTACGACATGACAGTTTCACGTAAATATAAATATAAAATTGAAAATGTCTTCATAGCGGCAGCACTACACCAGTGTCGAGGTTTAGGGGCTGTTCCACTGTCGTCCTCGCAGACTTTTACTCGGTTACGATCGAAGATATTATAAAGATAAAGAAATAATGAAATTAGCTAGTTTTAGTAAAACCTCTATGATTATAATGGACGAGTCGGACAACAGAGTAAGATATCAGCAATCCATACTTAATAAAGTAACTCTGTCTGTATGTATGTTACGCCTAAACCGCTGAACCGAGCGTCGTAAAATTTGGCAGAGATATAGCCCGGGATATGGAGAACGACATAGTCTACTTTTTACGCAATAACCGACATCGTCGCGGGCGGAGCCGCGGGCATAAGCTTATGTGACACGTGCTTAAGATGTTTCATAAAAAAACAGCATTATAGAGAAATATTGATGCGTAAAGTTCAATTTATTATTCGTTTTTATAACAGTACCCACAGTTATTTTTAATGCAGTAAATACCTCCCTATTTACTGCATTAAAAATAACTGTGGGTCAGTTGGTTAAAACTGACCTACTTACTGGCTGTTATTCAGCTGTGTATATTAGTTCATGTCTCCACATTTAGACGTAAGTTTATCTTGGAGTTGCGAAACAGCCCCTTTACCAATTAAATGTTATTTAGCTAAGTGGAGGATAGCCGAGCAATCTGTTACAATCGGTACCATCTGATCTAGCTCGAGATAACGCGGAATAGGCTGACTACGATACAGACGAAACGACATACTGAAACGATCACCTTACAATTTAAAACTTAGCGGGAGAGTAGCGGGTAGGGATGGTACCTACTCATAGATGTTAGACAAAACACTTTATTCAATTCATGTATAAAAACTGCTTTATTGGCTAATTACATGGTATAGATTAATAATACCACAGTGCAAATCTACATTAGTTGATAATGGAAAATACGTAGTGGCTTTTTTAAGAAATTGTTCCATGTTGGGATTATTTGACAAACAAAGCGGTGAAATTTGTCGATTATTTATAATTTGTTTATTCGGTTTCTCGGAATACTTTAGATACTATGCCTATGCGATACTATATTTAATCCCATTTTTTTTTAATGGAAACTAAATAATCGTGTAGGTTGTGACTTACTATTTTAGGAGTCTAACTAAACACACAATTCAATTGTCTTCTTGCACAGAAGACTAGAATGGAACTACCTACTGAAACTATTGAAGCGAGAACTACAGACGGAAATACCTGTAACTGCAAACTAAATAATTATTCCAAGAAAAGAGAAACTAAGATATCGACAATTAACATTCTTGCAGTGAATGATTGGCTTCTCAAATACTCTAGATATAAATAGGTTCCTACAGGTAATTTGATCAAGATGTTCGAATAAAAACTGACAGAATAGTTATTAAATGATCCATTGAAGACGATCCCAACGAGTCACGATTCAATACCAGATTCCGTTGTGGCACAGTTGGAATAAATTGCTCTTGAATTGTATCATGTTGCTGACGAAAAAATGTCTAGAAAAAAAAAACTACTGGAGATCAAAAACTATAAAATTATTGTAATGTTACTAAAATCCCGTTCCCTTATCTCCTTACACCATGGTTACCTATATCCCGCATTTGAACCGACCACTTTAGATGATCTGAATATTATAAACCGATCATGATAGCTATTATAAGTGCAGCCTATGAACTGCTCTTCACTTCATTGCACTCAAGAAGAGTTGGGGTACCTCAACTCCCGAAGTCTCGACACATAAAAAGCAGTCAAGTTCAAGCGACAGTGATTTGCAGCATGTTCTGAACTCGAGCTTGCTGATAGCGCGCGCGACCGTGTAATTGACCGCGTGCGCATCACGTTAGTTCCGTAACCAAGGAACCACGGGCTGTAATGTCTTCATATAGTAAGATGATATTCAGCTTTTTGTTTTTTTTTTCTTATTTTTCTAGTTACTTCAATTTCTTCATTAAATTCTCTAGAAAAATAAGAAAATAAAACGAAAAATCTGTTAATCATTTTTATATCAATGTCTAGAAAGAAGTCTCTGAATCATATTTCGTTGATGAGACAATCATACCTCAAAGAAATGTATCAGATCCAGTAAAACACAAATTTGAATGCTGAAAAAAAAGCAACAGAAAAAGCAGCCACATAAGAAATTAACAAGTAATTAAAACCATCAACTATATCTGACAACCCTATCAACTACTGTAAAGTACCGCAATGTAGTCGACATGCAAAAACGCTCCGTGACGCTGCGCACGCGCTGTCGACGCATCATGTACCTACTACGATGCCATCGACCGACTGACGGTGTTTTTGTACTGGCCGCTTATCTGAAGGATGTTATGTGTAGAGGAAGTAGGAAGTGATGGTCAACACATAAGGAATCCTGTAGAAACGACTATGGTCCATGGTCGATTTGAGGGTAAAAAAAAAACATTTTTAATTTAACAAAACCTGATCATGGATACTTTGTTCCTATATCTAAGTTTCTATCGTATAGATCTCACGTCAATTCATATGAACATATCTTAAGTTATATAGATTTTTTTACATCAGATTACTTAGATAAAGCTCTTGCTGACCGGCCAACCATCTCTACATATACAACGATGTTTACATCCAATATGTTGTAGAGTTATGCTGTGGACGATGCAGATCGTTAATAGGCTAAGAATTAGCCACTGCCAAATTACTACAGTAGTTGTAGATCATTATTTTGAATTGACTAATCATGCCTGCCGACGCAGCCTTCCGTCTCGTCTAGTAAATTAGAACCATGTCACACAGGTCAACCAGAAAATACATCAATACTTTGTATTTTAGTTATTTTAATATAGAGATTAGATAATCTTCTTGCATAAAAATAGCGGTTATAAGCGAATTACAATTGACACGATGAAAGGTATTTAACAAATAGTTGATGTAGATACGGTTACTATTATGACGGAACAAGCAGACATGGTTCATACAATAATGGTCCATTCTAACAGAACTATCACAATAATAGATATAACGTGCACTTGAGTAGACGATAAGTAATAAATGGACTCATTTACTATCACGTACTAACTATATTAATTATCTGGCAGTTTAGGAACGAGACGGTCGTTGCTTATGTCTACTGGAAAGGCAGGTTGTGAAACAATTAGGTTAAGCAATAGTGTCTTTCAAACTGTTTTTTTATAATACAGTTTACGACGTAGGTAGGTATGCTGTGTATTATATATGCGGATGTACCAAACCTACTTAGCTTCATTAATATTTCCACAAAATAATTTTCTTCTGCTGCAACCATCTATCGTGTTTCTGTCTTTAACGCTTCGATCAAATAATACTGTTCCGGGATATTACTGCTATTCATCTTCCTGTTAATTTAAATAAACACGTTTAATGACCCTAAATTTCTACATGGAACGGTTCTGTGTATCTATTTCAAAGTAAATTAAGAACTCAGAATAACGCTAGCCTCATCACATCACAATCCCGTAATAAATTCTTCTTTTGGGTTGGCCCTAGCTAAATATTATAATTAGAATATACTTAATATGAGACACCATTTGGTGCAGGAAAAATTGCGAATCAGTAAATCTAGTAGTGGGGTTTTGTGTACCGGACGTGCGTAAAGATTCTCATTCACGAGGCCCGACTCATCAGAAACTAATAAAGATTATAAAAATAAGAGAAAGTCCATAGTATCGGATGTTCCCACTAACGATGTGTATAATCGTCACGTGGCGCCTGCGCTCGTGCACCGGCTCTTCTCGTTGAACACTTCACAGCTGCCGCTCATTATGTTAAAGATGTCAACGCTATTGTATATGTCTTTCGTTCTGAGAAGGAATGAAACCTACTGTTGGATACTTGTACATATTCATAAACACGCTTCCCGATTCCGCCTCTGATCAAAGTGGTTAAACAAGATTAAATTAAGTTCTGACGCAGGTACTAATTAGAGACATGTTCAATATTGATAAGCTATCAGCCCATCAATTTTATCAATAGTGCACCAAGTTATGTGTGAAGGCAATAAGCTCATTAAAGGATAATCACCTCTCGCCTTCGCCATTTCAGCTAAATGACGAAGCTCCAAAGATCGACGATCATAGCACAGTATGTAGATACTCAGTCAAGCTATATATGTGTATATTTACATAATATAAGCCTGTCCATCTGGAATAATGTATCTTTCAAATGGTGAAATAATTTTTCAGATATCTGTACTTCCGAAGATTAGGTACCTACTCTCCACATTTAAACAAACTCACAAAATTCGCTTTCTGTATACGGTTGAATGGGGACTTCGAGTATTCAGTCAACAGTAAAACTGGGTGGAGAAGTGAATATGAATGGCTGATAGGAACAGTAGCAGCCAAGGCTTTACTTGTACGTATGTGTATAAACACTTGGGCAAACAAAAATCTTATTCACAGTCTTAATCACACATTTTTGTTAGTCACATGTTTACCGATTTGGGTAAGTACGAACCGATTTATAAAGGAGTTGTAACAAAAATAATAAGTAGGTACACTTTTGGAACTAAACGATTTTCGGAGAAATCATAATAAAACGAAATCTATCCGTCTGTCTACCTCTACAAACATCACCGTTTTCTGTTACACATCTCGTAGGTGGTCCACATCACAACGTCTACTTTCTCCAGACGTAAGTGCTAAATAATCGAAAGTGCATATTTGTATCTTACCTATTTTATACCTACCTAATATGAATCGTTGCTCAACATTAACGAGTTTATTTTTAAGGTTTTTCTCTGATCGTGACTCACGTCCAATTTTATATAGCTTTATGATTGTCATTATCATTCCACATGGTAATATTATTGTGTGTGAACACAACATAGGAAAGTGTAGAAATCTGACTTTGGAGAGTGATTTCGCGTAGTGTCTTTTAGACCAGCAAGTATCTATAGAAATGACTAAGAAGACCGTTCCAACCGTTAATCTGTGAGCTCTATGGAAAAATGTACGATATTTTTCAGCGTACTCACCCTTACTCGCTACAGGCAGATCAGCTTTACAAAAACAGAAAACAGACTGCTACGTCAGCTCAGTCACTCGTCCATTTGTTTATGAGCTGGCTATCACAGCGGGTTGGTACGGAGTCGTCTCCCTTATCGCAATACTAACTGTCGACTTGATCATAAGTAGTCTCACCTAAATATTTTTTTCTCAAGTGGAGCTTCTGAATGCACCCTGCTAAGTGAAACACGCATATAATTCTTGTCTGGCTGTTCGGTGAGTCAGCGAGCAAGTAAACAGACATTACACGTTGTTTACCTGAGCGAAGTATTCTGAATATTAATATTGTACTTTTATTGGTAGGAAGTATCCGATATTGAGAGAATTCTTGTTGGTTCTTCTCAATTAGTAGAAGATGGGAATAAAGGATACGCAGTACAACAATGTAGCATCAAACCACAAATAGAACGTCTAACCGACTATCCGACCGACTTATTCACAAAATAAATAACTACTACGTTAAAAAAATTGCTAATTCTACGAGGACGTTCCGAGCTATGATGTAACTTTTAGCTAGATGCGAAAAATCTTAGAATCAAACATTCGGTTAAAAAAAATCCCCTGATTTTAGTTTGAGTTCCCTGAAAGTTGCCTGGTTTCAGCAGTTACCTACTTAAAGAATTAAATGTTGTATTGTAAAAGTTAACTGTAAAGTAATTATGTAGGTATGTTTGTGAAAGAGTCATGGCTATTGGAAAATGTCGTGTAAAAAGTGACTGATCGGATTATCTGCGCGTGCCACAGTGCCACCCACAGTTATCATTGTAATTGACCACGAGTTATCTGTTAGTTTTTATCTGAGAATACCTACATGTCAACACAAAGCGATAGGTCACTAATTATGAATCAATCAATCAATATCTGAAAAATGTTAGAGTACAGAAGATTGCCCATAGAGTTCCGTCAGCAGTATTTTATTTGGATACGGGCTAGTTTGATAACGCCTTCCCTATAATAAACCAATAAAATAATACCAATGCCAATAGAATACTCAGTCGTGAGTGAAGCCGTGGGCACAACTAGTATACAACAAAATTGAACTTCGATGTGTTGTGTTAACGACTGCTGGCAACACCAAAGAGGCTTCCGCCGGGTATGACGTATCTTGCAGTGATTGATATGCATCGCATTAGAATTCATACGAAGAAATGCTCTCTAATTGATTCGATTATTTTATATTTACAATTCAATAGTAAATTCAATATTAGATACAATTCAATTGTATTTTAAATAATATTGTAAAAATATAAATAGGGTAGTAGAACCAGTGAACGGAAATAAAGCAGTAGAACATATTTGTGAGAGTTAGTCTTGAAAAATGATTTGCTAAGAACGTGACACTGTTCGAAATACTCGTATACCGTCGTGTTAAAAGTATTCTGGAATTTTATTCAGCCAAACTGCTTCGTTACAGTTGATTTGGTTGTGAAATACTAAATAATGTTCCTTTTACTTGCCCCGGTAACATAGAAGCCGAAACCATGTCTTATTTGACCATTCTCAAACATAATGCATCTGAGCACAAAATAAACACAGCAAAACTATATATAGAAAGGCGACGACAATAACGATACTTGTATGATATACATTGATAGTTTACCACCAACTTAATAAAACGTTTTTTTTACAAAAGCAGCAATGAACACCAAAGCTACTGTGGCATGTGCCAATTGTATTGTGAAGCCGTACATTTTTTTCCTGTAAGTGTAAAGCGATTGAGTGAGCTTTACAAACGCTGTATTATCTGTTCTCTGCTCGTGACTGACGGAAATGGATGCCGTGACGAGAGCTCAACGTCCGGCGCAGGCGCATGCTGGCCGTATTCGATTGTAATGTGTGTTACCGTTACACCACGTGGTTTTAGAAGTGTTCTCTTAGACGAGGAGTCTGCAGTAGGTATACAACGTAGGGAAGTATGTAATTTTTTCCGCTGATTCAGCCACCCACAGTGGAAATGGGCTTCTGAACCCTCGTCTTATCTATCTAGCCTATATCTGATTTAAGCCTCCTACAAACAGGCGTGACACAAAGGCACCACTCGTCGCGCGATACGTGGTGCCTTTGCCTTGTATCTCGTCGCGTGTCGCGCCTGTTTGTAGGAGCCTTTAACCGATTTCGTCGCTATATGCCTATACCTAGTCTTTTCATTTCGATGACGAATTTTCAGTTGACTTTGTTTCCCTAGCTTAAGGTTATTTAAATGGTTTCTTCGGAAACCAAATAAAGTACCTTACTGTCACCAACTTTCTGCTTTTTTCCCGTGTAAGATGATTTTTCCTAATTCTCCGGAGATTCAAGTTGAAACATTAAAACGATATATATTCAAAAGGGTGTATGCACACGGATGAATCAGTAAACATAATCGTCCAATCGATGTCAAGAGCAGACACGTCACGGCTGTGCAGCTGCAGTCGATGCTACTAATGGATTGTCAAACCGATTCGTTAATCGATTTCATTACTCTTAATTAACTTGTTGCATTTTTAGCTTTAGTCATGAATTTAGAAGTAAACTATAATCCTTTCTAGGTTGATAGCTTACAGATATTTGGGAAGAATTTCGTTTTTGATTAAACCTCTTGAATAGATACTGCAATTTAAAGACAATGTGAAAATTAAAATGTTAAAACACAGTTAGTTTTCCGTATTTTCATAAAACAGTATTTGTTATGGTCTCTTAGTAGGTAACAGTTATAAGTACCTATTGGTAGGTAGGACATGATTTGGAGAATTGAAACATGTACCTACAATAGCGAGACCATTCACGACTACCCACCATTGCACTCGCCTTAACACAGCATACCTTCTTAAATAAGTAATAGTTTTAACCTCCAAGTGAAAAAGCGTCAATAAAAAAATTATGTTATTATAATATATACAAAAAAAAGGAGCTACGTCTATAATATATATCGGTATATAATATATAAACAATTATTTCTGTGAATAAACGCTTTTTCATTTCATTTTATGGTTCCGTACCTCAAAAGGAAAAAACGGAACCCTTATAGGATCACTCGTGTGTCTGTTTGTCTGTCTGTCCCTCTGTCACAGCCAATTTGCTCCGAATGTAATGGACCGATTAAGTTGAAATTTGGTACACATATCAGACCCACACACGGATGTGAACCGTAAATAAATGAATTTAGTGTGACATATCAAATTAAAGGAATTACTATGAGGGTCTCAAATATTTATTTTTTTATAATTTTAAAATAAATTGTTTTAAAGTTATAAATGAAAATAGACGAAAATTTACCATTCCCCCCCTTATCTCCGAAACTACTGAACCTAAAATTTTGAAAAAAAAAAAATACAGAAAATAGTTCTGTACTTATAGATTACAGGAAAATCTATAAGAAGTCTAGATGGTCTTAAAATAACATAGTAAATCTCTCGATATTTATTTATTTATTTATTTAAACTTCATGTACAATAGTGGTACATTTGCAGTTGGAATGTATGGGAGACTATGTTTACCAACTAAAATGTTAAGTTTGTTCTTAGGATAAATTCTTTCCAAGTACGGAACCCTTCGGTTTTTTTTTTTCATTAGCATAAATTGTTATCACGACTATATTCAATCAAATTCAGTGCAGTCTACGTTTAGTGTTGATTTCCGCGAATCGATGAGATTTCCACATCGGATCGATTCCCCGAACTTGATGTAAATTGATAGAGTTGGTCGTGAAAGTGACCTGAAGACGTGCGGCGCTAATACGGCCACCACGGCTTCAGTAAATACTTTCTATGATCATGATCTAGGAAATATGGCTATTTATTATTAGACAACAAAAACAACAGACGGACGATATTTTTTATGTAACTCTGTAACCACTAAAGGCTCGTACAGACTCGCGCGACAGGCACTGACAAAGAATTTGTGCTACTTGTGTCGCGTCGCGGCCGCGATATCGCACTAGTCTGTACGAGCCTTAAGACACACTCAGTGCTAGATTTTACCATGTTGAACCAGTTGAACTAGCCAAATTGTTAAAAATGCTGAAATGAAATTGCCATTAAGATAGTGACGATGTTATGTTTAGATACTTGGAATGGAAATCTCATAGCCCACATCTATATAATAAATAATATATCATATTCCAATATCTTTAAAGAAGGCAATAAATATCGCTAGTAGCTATATACATCTCTACTTAGAGAACAAGAAAGTAAACTTGTAAGGCAAAGCCTCTCTAAATTCCAGCACTATCTTTAAGTACCTACTTACGTGTAGACACTATACGTAGACGGAAATCCATAATCTTGAGTTCCAACTCAAGATTCTGCATCTACGTGATTTTGTTAACAATGGACATTGGTCGACACCTACATAGGACCTTCAACATTTAGCATCCTCTATTCGTCGAATGTTCCAATAAAAGTAAAGCTATCAGATGGGTGCTGCAATACAAACGATCAATTAAAGCATGAACAGGACACATCACTAACAATAAAAGTTTAAAACGCTTGAAATGAACACAAGGATTACCAACGGAATTTAACATTTTGCAAAGTATTTTGAAACACAATGGATTTGGAACTGTAAGACATGCAATGTAGACGCATATAAATATAAAATAATAGAGAGATGTTGACCGACAGTGCAGGAACGTCAGCAACTTGCGGAATTATACCAAAGTAATGCTGATCACGGCATCTTGTCGATTCAGAAACAGTTATATAAAACGGACGCAGAGGAATTTGCAGCCAGAGAATTCGGCCAGGATACTCTACTAAATGAAAATGCACCTTGTTTTTGGTGAATATTGAGATAATTCTGGTCTTTCGCACTTAGTCGGATAGTCCGATGCAACGGTAAGATAAAACAGTTTGGTGTTTTTAAAATCGAACACTTTCTCGACGATTGTGCACTAAACTTGCATTAAAAATAAAAAGTTAAATGTTATGCAGTCCCCGATCAGTCAGGATTATATATTATTATAAACTGTATATGTTCCGTGGCGCCGCTTTATCGTGACCTTTCACTTCACATAATAATAATAATATATTTTATTGCCATGACGCAAGCGCAGGAACATGAACATATTGGGTACTTATGCAAAATTAAAATATTTACTTTACAAACTTGAGGTACGAAAAGAAAACGAAGGAACAAAGGAATCTCTATAAATTATCTTTAAAGGATTTCGTCACTTATCCAATATCATGGATAGAATATGAAAACTTGCCCAATTAGAAATGAGTTTGTAATCAGGGTTGATAATTCAATTTCAGATGCGGAAGATCCTGCTCGTGCTCAAGCTTGCAATGAATTATAATATAATGTCCCAACAAGACGAGTCTTCCTAACATTCACCATTCAACAGTTCCACACAAATGGACAGTGATCGAGTTAGCTCACCATCCATCAATTGCATACTTCCGTCCATCTCACGCGCGTCAGGAAGCAATCATCCACGATCACCCGTCTCATCCAAACGACTCTGATCTTCCACCGCTCATTGCACTAACGACTAATGACCATCCATCCACCTTACTTTCCCTAGCGTACTTAAATTAATAATCATCTTACTGAGAAGGAAATCAATCATTGCGATTGTTAATGGGATTATCTGTTAACCTATGGCTCTGCCATTTTTTAGGGTTCCGTAGTCAACAAGGAACCCTTATAGTTTCACCATGTCCGTCCGTCTGTCCGTCCTTAGCTTAGCTCAGACTCTTAGTACTAGAAAGCTATAATTTGGTATGGATATACATATTAATTACGCGGACAAAGTGGTAAAATAAAATCATTTTTCGCCTACCCTATGGTGTGAGGTATTGTTGGGTGGGTCTTTCAAATATATTGCGGGTTTGTGAAAACAATTTTTCGATTAAAGTATCCGTTTCTGAAATATTAGGCTTTAAAGTGCAAATTTTTGTTAAAGTTAAGTGTGTCCCCCGTGCCAGCTAAATGGTTGTACTTGAAAAAAATCACAGCAGTAGTATATATAACGAAAGAAAAACTATCACAGCCAAGTAGGCGTCACAAGTTACCGAGTAATAGTCAACTAACTTACATTGACAGTTGAAAAACATGTTCTCCCATACATTCCGTATGGAAGAACATGTTTTTCAACTACGATGTTAAGTTCGTTCTTGGGATAAATTCATACCAACTACGGAACCCTTCATTGTGCGTGGTCCGACATGCACTTGGCAGGTTTTTAAGTTTTACTCGTGGTATCTTATTGGTAGCTACTTTCCGTAGATATAACTGTATTGTAACTTTTTTGTTTTTCTCAGGCATATAGGACTAATTTCATATCCAAATTCATCCGACTGTCATAAAGATGTGAATCTGTCGCCGTTGGTTGGTTCCAATCTGTGTGCGTAGTACTCGTACGTTCTGATTCTGACATCTTTCCGATTCATCTTCACATTATTTAACATTGAAAGCCTTTTTAAAGCATAAGTCTTCTCTTCTTTAATTAAAGAGCAGTGCAATAGCTTCTGTTAAATTATAACCAGTCTGGTAGCTACACAATTTCACAAAGCCACCGACAAAGGAACTCTAATTTAAAGTTCGGGTCGTCGGCTATATTGATGGTTATTGTCTAACCGTCCGGTTAGTAAGTTATTTCAACAATTAATTTCATCGTGTTTAATGTACACATGTTACTGTAATACAAGCGTGTTGGCTAATAAAGGAACTTGTAACCTATTAATTAAATGTTTATTGTTAGTCCGTTGTCTAAATATTGTCGTAATTACATCCTAGAACAAAAGTCTATTATTAATTTTACACAATAATAATACGTAGGTAATTGTTTAAAGATGAGTATGATATAATTATTGGTGAAAAGAGTTAATTGACAGGTACAAGGTTGCACACCTCCGGAACTCCTTTGGCTCTTTCAGGTGGTAACTGGCGGTACGTAGAACTGGCTGGAGGTAACTGACGAATAAAAGCCACGGATTGTTTATCATCTAATGTTGAGCGGAAGGTCTACACAGCTCATTATTATGGCAATAGGAACGGCAAGAGTCTATCAAAAATCTAATACTTATTCTAAATATATTACAATCCATCGTAGAATAAGTGATGTTTACACAGCAAACAGGTTGGTTTAACAATCACGCAATAGTTGGTCACAAACAAAGACAATAACAATCAACGTCAAATTACATAAACATAATAAATTAATTGTACTTAATTAACGCGCGGAAGTGCGCCCGGTTCACACGGAAGACGTCCACAATGTGACATACAACGTGCGAAGACAGCCGGATAGCGAAACTAACATGTAATTTTGCTGCTGCTTATTATTATATTTTCAGTACCTAATCCTACTACGTCTAATCTTCCCCAGCGTCTTTTGGAGTTGGCTTTCAATCTTACAAGTTTGGTGGAGCGACTATCTTTGTAGGGTGGCTGCGTGACTGGTAACAGAGAGAGCGAGGGTGGTAGAGATCGAGTTAAATGTCGTGCAATTGGAGAGGATTATTTCCAGCAGTGGGCTGATTATGTAGGCTGATTATGAGTTGTGGGACTGACTGAAGATCAATAGAAACTTAACATGGAGCTACTACCATGTGACCAGCACAGGCTAAATCATTGGTTGTAGTTCAGCAGGGCTAACATGCGCAAGTCGACATATCGAGTAAACAAGATGACAAAATTTGTCGTTCTCGATTCGTTTGTCACTTTTCGTAACATGCGCACCACGCTCGAGAAGATATCTCGTCGTGACTTTGCCTTCTCGACGCGAGAAAACCCTTAAGAAAACCCATGTTGCCATTTCATGAAAACATACCATAATATAATTTAGTAACGCTGGTTTCATTCATTTCATTCGGTCAATTATTGGTGGGAATTGCGTGAACGCTGCCATATTTGTGAACGCGACAATACAAAGGCCGCTTTCCGAATTGGCTATTATCGCTCACAGCGCTCACATCGTCTCACATGCGTTCCGATTTAGATATTACGATTATGACAGCTGAGGGCTGTCAACAACTCGGAACGCTCGTGAACGCGCTCACGGTGCTCACGCAATGTCAAAACGATATTAGAGTATTTCTCTGTGTATACACCAAAAATTTATTCTTCTTAGGTTAGGTAGCAACTGTAACCAGAAGAACAATTTTGAAAATGCCACGATACGATAAGATACGACTCAAAACAAAACAGCACACTGTCATTTTTGACAGCGCTCACGGCGATATTAGTAAAAGGCATGGTCGGCGTTATCGCAAGATGGCGAATGTCATGACGTCATCTATGACGTTTCACGGGTCATCGTTATCGCGCTCACGCTAATTCGGTACGGGTTTTAGCACGCGAATATCGATATTATCGCAACTCGGAACGCAGGGAAAATTGTCTCTTTAACATTTTGTCAATTCATATATTTGTTTGTTGTGGTACTTATGGTTCGCGCTAAATATTTTCAAAACAATTTGAAATTGTTGAATTGTTATAAAGAAGATGGCTTTGGCATCAAAGAAATTGTAAGTATTAGATAAAAATCCCGTCACAGATGGCGGAGATGCATATTAGTTTATTAGCACCTCTATAATCAATGTTGTATAGATTGAATTACAAAATAAACCGTGTGAAGAATGGATTTTTCTACGAGTTATAAGATATGTAATCATAATATTATGTTACATTAATTATCTCGATGAAATGTACAAAATAAACACACTATGCCATACGTAAATCAACATTGAATGTTCACTATTCAGCAAGTAGGTACTCGTACCTACAACGTTCTGCCACTGCTGTGAAACATTATTCGTAATACGAACGAAAGTTTACTTGTCATGTGTGTAGGTGTGTACTGTACAATAATAGTGCGCTTGATAATTGAAAGAGATAGATTGATAGGCAGGTAAGCCACAGCCGTTTTGAGGCTCCAAATCTGCTTGAAGCTTATCACTATCACTATCATCACTATCACTATCACTACATATTATAAAACAAAGTCCTCCGCCGCGTCTGTCCGTCTGTCTGTCTGTCTGTCTGTTCGCGATAAACTCAAAAACTACTGCACCGATTCTCATGCTGTTTTCACCAATGGATAGCTTGGTCCTCGAGGAAGGTTTTAGTATATAATTTGATAAGTTTTTGTATACATTTTTGTATAAATAAACGATATTTGTTGGAGGTGTCGGAAAAAAATAAGCCGTCTGGGAGCTTTCAACGAAAACGCTGTCTAAACCCTTTGAGATATAACAAAATAATGTATGGTGGAATTGTGTATCTTATAAAGGTCTTCAAAAAAGTCCGCGATGGCATATGTCTATCTCTTAAGGATAACATACTATATCCATTTTATTGTCTTTTTGTAAGTATTTGTTTGCCGAATGTTACTCTTGGAAATACGATTACGATAACAATACGCTATAATATCAGTAGCTATTAGCCAAATTATGTTCGTAGATAAATAAGCTAGCTACTTATGTGTATTTCAAACAGTATACAAGAATATTTATCATAAAAACATTACTTAACACGGCGGCCTTATGATCAAAATTTGTGCATTCCAAAACTTTCGTTACCTACTTTTTCACTGACATATTTATCACTTTTCGATAAACTAACACTCAATACGAAATCTACATTTATTTCTCAGTAATTCTGTATAAGATTCTTCTATGATTAAACCGTTTTCTCATTGAATCCATTACTTTACGGACGTATAACCTTTATGAATGTTTACATCGCGCCACACCGCCACACGACCACAGAGTACAGACGTATTTTATTTCTTTTTTTTTTTTTTTCGTTCGTTTAGTGGTGTTCCCGCTAAAATGTATTAATACCGTAGATAGAGAAAACTATAGATCGCTGGTTATCTTCTATCTTACTTACACAAGAAAAAGAAAAATATATACAAGATGCTTGTAAAGAAAAGAGACAGAGCCTAACATTTTCTGTCCCTTATCGCGTGTCGCGTTTTTCAAGGACAGCACTTCAGTTGCTAAACAAAGTTTGACGTTTGATACGCGTTCGAAAAGTGGTTGCGACGAAATTTTAAGTTATTTAATTTGTTATTTCGAAAAATACTAATTATTTTGTGTTTTTTGTTGAGGATTGACTTTAGCTATTGCTGCAAAATGGTAAGGTGCAGTGTTTTTGGTTGCAAAAGCGATAGTGAGAAGAAAATTACCGGATTGTCCTTTCATTCGTAAGTAGCTAAATATTTTAGTTTATTCGGTGAAAGACAGTGAAAGTTTTCAACTAATATGGTTTTTCAACTCTTAAAATAAATATACAGCTGTTTCAAGATAAAATGAGAGCTGAATTATGTTTTTATTATTTATTATTCTTCACATAACCTCCAAGCTCAGTGCTGCCTACTTTTTACTCGAATACTTCCCCATTTCAGGGGAAAATTGTACGCCAATAAAATAAATTACCTTCATCAATCATTTCAGATGAATGCTTTATTAGAGTGTATGTATAGCGCTGGCAGCAAATTTGTTCCACTTTTCAGTGGACGTAATAATAATAATAATAATAATAACCCCACCGCCGTATCTCTACGTTGACGTCGTGGTGGGGCTTGCGCGCTCCGAACTCTGGGTCTGTGCCGGTAGAGTTTACTTTACCGGAACATGTCTAGGGTGAGGAGCCAGACCAAGAGAGATACAGAAACCCGCAGGGCAGCATGTGGCGAACTGTTGGGCAGTTGCGACCCCACGGACCCTATCTCCCGGGAGAAGTCATGTTCCTCATCTCTGGCTTGCCTTTATTGGCCGGCTGGAGTGAACACTGACGAGGAACTGAGCTCTCACCTCATTTTTGCCTTTATTGGCCGGCTTGAGTGGAGATTCGCAAGAGCAAACGTGCTCGGAGGAAGGAAGTATTCCAGTAAGTGCTTGTAGGGATCTTGACCATCTTCCGGGCTCTGGGATTGTTCTGAGAGCCGTGGAATACCTCTCCACTCCTCTAGCACCTCAGGATATGTTGCCCCCTTGTCGCTACGTCACTATGTGCGAGCGACCGTTTCCGGGGGCCCATTAATGAGTGTGCAAGTCACCCCCTGCCATTTTATCCGTGTACAATAAAACATTGATCAGGCAGGGGCCATAGTCCTTCCATAGTTTTAGGTAACCAGTGCATTTTAACCACCCAAACCCATAGTCCAATATCTTTGTTTCCATATCCTACAATAGTCCTACACCAACCGGGGGTTGTCCTTGGGTGCACTTGTATAGTGCGTACAGGGATAATCGTCGGTTGGTGCCTCATTCCATTTAAAATTGTCTAAGGGGCCTCTGCGAGTTGGCTTCGGCCCCTCGTACGCCTTCCAAAGGTCCGGAACCCCAGGGTCCCGAGATATATAAACGTATATAAAATAATAATAATAATAATAATTTATTTCAGACTTACGTCCATAAATTTGTTAGTAACAATGTTCTATTACATCTTTACCTTTTTACAATGTAATATTACATCTTAACCTTTTAGTATCTATTTATAGTTTAAAATATTGTATTTGTAGTAGGTATTAAAGTGTTAAAAACTTTCAGATTTCCCGCCAAACCAAAATCACGGGGATTATGAAAGAAAGTGGAGATAAAATATTTTTTTTGCTGTATCTCAGGTTTTCTTTAAATGTTAATTTTCCCGCAGGTGAAAGAACTCCTATCCTAATAAACTATTTTGACTTACACCCAAAGTCTCTAATTCAGATAATTTATGTAAACAAAGTAATGTCAAGAAATGTCACTGCCAAAATGACAGGACGGTGGTGCAAAGCATTTTATCATTTTTTTTTTTGTAAATAATCATCTATAAAATTAAAATGAAATAATTTTTAGAACTATGCAAACAAAATACCATTGCCAAACAATGTTTTGTGTAGTTTGTCGGAGACACGGCATTATGATCGTCATACGTGCCGATTCCCTTGTTCACAAACTAAACTAAATTTAAGTTCAGTGCATCTTTTTCTTTCTATTTCATTAAGAAAAGGACAGAAGATAAATTTTAGTTAAGTCCTGTCAAATTAATCAGCGCCTGTCACTACTCCATACAAGTTTAGACGTGATTAAAAACTTGCCGACTAAAATTACGTAAATTTACGTCAAGCGCTGATTAATTTGACAGGACTAAACTAAAATTTATCTTCTGTCCTTTTCTTAATGAAATAGAAAGAAAAAGATGCACTGAACTTAAATTTAGTTTAGTTTGTGAACAAGGGAATCAGCACCATAATCAGCCCTTTTAAGTCCACTGCTAGACGTAGGCCTCCCAAAATCGATTTCCACTCAAAACAGTTTTCACCCAAAATGTGGCAAGTTATGCTGTTATTACGATATGATACTATGAATGAGAGTTGTAATTATTAGTGTTGTTGAAGATGTAAAAAATTTGAAAATGTTTGGATCTCCTGCATTGTTACCAGTACCATAAAATATTTTATACCAGAAAATCTCCTTTTTTTAATAATTTTGTTAAAAAAATTATAAAAATAATACGGTATGATTATTTTATAGTTATTATTTCTTAAAATCAGTACTTAAAAGAAAATTGCACCTTTTTTTTCGCCATTTTATATGAATAACCATTACGAAGATATTTTTTTTTAATATGTTATCCCTTTTGTTTACATAAATGATCCGAATTTCAGACTTTGGGTATAGATGTTTTTTTTTCTATTTATAAACCCTGTGCGTTTGTACAAAGTAGATAATAGAGATTGAAAAACATCTGAACATTGAAGAACATTCGGGGTAAAATCACTTTAAAGTGGGTAACCCTAAAGTTGCAAGTACCTTGATTTTCTGTCCCTTACAGCGACACGCCAAGCAGTGGTCTATAGTTTTCTAAGTCTATGATTAATACCGATCAAGTATTAGTCGATTAATCGAATTCTACAGCCAGATTGTGTTGCAAGTACAAAATAAATGTCAAATATTTCATCCAATTGCGAACGTGACCCTGAGAAAAGTAATGCACCAATGGTGTTCATTAGATTTCGAGTGTTTTCTCAGCACAAACGATGTATCGTGCGACATTTCGGAGGATTTCGTTTTGTTTTCACATTGTTGGTACTTACGTAAATTATTTTAAAATTATTATTTGTGTCGCACTTTTATTTCGTGTTATAATTTGGTACAATTGATTGCTTTAAGAATTTGAGTGAAATTTCGTATTTTGATTTTGTGTTTGTTATCTTTAGGTAAAGACAAATTAGACGTTCAGAACATAAGTACTTTTAAGCTATTGCATAGCTTCTATCGCGGGCCTTGAGCGCGGGGACCGAATCCAGAAATTCCGTAACGAAAAAACCTCACGCTCCCCACTCCGACGGTTTTCCTACACCAGTACCCTCTAGTGATCTAATAATTTCTGGCAGTTCCTTTTTTCTGTGTACTGCGTATTTTATTCTTATAAATATTAGTTTATTAAATTATGATCTTCACAAAAAGTGATTGTTGATAGTGGGGTTTGAACTCACGAGCAGTCGATTACGAGTACATACAGTTCCCCTGTTGCACCGCAAGGCTACAATGACTTAATTAAAGCTTGCCAAATAGTTGATACCATTCCAGTTGAACAATTTTTAAACTTGACTAGACGGTTGGAAATGACTCATGTACATGGAATTTTTTCGCTGTCAAAACAGTTTGTCACTCTTTTTTTATTTAAAATTACTTTAGGTTCAACACTTTCGTCTATTTTAAAGTTGTTATTATGCTTATATTTGAATAGTATTTGACTTTGTTTACGTAGTTATACACTTTTACGACGTTCAGCACTTATTTATTTTGTTTTTAAGCTATTGCATAGCTTCTATCGCGGGCCTTGAGCGCGGGGACCGAATCCAGAAATTCCGTAACGAAAAAAAAAAAAATATTAATATCAAAGAAAAAGAAATACTGCATAAATAAAATAAATAAATAATTATAATTGCATAAGTTGATACAAAATGCTATGCAATAGCTTTACCGCGGCAGTCCCCGAGTGCCACACGTCTTTTTTTTATTATATTATAAATCATTTGTTTCGGTTTCTATTCACATAGTGAATCACATTAAAATTTATTAAGTTAGAAATTTGAGATATAGCCTGGGATATGGAGAAGGACATAGGGTACTTTTTTATGCGATAACTGACATCCACGCGGGTGAAGCCGCGGGCAAAAGCTAGTCTATAATATAAATAGCCATAGGCTTTGTAATTCGCCAGAGGGACTAGAACTCGTCGAATGGGTTGCAGACGTCGCGAATCACCTTCCTCTGTATTTTTATTGCTCCCCTATCCTCATACACAGTTAATAGATAATTATAGTACGGCACTGCCATTATACTTAAATTGTTTAAGTTCACAGAACACTATTACCCCTTCTCAGTTTTTTCTCACTGTTTGTCGCGGTTTCTCGTCTACAAAAACCATCGACGAGAAACTTGTCATCGGAAAATGTCAAAATTCGACTAAATAAAGCGCGCATGTTAGAGCCTGCTACAAAAACAGGTTTGACTTCTGTCAAACCTGTTTTTGTAGCAGGCTCTAGCATGAGTTCTATGTCAGAACAACACGACATAAAGTGTCGCCATGTTAGCTCCCATCGACAAACAAACATATGTCGTCTCAGCACGAGATATGCGTCGACAAAATTTTGTCGACTTGGGCATGTTAGCCCTGCTGGCTGCTACAGGTAGCCAGAAATCCGTAGCAACTACATATTATAGAAAATATTGAATACGGTTTCATCACATCACATTTCACAAATATTTTTTTTTTTTTCATATTTACTAGCCTTGTCTTGCATTCGGTACCTACTTGTCTAGAATATTTTGAGTCATGTTTGTGTCATCATAATTTCCAAAATCATAACATCATAAATCCGTCAAACAATTTTGTATGCCAGTCTTGTGTAAAAGAACATTCATTTTAAACAGAAAACGAGATTTCCTACTTTAAGTAATAACTGTTAAACTTACATCCGCAATCTTAGGTCTCCAAGAATAGCAAGCACCTTTTCAACCTGTCTGTACAAATCTAATTGAACGCTACGTTAGCCGTCCATCCAACCTTAGAGGTGCATTGTCCAAGTGAATAACTGCATCTCTGATGTGATTTCTAGATTGCAGAGCATCTCGAGTTTCGAAATTTCGGTAGCCCCTTTTGGAAGTGGATAACTATTAGTGGATTTGAGTCTTGGATATCATGTGTCAGTACTTCTGCGTTAATGGTGCCGATTCCCTTGTTCACAAACTAAACTAAATTTAAGTTCAGTGCATCTTTATCTTTATTTTTCACTAAGAAAAGGACAAAAGATAAATTTTAGTTTAGTCCTGTCAAATTAATCAACACCTGTCACTACTCCATACAAGTTTAGACGTGATTAAAAACTTGTCTACTAAAATTACGTCAATTTACGTCAAGTGCTGATTAATTTGACAAGACTAAACTAAAATGTATCTTCTGTCCTTTTCATAATGAAATAGAAAGAAAAAGATGCACTGAACTCAAATTTAGTTTAGTTTGTGAACAAGGGAATCGGCACCATTAACCGAGTTTGACTCTTGTAATCTTGTTATGGATGTTCATTTGGTGCCTGCCTCAAAGACAGGTGTCAATTAACAAGAAATTAGTTTTAAATCATAGAAAGCAAGCCAAGGGGCACCATAGTCCACATGCAACGCTTGACGGACAGATTGACAGCGACGACGGACAAACAGGCGCGGACGAATGTGACGCCTCCAGCTATAGAAATGTGCATAGAATACCACTACGTACACTCAACCGCAGGTCAGTGACACGAACTAAGGAACCACCCTTAGTACTACAAAATAAAGGCGTTAATTGTCAAAGTCAAACGTGAACGTGCGCATGACTGTACGTAGGTACTACGGAAACAACTGTCGTAGTCCTCGTAGTGTGTCTGGTTACCGTAATCACTATGATTGCACCGTTCCTCTATCATAGCTTGTTAACTATATTTTACTTGCTTTTGGCGTAAAAAAGTAGCATACCTATGTCCTTCTCCATATCCCACGCTATATCTCTGCCAAATTTCATGACGATCGGTTCAGCGGGTTAGGCGTGAAAACATAACAGACAAACCGAGAGAGTTATTTTCACATTATAATATTAGTATGGATATGGATTGTTACAGTTATTCGGAAATGTTGGTAAAAAGATAGTTCTGACTTAGGTATTCAAATCACGATGTAATGGTGAGAATACCAACGCAACATGATAAGTGGTTTTATTATAATCTTGAACCACAAATTTATTTTTGTTTGACTATTGGCCAGTATAGGAAGTGATGGTTGAGTCGTAGAATTAACGTTTAATAAAATAAATAGCCCCAGATTTACGGGGGGGAGGGGAAACCGGGGCCCGTGTCCCGGGTATCCAACTTCAGGGGACGGCAAGTTCAAGCGAGGCAGACAAGTGCAACGCATCTTTGCAATAAATGAAACGCGCCGCACACTTCGAATTATTATCTTCCTCTGTAAGTGGCGCACAGAGTAAATCACTCACTACGTGATTAGAGTAGCAATTGAATTCTGACAGGAATTCTTTGTTTTTTTTTTTTTTTTTGAACCTGGGTGCCTTTATTTGGCGATGTAAAAAGGATAGCTTTCTTTATATTGCAACTAGCTTTTGCCCGCGGCTCCGCCCGCGTAGATGTCGGTTATTGCGTAAAAAAGTAGCCTATGTCCTTTTCCATATTCCAGGCTATATCTCTGACAAATTTCATGACGATCGGTTCAGCGATTTAGGCGTGAAAACGTAACATACAGACAGACCGACAGACAGACCGAGTTACTTTCACATTTATAATATAACATTATCTAATAATATAGTATATAGTATAGTATGGATGCCGCGGTGAACCACAGTCGGATGAGCGCCTCTGTGGTCAAAAATGTAAGGAAAATCATCCTTGATTTTTGGCATTTGTGTTCGTGTAGTGGGGGCGTTACAATTTTCTTTAATTTTTTACCACATTTTACTAAATATGTTACTGCCAACATTTTCGAGCTCGAGGCAGTCAGGCAAGCAGTAGGTAATTTCCGATTCATAAAACGTTTCTGTAAGTCGACCAATTAAGTACGTAACTCCTATTTCGGTATGAAGGATCAAATTAAAATCTAACGTATCTGAGGTAGAGAGCTAAAATTTTCGCGCAATTGGTGTTAAGGCTCGTACAGACTCGTGCGATATCGCGGGCGCGACTGGCAGCAACAAAGAAATTATACTACTAGTGTCGATGTCGCGTCGCGCCCGCGATATCGCACCAGTGTGTGGGAGCCTTTAAGCTTTTCAGCACAAGTCGAGTCTCGCGAT
Organism: Dryobota labecula; assembly: GCA_947523025.1. Lineage (NCBI taxonomy): Eukaryota > Metazoa > Arthropoda > Insecta > Lepidoptera > Noctuidae > Dryobota > Dryobota labecula. Next base: position 25,401,310 of record OX383297.1, read on the forward strand.
TGCGATCTTAGCAATGGAAAATCGGACCGCACATCAGATTAATTATGACTAGGCCATATATTTGTTTGCAGAACAAAAGGCTCGAACCATATCCTGTCATAGCCTATTAAAATAAATGTCCGACAAGAGTACCTATGTCTATTTAAAAAAAAGGCTTCATAAAGGAACAAAAAGGTTAAAGGATTGGCGGGGGGCGGCAAGCGGCAGTTTTTGCCCCGTCTCGATAACTTCTTCTATGACGCTCCCCAATCGCTTCCAGCTAACCAAGCTAGGCGAAAAACCCAAATTAATAGCAGACTCTGAACTGCTCAAACTCAAGCCTGTCTGTCTGTATGAATGGACGGGTGCAAAGATTTAAACCTGCGGGGTAATTGCGTAACACACAGTAGCAATGGGTTTCATTTTCTGTAAATTATTCGATGAACAGCAAAATTTATTTATTTATATGTTCTCATTTCGATCACACCAAGTATGGACAGTTGCTCGTTAATCTGCCAACGGTACCCACAGTTTACTGCTGAGTGTGCTGACGGTACATACCAAAATCCAATTACAAGCGCGTGACGATCACACGCAACTGTTTCGATCACATTCAATTACTGTGAGCTACGCATCACGGTAACTGCTGTTAACCTGTATGAGACGAGACAACACAACTGTTATGATAAATGAAGATATTTAGGCAGCAAAGTATAGGTAGGTAGCATAATGCAGTAAGGCTGATATCGCTTTTCAATGAAATAATGAAAGACAACGCTGAGGGTTGATGTCCCTCCAGATAGTTATTGTTGGAACTATTTGGTAGCTTTAAGCAACCTTCTTCATAGGTATTTTGATAGGTTCTGAATTTAGTTTTAATTTGAATGTTTTGTCTATTTTTCGCTGTCACTCTATTTAAAATATTATAATTACAAGCATTAAAATATATATACTGTTATACACATTATTTATTTGGAATTCTAGAAACCCACTAAAAACAATAACCTCCTTTTGGTTATGGGCCCAGAACTCTAGAACTCCAATATTCTTCTTTAATAGTGTGTTTCAGAAATTTTGTGATTTATTTTTTTCATATGTACTTCGAACATAAAAAAATGGAAGAAGATTCTTGCTCAAAACATCTTTCCCATAAGAATGGAAGTAATACTAGTGTAGTACCCCATGTTTCAACTACACAAACTGTAAGTACTCCATGTTTTAACAAATTAGAAGGACGTTCGAACTACACGACATGGGCATTTTCAATGGAGATGATGTTGATTGATTGTGGACTTTGGGATTGTGTTAAGCATCCACCTTTAGATAATAGTTCACAAGAGACGCTTCGCCGTGATGACAGAGCCCGCTCTAAAATTGGCTTGTGCTGCCACGAGAGAGTCTTCTCAAAAATAATGGGATCTAAATCTGCATTTGAAGCGTGGAATAACTTAAGAAAATCATACGCAGACAGCGGACTTGTAAGAAAGCTCACATTAATGAAAAAACTAATGAATTCTCGATATACTGACAACATGGAAAGCTATGTAAATGAGATTATGTCAACACATCAACAGTTACAACAGATTAATCAAAAAGTAGATGATTCATTTCTCGCAATTATTCTACTATGTGGTCTACCAGAGAAATTTAAGCCACTTGTCATGGCATTGGAACATTCCGGCTCTGAACTGACTTCAGATAATGTTGTTGCTGCACTCCTGAAAGAAGACAGCCGTGATCTAGCTGCCTGCAGTGACACGCGTGAAGATAGTGCTTTGGTGATGTTACATAAAAAGTTGAATAGAGACACTAAGAACATATTTTGCAATTACTGTCGTAAACCTGGGCATATAAAAGCAAATTGCAGAATACTCAAAGCCAAATCTCAAAAGGAAAAGGTCAATATTTCTGAAGTAACACTTATGGTTGATGATCAGTCAGTAAGTAATTCTAATTTTGATAATGCTGAAACTTGTGAAACTTTTGTAAACTCTTTTGTTTGTGAACCAAGTTTTGATAAGACGTATATTGTAAAGAGTGATGACTGGTTTATAGATTCCGGGGCGACGAGTCACATGACTAATAGACGTGATTGGCTATATGATACTAAACCTATCCAAAAGCGTATTAGAATAGCTAATGATCAAATAATTCTTTCAGATGCCATTGGTAGTGTAAAACAAAACACTTCTAATATTACCGATGTTTTGCATGTTCCGAACCTGTCAACGAACCTGCTTTCAGTTAACTCATTGGTAAACAAAGGAAATGTCGTACTTTTTTCGAAATCTGGAGGTAAAATTATTGATGGTCAAACTTGTAAGGTATTTGGAAAAGTTATAAGAACAGCCTCAAACGTAAACGGTATGTACAAACTTGATTTACCTATTGATCAGGCGAATTTAACAGAAGTTACAAATAACTCAGCTTATTTGTGGCACAAACGTCTTGGTCATTTGAACTTCAGATCCATGGAATTACTAAGACTTCACTTAGCTCTTGGTGTTAAGTATCCAAAACCTGATGGATCTATTAAAGATAATTGCATTGCTTGCGTGGAAGGTAAACTTTCAAAGCAACCTTTTAAAATGTCAGATTCAAAATCGTCGAATCTACTGGAAATTATTCATAGTGATGTTTGCGGACCTATGAGTACCCAATCTTTGGGAGGTGCTTCATATTTCGTAACTTTCACAGACGATTTTTCTAGAAAAACATTTACATATCTTATGAAACAAAAATCAGAAGTCGTTAAAAAATTTTGCGAATTCAAAAACTTAGTCGAGAAGCAAACTGATAAAAAGATCAAAGTTCTACGTTCTGACAACGGTACTGAATATTTGAATTCTGAATTTAAAGAAATATTAAAACAGTCCGGTATAGTTCATCAAACAACTGTTCCTTACAATCCAGAGCAAAACGGTTTAGCTGAACGGGTCAATAGAACTTTAGTTGAGAAAGCAAGATCTATGCTATCAGAATCTAGTCTACCTAAGACTTACTGGGGAGAAGCCGTCAATACAGCGACTTACTTGAAAAATCGCTCACCGACAAAGGCTATTAGAGGAAAAACTCCTGAAGAAATATGGACTGGAAGAAAAGTAAATCTTTCACATCTTCGTATTTTTGGATGTAAAGTATATGCGCACATACCTAAAAATCTTCGAAAGAAATTTGATGTTAAGGCCAAACTGTGCATATTTGTAGGTTATTGCACCGAAACGAAGGGATACAGAGTAGTTGATCCCGAGCATCCAAAAACTTTAATAAAAACAAGAGATGCCAAATTTTTTGAAAATGACTTTTTATATAAATCAAAGTCAACTAACCAAAACAATATGGTTGATAAAGTTGGAACTCAAGTATCAGAGTCTGTTCCTATTATATTTCAAGAAAATTCTGAAAATACGCCAATTGAAGGAGAAGTCAACAAAATTCTTACTGAACCTGTAATCCAGGAAACTCAAGTTATCGAGACTTTTTCTGAACCTTTAGTACAGGAAACAGAACTCAATATACCTGAAAATGAAAACATTGAAGAGGAATTTCATGACAGTATAGCAGAGATTCCAGATGATACAAACAATCAAGTTTCTCAACCTGATAGGAGATATCCTTTGAGAAACAGAATCAATAAAAAATGGTCCGAAGATATAGTTCTATATAAAGCTGCAGAAGATGAAACCCCTTCAACCTATAAGGAAGCCATGAATTGTGATGATAAAAATAAATGGAATGAAGCTCTTCAAAGCGAATATGATTCACTTATGAATAACGAAACTTGGATCCTTGTAGATAGACCAAAAGATAGGAAAATAGTTCGTTGTAAATGGGTATTCAAGATCAAGAAAAATGGAAACGGAGAAAACGTACGATATAAGGCGCGATTAGTAGCCAAAGGTTTTACACAAACTTACGGCATAGATTATGATGAAACATTCGCACCTGTGGCACGTCTTTCAACAGTCAGATTATTACTCGCTTTCGCAGCTCAATGGAACATTTCAATGGATCAAATGGATGTTGAAACCGCCTTCCTTAACGGTGATCTTAATGAAGAAATATTTATGGAACAACCTGAGGGTTTCACCAAAGAGTGCAACAAGGGGAAGGTATGCCAGTTAAAGAAAGCACTTTACGGTCTAAAACAAGCCCCTAGACAATGGAACCTTAAACTTAACGAAGCAATGATGCAACTAGGAATGAAAAGGTCTGAACATGATCATTGCCTCTACTATAAAGTCAAAGGAACTTGCAAATTAATTGTCGCAATCTTTGTTGATGATCTATGCATTCTTAGCAATAGTACTGACATGAAAGAAAACTTTAAAAAGAATATTCAAAATTTCTTTAAAGTCAAGGATTTGGGAAAATTGAAACATTTCTTAGGAATGAGGATCCTTAAAGAGGAAAATGGAATAACCATTGATCAAGAAGAATATATTAAAAGGGTACTAGATCACTTTGCTATGACTGATGCAAAACCTGCTAGTACTCCTGCTGATCCAAATCTAAAATTAGTAAATCCTTCAAATGAAGAGAAAGAGGCAGCTCAACATTTGCCTTATCAGAGACTGATTGGATCTCTAATGTATTTGTCTGTCGGAACAAGGCCAGACATTACACATTCTGTAAGTGTGTTAAGTCAGTTTAACAGTAACTTTGGAACAATTCACTGGAATGCAGCAAAAAGAGTTCTACGATACTTAAAAGGGACAATGCATCTTAAACTTCAATTCCAGAAGAAAAATACACTTGCACTTACGGGATATACTGATGCAGATTATGGTGCATGTCAAATTGACAGGAGATCCTACACTGGATATGTATTTTATTTAAATGGACCTATTTCGTGGGAATCTCGTAAACAGCGAACAGTCGCCTTGTCAACAACTGAAGCCGAATATATGGCTATTAGTGATGCTTCTAAAGAATCTATTTATCTCAAAAACTTATTGATGGAAGTGTTAGGTTTTGACAATGGTGTCTGTATTTACAGCGATAATCAGGGAGCTCAAATGCTAACTAAAAACAACATTCATCACTCGCGAACTAAGCATATTGATGTAAGACATCATTTTATAAGGGATACTGTCGCTAGTGGTATTATCAATATAAAATATGTTCCCACAAATGAAATGAAGGCAGATGTCTTAACTAAGTTTCTACCGAAGCAAAGACATCTGTGTTTAACAAAAGAATTAGGATTAATTTAACATTAATTATAATGGCCTATTACCTATTCAGAAGTAGGGGAAGTGTTGGAACTATTTGGTAGCTTTAAGCAACCTTCTTCATAGGTATTTTGATAGGTTCTGAATTTAGTTTTAATTTGAATGTTTTGTCTATTTTTCGCTGTCACTCTATTTAAAATATTATAATTACAAGCATTAAAATATATATACTGTTATACACATTATTTATTTGGAATTCTAGAAACCCACTAAAAACAATAACCTCCTTTTGTTATCCATATCGCTACATACATGCTCTTCAGATACGACCTACCATTAGACACTTAATTCGTGTTTTCAAATTCAAATAGACCATAAGTTAACAGACGTATTGCCAGCCTCTCTTGGCTAGCAATACTTCTTGACATTGAAAAATAAAATAGTTAAAACGATTTTCAAATTTAATCATTTTGAAATATTTATTGTTATTCAGCATGGTATCTTGATTATAATTTATGTGTTAATTTTGCATGCTCAAGTGACGGCAGAGCATGGAGAACATTATCAAAACAATATAGCATAAAAAATACATACAATATATTGCGCAATATAAACAATAAGTATATATTGTTTAGCATTTACCTCTACCCATGTTGGCAAAAAATAAATGACTTGATTAGATTGCATTGATACGATAATGATCCAATTATTGAATTAAAGCCTACTTTGAATCTGTACCTATCAAGTTAACTTTTTCATCTCCCGCGATGGCACATCGAGGCTTAAAACTGTTACAAGTTTAGCCAGTGATTAAGGTTAGGTAGTAGTGGGCAATGGGTTTGATATTTAAGTATCGTCGCCCTAATCTCTATCAAGCTGTCAGTAGCATATCTACAGGTTTAGCACTAACCTAATTAAAATCAATCATCGAGGGGTGAATGATCCAATTCTCGTCCGCGCCGCCTCTAATCGGATTGCTGTAGATACAGTTTTTTGTCTGACATTGAGTGTCACGAGGCAGGCTTTGTACTAAAATAAAATACAGACGAAACTTTAAAGATTTGAAGAAAAATAAATAACGCCAACCAGTAAACTCAAAGCAATAGGTTTGTTTGATTTTTGCATTGCAATTTTTACACTAAAGCCTGACGAGTTTCTAATAGCAAAATGTTTCTACTCTAAACGCTACAATAATCTGAATAGGCGCTTACACGATACCTACTTGTTTCATCCAATTATTTTAGAATAAAATTGAAAATGTTTATTTGCATAGAATTTCACGTTCCAGGTAGTCAGTTATACTAGCACTCCTTTGCTCAAAAAATTCAAAAAGTCAAATCATTTATTTCAAACAGGCACGAAAATGCACTTTTGAACGTCAAAAATTACATGAATAGTTAATTGATTCTAGTTGCGCCTTCCAAAAGGTAGTTATGTATGGAGAAGAATGGGCAAGAAACTCCATACTTACTCTTTTAAAATGTTAACAATAGTTTGTATACATTAATTAATATTTATAGGTGAAGACGATGTACCTACCTAGAATAAGAAAAAAAATTATTACTTACCACAATTGGTAAAAAGAATGAAAAGTGAAGTAATAACAGAAAAATTAATAAATGCGATAGGTACATGGTGCTCACATATTTACAAACATTGTATGATTTCCAAAAAAAAAAAAATGCTCAAATGGTTAAGGTTTTTTTATTAACAAATCGTATGATTTTCATATTTTTCTAGTTTTGGATAGATTTCGTATAGCTATTTGAATAAAATTAAGAATTATAAAATTCCATCGATTCGTATTCTAAAAAATCTCAGCCTTTATGCAAAGGGGGGGTTTTCATAAAATTTCATTCGAGGCCCGGGGCAAATTCATCGGACGTTCAGTTCAAATTTCGGGCCATAGAATTTTCGATGGATAGAATAGCCAAGTTGCCTAACCTTTCTTGTCCCATAGAATTTCTTAAATAAGTTTTTATCAATTTCAGTTTTGGAAATGATCGCTCGGCACTAGCCGTAGTCACAGGAAGGGTGAGAAATAACGGAAATGCAGTGCACACTTCAGGAAAGCTTGAAGATATAAAATGATTCTTTATTATTAATAAGTCAGCAAGTTCTCATATAGAAGATGACGTTTCTATTTTGTGTCTAAAAGAGGATCGAAAACTGAAAATTTCCTTGGAAAACGAGATACTATCTTTTGAATGGATTCTCCACTGACCGGGGCCCCTTCCGGCTGGGGGCCCGTGGCATTTTGCCGACTTGCCACTCTGTAGTTACGCCACTGATAATTGCTATAACTGACTGTACCTGGTGTAGCATTCTATCATTTGGCATGCAAAAATTCGTACTCGCAACTAATACATAATATAAGGTAGGTACCTACAAAAACTAATTGGTGACTTAACATAACTGACAGTTAGATTTAATGTATCAGTCCGGACTTTTTATTTGTAGGTATGTTTAATTAAAACCAGGTAGTTCATCATCAGGCCAGTGGACAACTGGATATCTACTGATGAAGGTAGGTACATGAGTTTTAAGACGCCAAGTAGGTACCTAATTGCTATCACATTTTTTTTTTATTGTTCTTACCTAAATTAAACAGTTTACATTATTTTAATGACAGATTTATTTAGTGGCGGATTTGTGACCGTGTACCTTGACCCGCTTGCCAAAAAGCGGCGTCTCGCATCGATCACAAAGTTGATATCTATAGCACCTACCTTTATTAAAACAAGGTTTGTCATTGTCTCAAAGAGTTTAGGTACAGTTTTTAGCTAAATTTTTCTGGTTCCCATAAACATAAGTAGGTACCTACCTACCTACTATGGGGTTTATTCATAAACGTTGATTAAAGTTAAGTGACGTTCAAACGTCAAAAATGTATGGTTAAACAGTCGCTAATCATTACTTTAACCAGCGTTTATAAATAAACCCCTAGGTATCTACTTAACTAAATAACGAATCGATCTGTTGGTCATTTAAACAGTTTCACAGGCAGATTCGCTATGCAATACAAGACGGATCTATTGTCTCAAAATATTTCATAGTAGGTCTCTAAAGCGGCAAGGTTTAAAGTCATTATTTAATCAACCTGAAAGCCTGCTCATCCGTCTGCAGCCGAGTTGCATCAAATGCTGTAAATCACTGAGGCAATGACAACACCCGATTTTACAGATTCCGTCCAGCGAGCTTCCTTGGTTCAAGCGGTTGATCTTTCATAACATTGATGTAACAACAGTTATATATTATTGGTGTCTTCCTATTTATTTTCTGTCGTTGTTTGGTCTTAGTACCCTTGGTCACAGGTAACGGGATCACATTATTTTCCCTTGACCAAGTAACCTATTTTGACGTAAAATTTGGTAGGTACAAAAATTCCGAGGCACCATATATAGAAAACGCCACCTTCTTCGACTTACACTTCGGCCGGTTCTGTGCTTTCCGCAGCCAGCGGATTCCTGCGGCCTTAACAAGGTCATCGGTCCACCTTGTGGGACACCTTCCAACGCTACGTCTTCTGGTATGCGGTCGCCACTCCAGAACCTTTCGACCCCATCGGCCATCTATTCTGCGAGCAATGTGATCTGCCCATTGCCACTTAAGATTGGCAATTCCTCGAGCTATGTCGGTTACCTTGGTTCCTCTGCGGATCTCTTCATTTCTGATTCGATCACGTAGGGAACCTCCAACCATAGCCCTCTCCATAACCAATGAGATTTCAAACCATCCTCTTCTAACCGACACCACCTAGAAGCAAGGGCTGGTGTTTAAAATAAGATCAGAGCAGTTGCGATAGGCAAAGGCTTGTCTCGGACACCTGCTTAGAGCTCGGACAAATATTAGCATAGTGGCTAGTGATCATTATCTTACCGTATCACAGTCTCATTGACCCAATAGTATGTAGGTAGGTACCAGCAATTAACGGAGCTGACCGCAATCGCCATTATATTGACATTCACTTTTTCATGTGGTTTTTGTTATATTAATTGAGTTTCTGTTTACCATGGCTTTCGTAATAGAACAATATGTTGTAAGTTACTTTTACTGGTGCAGTGGTAGCAAGCAAGTGCGATGTGGCAAAATGTATTAGATTCTATGATTATGCAGATAGACGGCGGACCATGTTAAGCACTATTGACACCATTTTATGAGATTATCATAAACCGGGCACAAACCACTCCATCACTTCTTGTAATTCTTTTATTAATGCGAGGACAATGTGTGGGTTACATGTTTGTTAGGGATTTTCTGTATTTTCTTTTACACTGTTTTTTTTTTTGTCTAGTTAATAAAATAAAATTAATAAATCCTGATTCCGGGCTACTACTGAAAACAGAAACTACTGAAAAACACTTGGCCCGATCTCTGAAACCAACTCAAGTCCCTACGTTCAGCAGTCACGCTTGCAAGCACTAGGCTAAAGGCAATCAAAATCATAACTTCAAATTGCTTTCCGATTCCTGTCTGTGGGGTGAATTACTTAGGTTCATACCTATGCAGTATGTAATTGTTTTTACTTTCTACATCTCGCTACTCGACGCTAAATGGATGCTAGCTAAGTCTGAGACTAAATATATGAATCCTATACCTATTTGAATTTTATCCCAGTTTTTAATTTGCTCTATTATGTTTATTAATAAACATTATTCTTTCTTTTCTTTGTTTCTTTCTTTCTAAATCTACGTTGTACCTATGCTGTTGTATGTAAGTAGATACCTGATTGTTTTCAAGACCGCCATGGATGTCACATTGAAATAAAAGTTGACTTTGAGACCTAGGTCAATTCCGTTAATAATTTTTGCGACGAATTTGCTTAACATGCCTCAAGGCCGGTTTTAGAGAAATATCGAGAATTTGCGAAGAATTTAAGAGAGGTAACAAAATATATACTTAGATGACATAAAACTTTTCCCTACTTTATCTAGAGAAGATGCACGAACATTCGGAGCCCCGTTTAGATCTCCTGAGTCCTGACATACCGAGCATTCGAACTTTATTTTTAAATAATTTTTCATAAAAGCATTATCGTTTTTAGGCTTTTCTAGAAACAAAACGAGTATTTAAGTGAAAGTTCAATATTGTTTCAACCACTAACAAAACAGAATATTAAGAACATTCTAGAAAATACGATATTCAACCTGAGACTTGATGAATTGCGTTACTGTATAACGAATTAATTTTGAGACTATTAAAGAAACACAATTACTTGTTACAAAGTTAGACAAAAGTTTAAAAGACAAACAGATACCTTAAGTTTGGGCTAATTATCTAAGTATGACCCAAGACTCACCTTTGTGTGCCAGCGATTCATAAATATAATATATCAATCAGATGTCTGACACAAAGTGTACGTGTGCGGTGGACCGTGGCGACGCTTGAGCAAGTCCCGGCGCGACAAAACTGCGCGCGCCGCCCTCCCGCGCGACACTCGCACACCCGCCATGCGCCGCGCGCCTACGCTGCTGTTGCTGCTGCTGGCAACAGTCGCAGCCAACGAGCTACCGCAAGTCATTGCAGACGAGTCCATCGACACACTCATCAGCAATGACACCATCGTCGTCGACAATGAGAATGGCACGCTCGTGCTGCGCGATATTAACGGCACCGTCATTGAACTGGACGGCGATCCTGAGGAAGTTGTGAGAAAAAAACGGACGTTCGGGGACATTGTGTTCCGAGGACTAGCCGACGTGCTCGGGTACCGTGTGGCGAGAAAGCCCCCGCAGGCTGACTTCCCACCGCCGCTGGCACCAGTGCCCGGGATCGACGCGCCGCTGGCCGGAGCCGCGCCGGCGCCGCCGCCAGCCCCGGCACCCGCCCCGCCGCCATGCGGACAGCCCCGCGCGGTGGGCCCGCCACCCTGCAGAGCTGCGAAACCACCCCCGCCACCGCCACCGCCGCAGCCGAAAGCAGTTCCACCGTGCCCCAGACCGAGAGCTGCGCCGCGACCGAAACCCAAGCCGACCCCACCGCCACCGCCACCGCCACCTCCTCCATGTGCACAGCCACGCGCGAACCCGACCACCCCCGCACCCTGTGCTCCTCCTCCACCACCACCTCCGCCGCCCAAAGCCGACAACCTCGAGAGGATCACCTCCAACCTCAGACTGAACTTCGACTTTAACCGTGCCCCGGCCATCCCAGCGACGCAAGCACCAGCCGCCGAGGCGGTCGCCGAATTCGAACAAGCTGAACTCGATGATCAGGAGCAGTTTGTGCCGATCGCTATCGAACCTCGTGCGGCGAAACTACCGCAAACCGAGCCGCGCCAGCCGCGAGTGTACGTCGACGCATTCGTTGTCAGAAACGGAGTGGCGCGTCGAGTGGACACCGTCGACGCGAAACAGTTCGACGCACAACGAGCTAATAACGCCGATGAGGATTACCTGGCGTATGACGACGACACTGCCCAACAACAGCTGTACGATGATGACTACGAGGATGTGCAGGAGTCCCGCGACCGCGAGGCAGCCGTGCGACAGTTCGGCAACGCTGTCGACCAGTTCTGGCAAAATAAGAAACAACAAAGAAAGCCGGCTCAGCAGAAGGCGCAGAAACTTCCCGCAAATCATTATCAAAACGTGCATTTCGGAGATCGAGATCTAGCCGATGATGTCCGTTTCCGTGACGAATCGCACCAGAGTTTGCAACGCGAGCGTCCTCGTCCTAACAGAATCCCACTCCCTCTGCCTGAAGCTGATGATGACAGCGAGGTCACGACCACAACAGAAGATCCGAGGAGACCTCTAAAACCACGCGTGTTGCCTCCGACCGAGCACAATCCGAACCAAATTGACACAGTAACGGTGCGAGTGCCGCCAATATACCGCGAGAAACGACCAAGGAAGTTGCACCGCGAGCGTCCAGAACACCCGGACAGAGATGAGGAGGAGCATGAAGAATCCAGGGAAAGAGAGTTCAGCGGCCGAGAGCGAGAGCGGGAGTACGAGCAGGACGCGGACGGTGACGACAGCTCGCTGGCGCCGCAGACCGAGCGCCCCGCCAAGCGCAAGCGACGCCGCAAGCAAAGCCGCAAGACGCGAGCCGTCGAGAAAGAGTACTACACCGCTGGCGATTATGACTACTACGGCAAGAAGGTCCCCGTCTCTAAAGAGGAGCAGTTTTACATGGAATTAACGATCCCACCTCCAACCCTGGACGCAGACGTCGCGAGACACCAGAAGCCAGTCGATAGCGGATACTTTTTGGAAGATCATGAAAGGCTACGGGAAGATCCGAGTCACCGCATCCGCGACGACGACAGGAGCGATGATTCTGAACGCGAGGATGACTCGGATCGAGCGGATGATAAGGAGCGCTCTGTCGAAGATAAGGAACACTCAGCTGAGGACAAGGAGAGGTCTGTGGAGGACAAAGAGAGAGCTGGCGAGGAAGACCGGGCAGATGAACGGGAGAGGACTGACAAGCTGAGCCCCAACGCGCGCGTGCGGGAGACTGGCTACCAGAACAACTACGTGCACGCCACCAACGTGCAGGTAGACGACCCGCGCCCAGCCGTCGCCAGCGTGAAGAGCAAACAGACCAGCACCGGCCAAGCGTGACCCGCCACACTACACACGCCATAATTGTAATTATTATTTATTGGAAAGAGTTGGTGACTCGTAACGATTGTAAACAAAATATTATGATACAGTCGAAGCGGATTACATACTTGATAACTCACGCACACTTGTTAAACTCTCGATGCAACAGAATTTTGCGGAGAATTTTCCTCGCCAAGTGCACGCGACATGTCGTATGCGTGTACTTTTCGAGGTGCGATGATTTTAAGTATGTGTATCTGCGAACGATCGGTTCCTATGTGTGACAGAGGAGCGCCTGCCTGTGATGTTCTAGTTGTAATGTACCTACATGTTGATGTCGATAGTCTTGTTATTTTTATACTTAGCTTTAGCGAATTGTAATAAGTTTCTAAATAAACTGTTTCTTAATAATCGATTTCATTACTGAGAGACCGAGTCGAATCATTGTTGGGGCGTGAAATCGCTGGGTCGGGGACCGTCGGCAAGTGGGTGAAGGTCCCGGTGCCTCGTCGAGTAGAAACCGAGTCGAAAAGGCCGTTTCAAGAGAGGTGCAATGACCTTATTGATTTTCGCAAAGCTGCAAGCCTTTGTTGAGCGTTGCAACGAACATTGCACCGACCGCCCGGCCAACCGTGGGCGGCTTCCGAACCATTACAATCGTAACATTTACGTCATTAATCACCTATTTTAACAAACGCTTAATAAAATGGACATGTGAAATAGAAACGCAACATAAACAACAACGCAAATGTTCTCGTAAGATCTATTTCTCATTTCCAATTAATCTTACCTAATGACTGAAAGCATTACAATCGCCAAATACTTTCATCAGAGCACTAATAAATAGAATGACAAAGAAAATAAGTGTATAATCAGTGACCAATAGTTTTATTATCACGTAGGTACCAGTCGCTCCAGTCGGTCGGCCTAGTGCCGGTGCGGCCTTGACCGCCAGTTCATTGCACAGGTTTCACTAAACCACATCTACCACAAAAACACTCGCTGAATTAGACTTATTTGTAAAACATAAATTATCAGCTGATTTCTTACTTATAAATATGAATAGGTCACAGAACAAATCTTTGGTAAATTATTAAATGAAACTTACTTAATTTAGTCTTTGGCTTATTCTGTTTTTATTAATATTACGTAGTTACCCATTTTGTGGGACCCTTCTGGTTCGATATCTGTTAAGGTTTTTTCCTTGAATGTATTATTAGGCTCTATACGCATGAATCGAAGTCATAATAATCGATTTTTCGATGTTTCTAATGTTTCATCTTAAGAATTGATGAAGTTAAGCAATTAAATTGTACTTTCGTTTTCATACACAATTATTCTAGATCACATTCAATATCTTTGGCGATGTCGTTGGTTTCCACATCTGCTGCCGGTACAGGGTGCTGTAACAAGAGACATTCTGTGAATGAGGTGAACATTTTCTAAAGTGAAGCATTAAGATTTAAAAAGACCCTGGTTTCCAGCCAATTGCTTTTTGTTAATTGACCAAAACATCAAAACCAGTGAACGAACTGCAATGTCTCACTGCACTTTGGCAATAACCCAAGGCGTCTGACAGCCAACCGAAACGTTACATGACACCCGGTTAAAGAATTAAGCATTTGAAGTTGGGAACTTGTCAAACTACGAGTATACTTTAGCATTCTATAAATAAAATAACGCTGTTAACAAATTGGTGCGCGATGAATATCAAGTAGCTGATGTCATTAGTGAGAGTCTACTGGACCCAATCATATTCGTATGTGGATCGCGTATGATGTACACACTAACATCACACATTAATGCATAGATCAGCCGGATTGATGTTGGCATGATGAGACGGTAAGAAACCTTAGCTGGCATAAAATAAAACATGAGAAATTGCAATACCATTTTTGCCCAAACTAAGATTGCAATTAGAAGTTAGGGACGGTTTTCTGAGAACGTTTTCCTGTAGCTGCAATGGTTACGGTAGCCCGCGAAAACCAAATTTTCTTATTTATTTATTTGTTAACATAGGTATGAAAATACAGATCTTATGATTGATGAACAGAGCGCTATGTTATGTCAGGAGACGTACAAATATAGTGTGGAAATCTAGATGCGGATTACAAATTATTTACTAAAAATGATTGAAAATCATGCATATTATGTCAGACCTAAATGAGGAATTACTAAAATGTCAAAAATCAATATTAATAATTGTAACTCTAAATTAATTCGTCAATAGTATAATAACATTTATCAATTAAGAACAATTTTTTTTTTTCTTCAATTGTGTAAAATTTAATTCTTTTAGCGTCTGGAATTTTATTATAAATGCATGGAGCCATTACCAGGACACTTTTTTTACTAATGCAGTTTTACATTTTTAATTACTTAAAGAATTAAAATAATAAACATAATAATTACGAATTGAAACATTACGTACTTGGGTACGTGGCTTGTGTCAAACTGTGTCTTTAATTTTTGTAATTGGTTTTTAAACCGTTTTAATTAAAGAATAAATAAATAAATAATTATCATTTTTTCAAAAAGGTTGGGATTTGTTTTGACGAAGATACTAAGATTTCTTAGGATTTTTGAAATTTGCAAGTCAGTGTCAGTATGTTGATCAAAATATGATTCGCGACCGTAACACTTATGTATTGATCCACACTCATAAAAAAATATTATAAATTCTAAATTAACTGTCATTTCACGCCTAAAAAACTAAACGGATTTCAATAAAATTTGGCAAGGAAATAGATGGCATCCTGAGGAAGGCTATTTTTTGTGTCAAAATTAAATCTTAAAGGGGGTGTAAAGGAGATGAAGGTTTGTATGGGAAACCCAGCATATCTTAAGTTAGGGGTATGAAAATTCAAAGGACGGTGGGAAAAAATGTATGAGTGCTGGTCCCACTACCGCCACAGTTAAAACCACTGTAGTTTTGATGACTATCGTTTTTCCCCTTACCAAGGCGCATCAAAATCTGTCCCAGGGTTATTCAGTTCTGAGAATGTTAAGTTAATTTATGTAGGGTTTTACGGTTGTGACACTTATAAAACAGTTTAGTTTGGATTAGGTGTCAGTTTAAGTAAGATTAGTAATTAGATATATTCATGTGTAGATAGATACGATAAAAATGAATGAATAAATAAGAAAACTTTATTTCCCATGAGACAAAAAAAACGAACATTTTGAATACATAAGAGTCATAAGAAGTATATTTGAGTCGTAAGAAGAATGCCATTGAAAAAAATCAAAAATCGTTTTCAAAATTATTGGTTGAGAAATGTTACTATGCCCTAGATGATTGCTTTAATTATAAAACACTAGCTTTTGCCCGCGGCTTCGCCCGCGTGGATGTCGGTTATCGCATAAAAAAGTACCCTATGTCCTTCTCCATATCCCAGGCTATATCTCAAATTTCTAACTTAATACCTATTAATTTTAATGTGATTTACTATGTGAATAGAAACCGAAACAAATGATTTAATATAATAAAAGTACCTATAATCTGAACGTCTAATGAGTCTTTACCTAAAGATAACAAACACAAAATCAAAATACGAAATTTCATTCAAATTCTTAAAGCAATCAATTGTACCAAATTACAACACGAAATAAAAATGCGACATAAATAATAATTTTAAAATAATTCACGTAAGTACCAACAATGTGAAAACAAAACGAAATCCTCCGAAATGTCGCACGATACACCGTTTGTGCTGAGAAAACACTCGAAATTCAATCAACACCATTGGTGCATAACTTTTCTCAGGGTCACGTTCGCAATTGGACGAAATATTTGACATTTATTTTGTACTTGCAACACGATCTGGCTGTAGAATTCGATTAATCGACTAATACTTGACCGGTTGACATTTTAGCGGGAACACCACTAAACGAACGAAAAAAAAAAGAAAACAAAATACGTCTGTACTCTGTGGTCGTGTGGCGGTGTGGCGCGATGTAAACATTCATCAAGGTTATACGTGCGTAAAGTAATGGATTCAATGAGAAAACGGTTTAATCATAGAAGAATCTTATACTGAATTACTGAGACATAAGTGTAGATTTCGTATTGAGTGTTAGTTTATCGAAAAGTGATAAATTATGTCAGTGAAAAAGTAACGAAAGTTTTGGAATGCACAAATTTTGATCATAAGGCCGCCATGTTTAGTAATGTTTTTATGATAAATATTCTTGTATACTGTTTGAAATACACGTAAGTAGCTAGCTTATTTATCTACGAACATAATTTGGTTAATAGCTACTGATATTATAGCGTATTGTTATCGTAATCGTATTCCCAAGAGTAAAATTCGGCAAACAAATACCTACAAAACGACAATAAAATGGATATAGTATGTTATCCTTAGGAGATAGACATATGCCATCGCGGACTTTTTTGAAGACCTTTATAAGATACACA
Organism: Dryobota labecula; assembly: GCA_947523025.1. Taxonomy (NCBI): domain Eukaryota; kingdom Metazoa; phylum Arthropoda; class Insecta; order Lepidoptera; family Noctuidae; genus Dryobota; species Dryobota labecula. Next base: position 25,418,436 of record OX383297.1, read on the forward strand.
ATTCCACCGTACATTATTTTGTTATATCTCAAAGGGTTTAGACAGCGTTTTCGTTGAAAGCTCCCAGACGGATTATTTTTTTCCGAAACCTCCAACAAATGTCGTTAATTCATACAAAAATGCATACAAAAACTTAACAAATTATATACTAAAACCTTCCTCGAGAACCAAGCTATCCATTGGTGAAAACAGCATGAGAATCAGTGCAGTAGTTTTCGAGTTTATCGCGAACAGACAGACAGACAGACGCGGCGGAGGACTTTGTTTTATAATATGTAGTGATAGTGACTATAATATATACTGTACCTATTAATAATCCAATGTATTGCATGCATGTATTTTGTTTTTTTTTTATATTGATTGTTTTATGTAATGAATTTGGTTTGCCTTTATATAATCTTCACTAATATTTGTGTGTCATGTTATGTTTATGTCATCAATGACAAAACATAGCGCAACATATAATCTATACTAATATTATAAAGCTGAAGAGTTTGTTTGTTTGTTTGAACGCGCTAATTTCAGGAACTACTGGTTGGAATTGAAAAATTATTTTTGTGTTGGATAGTCCGTTTATTCAGAAATATTATAGGCTATATAACATTACGCTACAACCAATAGGAGCGGAGCATAAATGTAAAATGTTGCAAAAACGGGAAAAAATATTCCTTTTTGAGAGCTTCCGTTGCGTGCGCTGCGTAAACGGTTTAAGTTACGCAAATATCATGTATGATGGAATTGTTCCTTTTTAAAAGTTCTAAAAAAAGTCCGCGACAGCATAGTCTATCTTTTAAGATTGACTCACTATAACCTTTTTTTATGGTAATCAAGTTTGTTCGAAATTAATGCATTATTTGCGAAGGAGTTTTCATAAACATGGTATTAATCCTTATCCAAATAACTACGTTATTCATCACAAGTATTTAATTTTGAACAAAGCTGCCCTTACATCATTTCATTTCAATGAATATCTTAGGAGATATAACTGTTTTATAATAAATCCGCAGTAAAATAATGATCAACTCTGCGAGGTAGTCTATTCTAAAGCTGAAGAGTTAGTTTTTAGGGTTCTGTACCCAAATGGTAAAATGGGACCCTATTACTAAAACTCCGCTGTCCGTCTGTCTGTCTGTCTGTCCGTCTGTCACCAGGCTGTATCTCATGAACCGTGATAGTTAGACACTTGCAATTTTCACAGATGATGAATTTCAGTTGCCGCTATAACAACAAATACTAAAAAACAGAAAAAAAAAATATTTAAGGGGGGCTCCCATACAACGGACTTGATTTTTTTGCCGTTTTTATAGATAACTAGCTTTTTCCCGCGGCTCTGCCCGCGTGGATGTCGGTTATCGCGTAAAAAAGTAGCGTATGTCCTTCTCCATATCCCAGGGTATATCTCTGCCAAATTTTATGACGATCGGTTCAGCGGTTTAGGCGCGAAAACGTAACATACAGACAGACAGACAGAGTTACTTTCACATTTATAATATTAGTATGGATGGTAAGGAACCCTTCGTGCGCGAGTCCGACTCGCACTTGGCAGGTTTTTTTGCTTTTGAACGCGCTAATCTTTGGTACTGAGAGTTGGATTTGACAAAATCTTTTTGCATTTTACAGCCCAATTCTTGAGGAAGAATAACATTCCTATTAACTAGGACACAATTTTTTTTTATGAAAGTTTAAGCGAAAACTAAGTAAAAGCAGGGGCAGGCAATGTGATGCGACAAGGTGGGTCGGGGGAACAAGAAATTTCACGCGGACGAAGTCGCGGGCAGAAGCTAGTTATTATATAAGACCTTAACCTTTAACATATGTTTTACAAATAAATAATTCTAATTCTAATGCTAATTTATTCAAGCTTCTGGGTCGATAATTATGGATCCCAGAAAATGCCGGTCGATGAATGCTATCTTCAATGTTACCGTAATCCAGGTCCGAAGCAATGAGTCGTTAAAAATATAAAAAAACTTAACAGAAGTGAACCCTACACAAAAAAGCGAAGGACTGTGCAGAGCCAACGACTAGCTGGATCAACGCCAGCGCATGTTGCGACGGAGGGGAATATCGAACCGCGCAGCTTGTGTCCATGTATTTTTCAATCTTGCATTTCGTAATGTTACTGTTTGGTTAGCTTATATTTATTATTGTTAAATCTATCTTATAAATAATGCACTCTAAACCGATCAATAACTGATTTAAAGAAAAATACTTCAGATGCACATAGATCGGTTCCTCTCGGATATATTTTGATGGTGACATAATAAAAAAGATTCAGTATTATTATTATTAGTGGTTGGCGGTACTGGGACCATTATCGCCCACCATCCCTTCATGCGTTTGGTAAGAAATAAAGAATTACATGTTTCAGGGTTTTTGAAAAATCATCCACTAAATGGGTAAAATTGGGGATTATTTTAAAATTGACATATTATATTGAAATTTTTGTGTATCTCTTTTTATGAGGTTTAAGGGATTTGAAGTATATTAAAGTATAGCTATAGTTCGAATTTTGAGGTAACATTTCGTCTTTATTTCATTAAAATCGGTACACTCGGTCAAAAGTTATAGCAATTTAAAGTCATAAATAACTTGGCTAGGCTAACGTGTAGGTAGTGTGTATGACAAGAGCATAATTTTAACTTTCGATTAATATTTTTAATAATACATTATTGTAGGAAGTAGAAGACGTGGGCAGCACAGTCCGTTTGTACAGTAGGTTTTCAGAAAAGGCACTTCTCCCACGAGTGTCGATAAGCAGTGCTCCTGTACTCGCATCCAAAGAGACTTAAATTATCGCGTGATCAAGTTGCAAGTATTTGAGGAAGTCTTGTACTTCCTCACACATTCATCACAAAATAGATAAAATTATATTTATATACAAACTTAATATGTCGAAAACCGACCAGACCAGACTAGAGTAAATTGAATAGGATGTGTCTCGCCGAAGAAAAAAGCAACATCCAACTTTAAAACAGATATAAGAAAGAATAAGATCATCTATGACGGCCAGGAATTATTGATGAAAAGGGTCCTAATACGTCTCAAGGTTCTATCAGGAAACAGTTAAGTAATGGCAGCCGATCTCTAATATAGAAGTATCATCAAGAACCCATTCCTTATCACGAAACATGAAAAAAACCGGCCAAGTGCGTGTCGGACGTGTACGTTACCCCAGCAGGAAAGTGTCTCCTAGAGTGATATGAGTGGAACGTATAATTAGAGCGTATAAATCTGCTGTAAATGTGCGCCACATAAAAAATCGTCGTTTTGGAAAAAAAACGGAAAAAACGATTCCTGCTGGAGTAACGTTTTCCCAGCAGGAAAATTCTAAACGAATGATCGGAGAGAGAAATATTTTGCATGGGCAGAGAGCTTATATTCGTGCAAACATGTGCGCCGAAAATATAATTTGTGCGTCTTCAGGTTTTCGAGATATTTATATTGCATTTATTGCTGGAGTAACGCGTTTTGCAGAATCGTGTATCTCTAAAACCATTGTATGTGCGCTTTTAGAATAAACATACACGAGGGGCTCTTTATTTGTGCATATTTGTGACAGAATTCGATTTAAGAAAATATTTATAGTTTTCAGTCTTCATTTATTTATAGTAATCGCGCTTTTTAGAAAACCCGAAAAAAATATCGTAGCGCCTAAATGCGAAAACGTATAAGCTCGCTGAAAACTGTATTCGATCCTTCTTGGCGCTTTTAATAACCATAAAAAGTTTCAAAAGTGCACATGCATGCGTTATTGAATAATATTGCTAAAAGTCAAACGACGGTGTCATAACTTTGACAGAAAAATACAAGAAACCGGCTCAACCCAAGATGTGTGGGTCTAAACAAAGAATTAGTGCGTTTAGTCAAAAATATATAGTGAAAATATTCAGCTTGTAAATGTTTGCATTAAGTAGATATAAACAAAAACAAAACATATACACAACGCCTGGTAATCCGACCAAATTCGAATGACTAGTAAAATGCGAGGATTTCATACTTAACGATACCATAACCATACGTATATGGATTATACGTCACGCTCAACTCTCCAACTGCAAATGTAAGTTTGTAATCGCAATTGCTGTGAGACCTTGCTTCTTGTAAACTTCATGATTGTAGCTCAACGGGAAGTACTGTGGTTTTGATCTATTTGAGAGTATCAAAATAATTATGTCGCATAAATGGCAGTATTTTTTATTGCGTGACTTAGAAGCTTGATTTAGAGCTCCAAGGGACCGCAGACCTCCACGCGTTCCTGAGAAAAAGGGTAAGTAGATAGAGAGAGTAGACAACAGACAGACGGACGGACAACGAGGTGATCCTATAAGGGTTCCGTTTTCCTTGAGGTATGGACCCCTAAAGCAACTAAAAAATACAAATGTTTCGTTTTTTTTTTTTTTTAAAACGTTGCCCCACACTACGAATTTCTCCTGTATCGTGGGTGCGTTTACAAACATTTAAACTCACATACACAAACAGCCAGACCCGGAACAACTAATTGTAGGTCATACAAATATTTGTTCCGTGCGGGAATCGAACCCGCGACACGCAGCGCAGCAGTCAATCGCTTAACCACTGCGCCAACCGTGCCGTCAATTATCGCGGTCCTTAGGCGGGCCCTCATAGTCAAACTTTTAATCAGGTTAGCATCAGGCGACTGTTATTGTTTGATCCTTAGGCTACAACACGAATTTACATACTTTATTATACTATCCATATTCATACTTCCATACTATCCGTATCCATACTTCCATCCATTCTATTCATACTTTTTTTTTTTTTTGAGGATGGGAAGTCGTCAAATGACCCCTCCCGCTCTGGGTGGAGCGGAAGGGAGTGTCAGACTCTTACTGACTAAAACCCACCCTTGTTCCTTCCTTGGCCCTTTATGTTCCGGGGCAGCGGTATCCCTTTCGGACAATCCCGCTGACCCGGCAGGCTTGGGCCCTGATGGGCCCCCTCGTCGTTGCTGGCATCTCTTTGAGGCGCGCGTGGAACACGTTCGCGCCGTCCGGCACGGGCCTGGTTCTGATCGGACGGTGAGCTACCCATTACTCACCGCCCGCAGGCCCGCGCCTACGATGGCCGGGAGTCGTCAGGCGGCTCCCGACGCCCGGAGCGTCTACCACGGCGGCTGGGACGGGAGGCTTTCTCCCTCTCCCATCCCGCCTCCTCCTTCGCTAGCATGACTGCTTCGCAGAAGGAGGTGACTGCCTCCCATTCCCTCTCACCCCGAACCATGGCTTGAACCAGGAACGGGCGCGAGAGGTCGCCGCCGCTGCCGATCGCCTCTGCGAGGACACGGCGGTGCTCCGCTCAAGCGGGGCAGACCCCCACTGTATGTTCCACCGTGTCCTCGGGGATTCTATTCATACTAACATTATAAATGCGAATGTAACTCAGTCTGTTTCCTTTTCACTCCTTAAGGGCTGAACGGATTTGAATGAAAGGCATACGACCATGACCTGGGTTAGGATACTTTTATCCCGGTGTACGTGATCATTGCCGACAACGACGCGGGCGAGGCAGCGGGCAAAAGCAAGTAGAATTATAATAATTAGAATCATCAATAGAACTCTCTAATTTAAAATTGGCTTATAAAATGTAAATATTTCATAAAATAGTCATTCAATTTGGTAATCGCGCTTTCGCCTTAAGATAGTAGCCGTAATCACCGCATTTTACTGACCACCCCCTGTATAAGCCCAGGCTTTCGAAGCCAGTTTCGGCACCAACCTGTGCATGTCGCTTCCTCACGTGCTTGTTCAGGGACTGCTTGTGCCGGTAGCGCGCGGCGCATAGCGCGCAGGCGTGGCCGGGCGGCGCGTGGCCGGGAGGCGCGTGGCCGGGCGGCTCGCCGGCCGCGTGCGCGCGCGCGTGGCGCTGCAGCGCTGCGCGCGACACGAAGCGCTTGATGCAGCCCTGCTTCAAGCAGCTGTAGCGCGCGTCCGAGTGCGTGGCCATGTGCGCCGACAGCTTGTTAGTGCGGAACTGCTTGCCGCATATAGGACAGATGTAGGGTAACGCACCTGGGAAATTTATGGTATCTTTACCTGAAAACTTCTGACACTACGATAAAATTCAATCTGCCTAGCCTTTTCCCAACTATGTTGGGGTCGACTTCCAGTCTAACCGGATGCAGCTGAATACCAGTAATTTACATGGAGCGACTGCCTATCTGACCTCCACAACACAGTAACTGGGTAACACGATACCCCTTGGTAAGACTGGTTGTCAGACTTTTGGGCTTCTGACGACCCGTAACGATTGTCAAAGATCCACGAATGACAGCCGGGACCAACGGCTTAACGTGCTTTCCGAGGCAGGGCGGAGTCTGGGTATGTAAAGATGGTCACCCATCCAAGCACCAACCCCGGCAAGCGTAGCTTAACCTGACGGATCGGACCGTGCGGCTGTTATTACTTAGCCACGAGCTGAAAACTTAAAACTTATCCTGTGTATTCAATTAAATTTTTTCTGACTATTAGTCAGAAAAAAAAAATTGAATACACAGGATAAGTTTTAACCAGTGCGCAAATTTTTTTTGGTGGTTCAGTATCAGTAATAGAACACATTTCCATTATTTGTTCAATACTTTTTTTTTGGTCCACTTGAAATCAGCAAAATATGGATACAATCTATTCGTAATAATATCAATGGGCGAGCGCACAGCTGATAGGTACCTACTACTGCGTTCCACTTCACTGACCGCACCGCCGCGCCGGCGCGCCTGCGCGTTGCGCGACGCGTATCCATCATACCAGTTCCAAAATTAACATTTTTCGTTAACGAATAACTTAACTTTTTTGTACTAAGACATATCAAAAATTCAAAATACGAAATAGGTATATAATAAAACACGTTTAAATTTTGTCAAAATTTGCGCACTGATTAAAAACTTTTCCTGTATAGTTTAAAAAAAAAAAATGTTTTGAATACGGTTATATATTAAGGTTAATATGTAGTGAAAAATAATTATATAATTTGATGAAATATTATGTTAATTTAATATATTTTATTTATTTACACAGTAGGCATAAAAAGGCATGAAGTCTCTTTGATCAGATTTAAAAAACCGCACATTTCCGACTAGTAAATAGTACATAACTGTGGCGCACATTACCGCAGTGTTTTATATACTGGATAATCTAAAAGCGGTTCAATAAGAGCCACTTTACGAGCAAGTGTGTTGAAAATATTATTTAAAACACTTGTAGGTTTTGGAGTTTTTGCTAGTAGGTGACGAGTCCTAAATAAGCATGAATAAGCAATAAGCATGGTGAGTATCAATAAGCATTTAAGTCAAGTTAAAAAATAGCACACAGTCAATTTCCTTTCTTGCCAATTAGGTTTAAAGAGTTTTATTTCTCATAAGAACTTAATCAGTTCAATTAAAATGAGATACAACGTGCATCTAAATAATTATAATTAGGTATTATATTTGCCTCTGGAATGTTGGTGACGATATAGGGTACTTCAAAATGCATCAATCAATTTATTTCCTTGCAAATTAATTTCTTTCAGGTAAATAACACCCATTGCCAAACATAGAAATATAAATCATATAAAATAAATCAAATCAATTCAAATAAAATAAATCGAATCCATTGGAAACAACATAAATCAAATATATCTAATAAAATAAATAATATAATCAATACCTTCACTCCGACACTGCTACAGCAATATGTCTGCTGGAGCAATGCCGAATGAAGGGGCAGTTTAGCCTTCCCGCAATCATCGCCAGTACGATGTTGGGGCTACCCGTGCGCACGCGCGCCTGGCCGCGGGAGCAGTCGGTGCGCGCCTCTGAACGCGTTATTGTACTAGACCGCGTTATTACCTGTGTGTATCCTAATGTGGTTCTGTAGAGTATTCTTGCTAGAAAACTTTTTTCCGCAATCACTGCACTCGAATGGTCTCTCACCTGAAACAATATTAGTTATACATAATTATTTGACTTGAGGGATGCTACACACTTGATCGGGTGGGCCCATTCGATTCGGCAGTATTTGTTTAACAACAAAGCCCGAAGCAAATAATACACATATTCGGCTCTCATTCGGTCCATGCCGATCGTCAAACTCCGTTCGGCATCTACCCTCTCTGAATCTTGTTCACGTCGGCTCGGCACAGTTCGAGCTGTCTCTTTTTCTCGAAAATATATTCGAATAAGTCGGCCGGCTGTGCCGGATCTACTCGACCCGAACAAATGTGGGGCACCCGTTAGATTTGATGATTCTAATCCTATTATTATTATAATAAAGTAGATACTAAATACCAACCATTATGTCCCCTCAGGTGCACACTAAGATTGGTGTTAGTAGTGTAGGTCTTCCCACATCCCGGCACGGGACAGGCGCGGCGCGAGCGCGGGGCGCAGTGCCGCGCCGCCAGCCAGCGCGACACCGCGCTTGCGCCGCATCTAGCGCACGACCACCCGCGCTCGCGGCTGTGGCGTTTCCTGCAACGGAGAAAACTGATAATCATTTTGCAGTTCCATGATTGCACTGGCTGCCTTATAGCTCCTGATAATTCCTGTAATTATTTTTGCAAATGGGGCACGCTTTTTTAAGATAAAATACAGAATAAAAGTACTAGGGGATACAGGCGATACAGTACTTGTTACTACTTAACAACGGATCCGAACCTTCCCTGAGGGTGTCAGGGCGGGCCGCGGGAGTCAGGAAAATACACCGAGAGAATATCCGAATGCAAAACTGTTTAGAAAATATAACAATACAGAATCATACATGACAACACTGTTGTTTGGTTGGCTGAATGATTTGTTGACTTCCAAAACTCTCCCGGAAATGGGGGATACTCATTATTTTCGTGTAATTACTGGGTGGCCCTTATAATGATTGGGCGCCCCATGCCTAATACTCACAAAGCCATTGATACTGTCATAGCATTCACAGTACACGCTTAATTTCACTTTCACTTTGACGGGTGACTGTTGAATCATACATTTCTTTGATACTGCATGCATTGTTGGCAAACATGATATATTAGGTGCAGTATTGATGGCTTAGGGCCATATACATTATGCATATAAAATAAGTATGTTGAAATAGAATTAAAGTTGATCAGAAATCAATAAATATTTTTCACTTCATAATCTCACATAAAAACACCAGTCAAATACGTAAACAATTGAGACTACGTAAAGGGTCCGCAACGATCAATTGCAACTGTCAAATACGTGATTGAGACACATTGATGCACAAATTGATTGTCTATTGTAATTGACGCTATTGACAATATTACTACAATTGCAATTGATAGTTTCGGGCATCCTTAAGCCTAAAATTCAAATATTTATGAATATCCATTTATTTTATAGAGAATGGGTACTCCATAATGTACTAAAAAAAAAAATATAATTACTGATGAACTTTCTAGTTGCACTAATCTAATCTAAACAAAGTAGTTTAGACAAACCAATACAAACCTGCATATGTAACACAAAGATTATGTTATGAGAAATGGAAAGTCCTTCAATACCGACGCTAGAAAGGCAAATTGTATGAACGACCACTTTGGGTAAAATCGAGTTATTTACAACGTTGGAATCGGCAGATTTTTCTCTTTCGAATGGTCTAGGTTCCAGTTAAATCCGAGCACATTTGTGGTCGTTAATACAACAGAGATTTCAGTCATTTTCGTATTGAAATTTGGTTTAAATCCAACCATTTTCGTCATTTGCTTCATAAACCGTAGATAACATTAGAAAATTTGCCTTATTTCATGCTTTTTTGTCTAAATAATGATTTGATGTTAAAACACTTTTTTTTTTATCAATAAAACTTTTTACTAGTACCACTCTATCCAACTTTGGAAATAACACTATTTATTTGTGTATAATTTTTTGTATATTGTCCGTTAAAACACTCTTACCTTTCTGCTAATTACAATCACTTGGACGTTAAGCGCATTTTGTCGTCAATGTTCATTACCAAGTTGGTCGATCATACATACATTCAATCCTCAGAACGTATAATTTCGTTTGGTATGCCACAGGGGAGTGTTCTAGGGCCTCCTTTATTTATATTATACATCAATGATCTACCGAAAGGCATCCCTCAACCTTTGACACTATTTGCCGATGATAGCACCATAACGATACCTTGTAAAAGTGTTGATACTTATGAAAGTGACATAAATGATTCTATAAATCTAATGGTAAAGTGGCTAGATGACAATAACTTAAAAATTAACCTGACAAAAACTAAATTAATACATTTTAGTCAACGGATCAATAGCAAGAGTAACTTAAATATATATTACAATGACCAGCCTATAGAAAAGAATAAACTGAATTGGAAAACACATATCGAAATCTTCTGCAAGAAAATCAGTAAATCTGCCTATGCCCTGCACACATTGTCGTGTATAATAAGTGTGGAGGCATTACTTAAAGCCTACTATGGTTTAACAGAATCTCATCTGCGCTATGGTGTCATTTTTTGGGGCAACTCAACAGACAAAGACACGTTATTCAAGGCTCAAAAGAGATGCGTTCGTTCAATATTTAAAATTAAACCTACTGATAGTTGCGTGCCTTACTTTAAAAAATATAAAATACTTACTTTGCCATGTCTGTACATTTTAGGAGTAGCTGTTTTTGTCAAAACAAATCCACACCGATTTAAACAATTAGATGAAGTAGTCCCACGTAATAGGCGCGACAATAGCAGGATATGCTCTCATACTGCGAGAACAACCCTCATGCGCAAAAGTGTATTCTGTATGACTCCTATCGTATATAATAAATTACCTAAAAGTTGGAGAGAACTGCCCTTGTCACTTTTCAAAAATAAGCTGAGAATTTTTTTAGTTAGTAAAGTGTATTACAATGTTGTAGATTTTTTAAATGAAAAGGACTTTTCTATTCCGATTTCTAATATACATAGTTAAGAATAATCATTGAATAATGTGAATCTTAAATCAATTTTGAATTTTTCTATTTGACTAAATAATAATGAATATTCTGGACAATATTTAATCAATTTTGACTATATTATACCTATAATATCTTGACATCAATTATTATGTATTCGTTTTGTATTTTGTAATGAAATTTAGAATGACTATTATGTCAAATGCAATTAAATGTAATTTTCTATACCTACAAAATTTGTACGCCGTTATTGGCAAAACATGGACGCACACAACATCTATTAGTTCAATACCTTGCATGTCTGATTAGTCAGTTTATGTAAACGCATGTTTGACAAATGAATTATCTTTATCTTTACACATTTTTACTATTTACCTGAAACGATTTTAACGTATCGTTACGTACTTTAATTTAAGCAAAGTTTTTTGTGTTAGTAAGTTAAGCCTAAATAAAAAACCTTTTCTGGGTGAAAAAGTGGTGGATAAGCTGTACTCAAGGAACGAATTGAATGCGTGCGAACCGCTGCGTATAAGGTCTGAGCGTTGCGTGGGCGCTTCAGTCTCATTCACCGATCGCCCTCGCTCGCCGCCACCTCTCAGCCCGTCAGTGTCCATGGACACGGACGTGCCCGCTGGCGAGCGAGGAACTACACCCTGCTTCTCCAACTGCGAGTCCGACAGCACAGTTGTTCCTTCGACCTCTTCCCCCTCTAGCTCGGACGATGGCTTTTAGCCAGTCGTCAACAAGGGGGGAAGAGAAAGAAGAGCAAGTGGTTTACCGTCGTCAACGCCAAAAAGGGCAAGGCAGAGAGCTTTGCATTCCAAAATATTCACGTCCAGGAGGTCCACCGCATGCATCACGCCCGACGCGGTGAGGCCTATGACATGGTCCTAGGGATCTGCCCACATTCCGAGGGACATAATCCCATCTTCTAGGTCAAGTCATATGTAACCTCTCAGGTATAGAAATATAAAAACCCCATAAGTCCGGTATCATTAGCCAGTGCCACCGTTGCCAGCTCTACGGGCACACGCAGAAGCATTGCTATGCGACGCCCAGGTGCGTAAAATGCTTGTGCCAGTATGGCACCGCTGTATGCAGGCGTTCAAAGGACCGCTCCCTCTGCACCGAACCACCTAGCTGCGTGCTATGTGGTCAAGCAGGGCACCCAGCTAACTACCGGGGTTGCGCTAATGCTCCTAAGGGATGATTCTCATTCATTAGAGCGGGCCGAGGCCGGGGCGGGGACGGGCCGGAGCCCGTCCGTGCTGCACGATTTATATTACACCGAGTGTTAAACGGGTTATAGGTCGACACGGTCGCGTAGTGCTGGGTATTTCCCAAATATTGTAGTTACCTATAACGGAGTTTTTACTGGAGATGGCTGCTATTGCGATAGCTATTGATGAAGAGGAAGCAGAAGCAAGGAGTAAGAAGAACCGGGTTAAAAGAAAATGGAGCGTGCATCCTCTTTGAAGAACGCGTGAACTTTACGGAGAATTTAACACTCTATGCAGATACTTACTCGACGATGAAGATGAATTCTTTGGATATTTTAGAATGTCCAAAGAAAACTACACACACACACACACTAACAACACACTGATAGCACTGATGTTACCTAGGCTAAGTTTTTTGGTAAATAAATGATTACTTACTTACTTACTAACTTTGACATTTTACTAAATGAGCTATAGTCCGCCCTTAGAAGATATCAGACGAGATTAAAGACACCGATAGAACCTAAACAACGATTAGTATCCATGTATTTCTGATGTGTCATGTCTAGAGATCGGATATTCGGATGCATATTCATAGAGATCGGATATTCGGATGCATATTCACCTAAAGTTGAGATGTTGGGTAATATGGAATGCGCTTTTGTATCGAAAAAATCCCGCGGTTCTGGGATCTACAAGTGTAGGTTTCTGATATATGTTTCTGGTATATTTACTTACTTTCAAATGTTGGTAAAAATCACAATTATAAATAAATATACATCAGATTAGTTATGCAATCCAAGAATCCCAGGTTTTTTATTTTATTTTAAATACATATTATTTTAGAAGTCACATACATACATACACACTCGACTAGTTATGCATTCCCGTTGTTCCTGGCGACACGGTTTTTTTTTACAATAAAATATTTTAGGAAGCCGCTTCCATACTTTCATAGCTCAAAATTAACTTTAGGTAAATATGCATCCGAACATCCGATCTCTAGTCATGTCATATAACTCAGGATACTTTCGGAAAAGGTCGATTAATTTTTTTTTTTTTTTTTCATCGTCCATTTTATCCGCAAATTCATGCAACAAAAGAAACCGACTTTCCAAACTAATCTTCCTTCAATGAAACAAAAAGAACTTGCGTGCATCACTAAACATTCGTCGCTCACTGCCCGTACGCAGTACGGAAGAGTGTTCGCATTACGACGTGACGTGGAGGGGGCGGGGCGGGACCGTGCAACAACCGTGGTGTCGAGCGGGCCCGGACGGAACACGGAACTTGCACTGTGTAATATAAATTGCTTCATACAAAAATGTATGTGACGTTTCAAATCCGTGCCCCGTCCGGCCCACGTACACGGCCAGCTCTAATGAGAATCATCCCTTAGTCATCTTCCTCTAAATTGACGAAGCGTGCCGACGCCCGTCAACAACGCGAATGCCCGTCTTATAGGGTCCCCTCGTCACAGTTACCAGAGACACTGAGTCCCCAAAGACCCTGTCCCTGGAATTACCTTCAGCACCAGCAGGCTTTCCCAAGCCTAGCTGCCAAATCCCCTCCCCCACTCATCCCTGCTTTAATGGATCCCCGCATCCGCATCTCTGCATCCACCCACGCGCTCTCCGCGCTCCCTACGAAACCCGCGCCCGCTCCTCAAGCCGCCTCCGCCGCTCCCGTTGCGCGCTCTCCGCCAGCAACCACTCCTGTGGTTGGTCCCAATTCGTTGGATCCGTTCAACGTAATCTCAGCCACGTTCACGGTCTTCCTCACCCCTCGCGCTAGGAGGATGGCCGACGAAATCGTTGCCGCTACCAACGCCGGCGACCTTTATCAATTCCAGTCAATATATAATGCATACCCGGAGATTACGCAAGCTCTCACCCGCTTCACGAACCGTTCTAAACCTCTTAATGGATAATAGAATCACCGCGAGACTCAAACCCCCAATGGCATCCAAGGCCAACGCGTAGAGATCGTCGAATTCCTCGGCGATCATCAATTAGACGTCCTTCTCATACAAGATACCTTTTTTAAAACCCAGGCACCGAAACCCGTCAATCGCCAAGGTCTCGTTGTCACATCGGAGGTACTCTCATCTATTGTAAAGCTCTACTGCATTCCCATAGACCTTCCTCCTCTGTCACGATTAGAAGTCTCGATGGCCGACTAGGCATGTCAGGCCACCAACCGGTCACCTTAGTATTGGTCTACCTCCCCCCAGTACCTCTTTTGGAAACCAACTTCTTTCAGACGACCTCTCTATCCTCTTGGGCCTGAGTGACTCCGTTATCATAGCGGGTGATCTCAACGCCAAACATCCAGCCTGGAATAGCTCTAGAATCACTTCCAGGGGTATACACTTGGTTGACCTCAGTCTGCTCCATCCTGAATTTCGACGTCATCGCTCCAATTACTCCCACTCACTTTCCTCATGACCCCAACGATACCCCCGACTTGCTCGATGTGGCGCTTCTCAAGAACATCAACCTAAGGTTGGTTTCCACAGAGGCCGTACAAGAGCTTACCTCTGACCACCATCCAGTTGTCGTAAAGCTAGCCCCCCCGCATAGGTCTCCCCGACCCCAACCTTTCCCTTCGTACCAAAGTGGTAATGGACTGGAGGCGAGTAGGCGAAAGCTTGATAACCCCTCACTTGGACTCTATCCCCGACCACTTTAACTCTATTTCTGACACGACGGCCGCGATCGACTCAATCACAGATCACGTATAATCTGTCCTGAACGACTGTTCAAGGGAAATTCCAGAGACGGATGACCGTCGATGGAAGTTGCGGGACGATGTACGTGAACTGCTAAATGAGAAGAACGCGGCTGTCCGTGCATGCAGCAACTTTCCCTGCACGGCGAACAAAGCCCATAATTATGCGCTACTTACCGCGTGCTGTAAGGACGCGCATAGAGTAGCTGCGTAACGCCGACTGAGACAAGATGCTGGGCGACCTAGAGCCGACCCATCTGGCGTTCTGGCAACTTCAGAGGAAACTCAATTCCCGAGGAGTAGACCCCATGCCGCCCCTGATTCGCCCTGAAAAGACTATCGCTTTCGATGACGTCGACAAAGGTGAATGCCCAGCCGACAGTCTCGAGGCCCAGTATACACCCAGCTCTCAACCGGTGGACCAAGCTCACCTCTCCGAGGTTGACGCTGAAGTTGAACGTAGAGCCTCCCTCCCTCCAGTTGAAGAACCTGAGTATCCTCTGCCTCCCATCACTCCAGACGAAGTGCACGATCTCGTCAAGGGTCTAAATCCCCATAATGAAAAATTGTATACTTCTTTATTTTGTACTAGCTTCTGCCCGCGACTTCGTCCGCGTGAAATTTCGGCCCACCCATCGCGTCGCAACTCGTCGCTCGCTCGAGCTATAACTTCGTTATCGCTTAGCGTTCTTTCTGCGTTTTGTTCGTTTCGCTTGGCTCCTAAAGATTGTAGCGTGATGTTATATAGCCTATAACCTTCCTCGATAAATGGACTATCCAACACAAAATGAATTTTTCAATTCCAACCAGTAGTTCCTGAGATTAGCGCGTTCAAACAAACAAACTCTTCAGCTTTATAATATTAGTATTTTAGTGTAGACTACCTCGCAGAGCTACCGGCCGACCCCCGCTACCCCTACATGATGCGCGCGCGGTTCTTAATCAATATTTTTCTGCGGAGATATTTTAAAATTATGATATCTCCTAAGATGTTGATTGAAATCAAGTGATGTCAAGGACAATTTGTTTACATTTAAATACTTGTGATTAATAACAAATTTATTTGGATAAGGATTAATATTATATTGATAAAACTCCTTCGCAAATAATGCATTAATTTCGAACAAATTTGATTACCATGAAAACAGGTTATAGTGAATCAATCTTAGAAGATAGTCATATGCTGTCGCGGTTTTTTTTTTAGAACTTTTAATTAAAGAGGAACAGTTCCATAATACATGATATTTGCGTAACTTAAACCGTTTACGCAGCGCACTCAACGAAAGTAATCAAAAATATTTTTTTTTTCCCTTTTTTGCAAAAAAAAACATTTATGCTCCGCTCTTATTGGTCGTATCGTGAATTCGTGATGTTATATAGCCTATAACCTTCCTCGATAAATAGACTATCCAACACAAAACGAAATTTACATTTCCAACCAGTCGTTCCTGAGATTAGAGCGTTCAAACAAACAAACTCTTCAGCTTTATAATATTAGTATAGATTTTATTTTTACCCTATCGCTAAAAAATATAATAATATTGAGATATAATATCTTGATCCTAGACTGAACTAAGTTTAATGAGTAAGATTCGATTTTTTGGTTTTCCTCGGTTGAATAACTCGGCCTGTTAAAACATTTTATTGGGAAATTAAAGTTTACCGAAAAAAACATAAGATACTTTAGTTGTTTATTATGGCGCAGCTATTCAATCGTTAAAACATCTTTTACAGGATCTCTAATATTGGAATTGTGACTTCACTCAATTTTTCCTAACCAAGTTTATTCACAGCCTTGTATTATCGCCATGTACATTTCTTTTTTTTTTTTTGACTTAGTAATTAAATAATAACTATTCTGAGTTTCAACAATAATACTCCAGTAGTTAATTTACTATGATTTTTCATATTTTGTTTTTTTGTGATATGTAGAACTTCAAATTTATTGAACAATTTATGCAATGGTCGTTAATACAATATGCCTTTCTAGCGTCGATATGTTAATAACACTGCCCTTGCTCCACAAGGTTGTCACCACACTTGACCAACAGTTACAATGTCAAGACCAGTTGGAGTAAGTTATTAAAAAATTCTATATGAGTAGCACATTTCTATAACTTGTACAGAATAATAAACAGACTCGAATATGAATTTATATTTGTAAACTCAACTCAGGAAGCAAAACAGTAATACAATATAAGTATACAGATGACATGAGTGTGTGCAGCCCTAGGCAGATCAAAAGATATGTTTTAGATAGTTAAGAGTTATAATTCAATATTATTTTACTAATAGCTAAAGAGAGAAATCTGTGCATGCAAAAAACGTGGAAAAAAACTTCTGGTGGATTTGTAGGAAATGGCTCACAATTTCAATATCAATAGAAGGATACACCAATCATCATACTCACAGATGTAACTTAAAGTTGAACTTCCTGTTGAACACTTTGTGGCATTTGGGGCAGGTGTGCGTGGCGGGCGGCGTCCAGTGTCGGCAACGTCTGCGCGACCCGCACTCCACACAGCGAGCCTCCTCCACACCCAACTCCTCATCACTCTTCAACACTTGTCTAATGTTACCCTCACACTCATCCTGGATACCATTTACTTGTCTGTTCTCAAACTGAAGAGCATTGCTGTCTTTCAAAATATCACCCAAGTGTTCAACAAGTATTTGGTTCGACTTCTCACATTTTTCTAAAAAGTGAACTGTAGTCTCCAACTCTGTGAGACAGTCACAACAGATGCAAGAAGGTCCTGTATCATTCAAATCAGCCTTTACCCCAATTTTATTCAATTTCTCGCAAGGAGAAATGCCTTTTTGTTTACGAAACAATGAGAACACTGTATCTTGTTTCTTAAAACATATTCTGCACATCGTTTCGTCACTGAACTTATCCATTATGCAGTGCTTTTTTTTTCTAGTAAAATAACGGAGAAATTGTAAATTATGTTTTTTCGTATTATTTGTTTGTTTACGCAGTCACGAATCGCAGTGAATCAGTGTTGCCAACTCCAAAAGTTCAAATTATCGAATTCCGACGTCGAAATTATCGTTTTGTGGGCAAAATTAATATCTATTAGTTTATTTTATTTGTTTATGTGTATTAGTATCAATAAAACTATATAAATTCTCTTAATCAAGAAGTTAGTATTTTAGTCATTATTTTTGTACCCTACCACTGTTTTTAAATTTAACCCAAAGGTTGACTGGTAGAGAATGCCTTGTGCCATTAAGTCCGCCTATGTACCACTATTGTACATGAAGTTTAAATAAATAAATAAAAATTATCGTACAAAAGACAAAACCAAAAAAATAATAATTTTGGGCTGCATTTTCCAACGCCAGATAATTTTATCGGAGGAATTTTTTACAGTTCTTCCTTATAAAACTGTCAGACAGCAATTTTATTTCACAAATAAAAAAAAATTGTCGATAAAAAAACCAGCCCTAAATAAAAAAATTGATAACAAACGTCAATAAATAAACTATATAAACTAAAAGAAGTGGAAGTTTATGCCAAGTTTCACAAATAATGGCGCTAGCAGCACAAACCGTAAACATGTTTTGTCAGTCTAGTTGTTTTTTGTTTTTTTTTTTTTTTTTGTTTTCTAGATAGAAGCAAATAGAAAGGCATTTCATAAAACGCGGAGTTTCGGACGAAACGCAAGTGAAAGAAATGTAAGGGAAAGAGAGAGAGAAACACTTACTGTGCCATAAACATAGTTGTTGATATACGTGACATTGACATTTTATTGATTTTTTATTAGTGTTTTTAATTTGTCTGACTAAAACGTTTTGATAATGGAACTTTTTTGGTCTTTAATACTCAAAATTATCGTACGTTAGACATTCACTATCGTACATCGTACCATTGCCCAAATTATCATACGCCCCCATAATTATCGTACGGGTTGGCAACACTGCAGTGAATGATCAATAACTGTCACCGTTCAATATCATTTGTGTCACTTTGAAGAAAGTTCGTTCAGAAAGTTCCGTTTTAAAGTAGTTAGTTATTTTTTATTTTGTAAAAAAAGTATCTAAATAAACTTTTTCATTACAAAACCGTCATGCATGGGCATTTTTTTTTAGATTATGATAAACTTTGAATAACACAATACAAATTGAAACTAATTCATACCCACTTTGAGTCAAAACGCTAGGTATCCTACCTATGTTAAAACTTGGTAATCTGCCATAGGTTTGAACCTAACCCAAATAATTAATAATTTTGAATAAATAAATAACTTTGGTCGAGAAACGAATTACATAACGCAGGCTTAAAACTCAAAACTGTCAAATCTTTATTCCGAGCGAGTAGGTAAAACCGCCTTACCTACGTGTTAATTCTGGCCATAGTTTATCTATAAATTATGGCCAGAAGTCGGAATTGTGCCTCGGGTAGTAACAGCACATAGGAGATAACAGCAGGTACACAGATCCCCTCCGCTGCTGCAACTTACGAAAACAATGATTCTTAATTATGGAAAATCATGGTAGGTACTGAGCTGTGCTGTGGGTACCTAACTAAATGCTTCGTTTCAAGTATTCTCTTCAAAACTAGTGGTCTGTATTTCTGATTGGGTTTTTACCTATTTGGACTTCTGCAACTATTTGTTTCATGATGTATAGAATCAAGTTACGCAAGAGTGTGTGTCGCTAGAAGGCGGCTTCGTCGAGTGATCTGCGCGCGCGCCGCCGCACAGTGGTCCCATACTGAAAATTTGTGGACTTAGGCAACAAAGTTCCAATATTGATGCGATTTTTTTTATATGACGTGTTATGATATTCCTGACAACTTTTATTCTTATAAAATTTCTTCTAAAGTTGATAGTTTGTCTGAATGAATGAATGAATGAAATGCACCGACCCCAGCGTGGTTTAACCAGACTCGATTACTCGAATGAACCCAAAGATTCACACTAGCCCCTGAAGCCTCATGTTTCATGGTGCTACAGAGACCATTGCATATCAAGGAGTAGACCGGGGGGCACGATAATGGTAGGGAAGACGTGCTCATAGGATATGGAAGGATTATTGAGCCTACCGGATATGCATCCTTAAGCAAGCAATGAAATATTGGAAAGACGGGTGATATTTATCGGGATCTTTTAACGACGTCGCAGCCGTTTTGGCTCAGGTTCGGCTGCTTTCTCGACACCTTTCTGTGTCACTTCTATGCTATGTTATACATACGTTACACGTTTCTGTTTCCAAAGTCTGCGTCTGAAGTCCGTTTCCAGTTTCTCGTAAATCTCTTGATAAAGCAGCGTTCTTGGTCGTATCTTGGTTCCCAGCCGTGTCTATCCAAAAATTGATTTCCTTGTCGAAGTAAGTCATATCCTGTTTTAGGTTGTGATTTCATGTGTAAATATTGATTATCCTGCATTGCATTGTTCGTCCGAGACCCTTTTAAGCGCAAAGATGTGGTCTTTTGTTAACATCTGTTGACCAGCGACCGTTTTGTTTTTTTTGGGACAAATTCATCCAAACTTGTGATACAACGCATTCCTTGGACTGACGATAGCAAGCGCCATTCAAGCCGTACACGCGTGCGTCAAGTGTATTGACACAAAAAAAAACCGAACAAGGGCGCGTCGGACCACGCACAATGAAGAGTTCCGAACTTGGAAAGAACTTCCCAAGAACAAACTTAAATTGTAGTTGGCAAACATAATCTCACACACATTCCAACTGCAAATATAAGTTTGTACGCACATTATTTTAAGACCATAGACCTCTCATAGATTTTCCTGTAACCCACTGTATAGAACTACTTTCTGCACTTTTTCAAAATTTTAGGCTCAGCAGTTTCGGAGACAAGGGGGGGGAATGGTTAATTTTCGTCAATTTTCACTTATAACTTCAAAACAATTTATTTTTAAATTATAAAAAATATATATTTGAAATCCTCACAGCAAGCCCCTTCATTTGACATGTCACGCGGCACAATTTTTTTTTTATGCTCTCGTTTGCCCCCCAAAACCGACCCCAATATTCCAAATTAATTTACTTACTGTTCACATCCGTGTTTGTGTCACTCAAAATGATAAGTATACCAAATTTCAACCCAATGGGTTCATTACATTCGGAGCAAATTGGCTGTGACAGACAGACAGACAGACACACAAGTGATCCTATAAGGGTTCCGCTCCTTGCCTTTGAGGAACGGAACCCTAAAAAGTCCCAACAAAAAGGTTGGTTACCTGCACACAACAATTTATACCAATAGCTTTTTATAAATAAAATAGACGATAAGTGATCGCGTGGCTCGAACTTCTAAACACAGTCTTATATAATAAAATAATAACTAAACGACTGACAAATACTTCAAATTCGCTTTCCAGACCTTGACCAAATGAACTCTACCGCACTCGAAATAGAGTCGAAAACCGAAACGGTCCTAGAAACAATTCATGCGAAACCGTGGAAGACCTGGAGTTACCGTTGCAGTTAGCGCTAACTATGAGCTTGAATTATTATGGGAACCAGATTTAGTGACTGTGACTAGCAACAGGTCACTGAATAATTCGGAGCGATCTCACCAAGACAACTTGCTCGGGGTCTCAGGATCCTTTGGCAGGCCCTCGCATGCACTGGTTCGTATGTCCACCACACCTTTGCACAGCTCCAACGAATTTTATTTGGCGACACCGACACAAAGACGCAACAAAATAAACACGGACGCGGACACGGACAAGAGGCGCAATATTCAACATGTGTGCATGCTGCTAAGGGGCGCAGCAACTCTTTCAAGCTTTGTCGGAGAGCCCCATCGACACGACCGTTCGCTACGGCACCCAACGACCGACCCCCTAAAGTTGATAGTTTGTCTTGAAAAAAATTAATTAGATTTTTTTGTATGGAGCGAATCACGTTTATTTTTTTTTCTTCAATTGTGCTAATATGTTGGGTGTGTGGCGTGAGTATATGATAGCAAGGGTCATAATTTAGGGTCAAAATTAGTATAACCTGAAACTTATTACGATATTTATTCAACAATAGATAACGAATGACCCTAGCTATCATATACTCACGCCACACACCCAACATATTAGTACAATTTAAGAAAAAAAATAAACGTTATTCGCTCCATACAAAAAAAACCTAATTAATTTTTTTCAAGACAAACTATCAACTTTAGAATAAATTTTATGAGAATAAAAGTTGTCAGGAATATCATGCCAAGTCATATAAAAAAAATCGCATCGATATTGGAACTTGGTTGCCTAAGTCTACAAATTTTCAGTATAGGCCCACTGTGCGCCGCCAGTGCCGGTGAGAGCCAAGGAAAGTGATCGCAGTACATTTGGTAACCGCTGGGCGTGTGCCCGCATATCGATGTCCTGGTGAAGCAGGGACGGAGTAAGAACATCAGTGTCGTTCGCTATGCTACAGAAAAAGAAAAGGAGCCTATAAAAAAAAACAAGACAGCTACTATGGCTAGGAAATCCAATTCAAGAATACGAAAATAGAGAAGACGAATAATAATTATATTAATATTTTTTTATAATGTTAATGTGCCTAATTAATTAATAACGAAGCAAGACTGTAAATTTTATTATGATTATGATGTGTGTGACTAATGACTAGGTAACGATAATGATATTGATGTAATTTCATAATACTGCATGTACCTACCTATTAGAAACATTCGCACGACTGATAAGTCGAATAATATATTATAGTGAGACTTAAATTATTTTACCATTGTTATTATGTAGGTAGGTACCTGTACCGGTATTCTGGCAAATAAATACATTTCATTTTCATTTCATTTACGAAAATCTTATCTTTTACTACATAGGACAGACCCCAGGCCAGTGGTTTTCTCGTAAGGAAACTCCTCAAACCTACATCGAGACCTTTACCTACTGGTCTATTGGAACGAGTGGCTTTATTGACGCTAAATAGCAACAATTTCAGTATAAGTAGGTATAATACAAGTGTGTGCCCCAAAAGACGCGTAGACGCTGCAAATTATGCTGAAATAGGGTTTTCCTATGACACCATCGACAAAGACCTGAAACTATCAGAAAAGAACACCTAATAGTTATGGCGGATTTTAACGCCAAAATTGGTCAACCAAAATTATAAGAAATGGCACAAGAAACAATATAGCCGAATGACATAAATAGAATTCGCATATGAAAACAAACTTCGTGAAGTCAAAAAGACCACTGACTTTAAAACTGCGCTTGTTACCTATTATGCCTACGCATATGCGTGGCTTAGTTACGGCGTGATATTGTGGGGAAACAGCACAGATGCACCAATACTTTTTACATTGCAAAAAAGACTTATAAGAATCCTTGTAAATATAGAAGACACCGACAGCTGCAAACCTCACTTCCAAGAACATAAGATACTAACCCTAGCCTGCCTATACATTCTAGAAATATGCAAATTCGTTCGTAATTACCAACACTTTTACACGACAAGAGAAAATATACAGTCAAGATATACACTGCGCCATAAAAATAGGTTAAACTTACCAGGCTCTAAGCTGAAAATGCACTCAACAAGTACACTAGTCATGTCAATTAAAATTTATAATAAATTACCAGAAAAAATTAAAGAAGAACAAAAACTTTATACATTCATAAATAAATTAAAACAATTTCTGGTATCTAAATGCTATTACAATATCAATGAATACTTAAATGACAAATTTTAAATAACATGTATATGTTAATAATCACAACACCTATTCAATATTATTATTATAACAACTAGTCAAATAAAAGCCCCTCTTCCTTTCTCCTACTTTTGCCGTGCCCGACAGGGTCCACAATGATCATATCTTTGTAAAACCTACCACCTAAGTTCACATGTGGAAGCAATAAATATATTGAGTATTGAGTATAACTTCCTATAATAAACACTTTTTATGTAAATTTTAAGTAAAAACCTTTTTTAAAACCAGCTTTTCATGAATTAAAAAGTACTAAATAAACCTTACGTAAACATAAAACTTCATTATATTCTAAAACTAGCTTTTGCCCGCGGCTTCGCCCGCGTGGATATCGGTTATCGCATAAAAAAGTACCGTATATCCTTCTCCATATTCCAGGCTATATCTCAAATTTCTAACTTATTACCTATTAATTTTAAAGTGATTCACTGTGTGAATAGAAACCGAAACAAATGACAATGCTTTAATATAATAAAAGTACATAGGTTCTGAACGTTCTGAACGTCGTTTATGAGTCTTTACCTAAAGATAACAAACACAAAACCAAAATACGGAATTTCACTCAAATTCTTAAAGCAATCACTTGTACCAAATTACAACACGAAATAAAAATGCGACACTAATATTCATTTTAAAATAATTCACGGAAGTACCAACAATGTGAAAACAAAACGAATTAACCTCCGAAATGTCGCATGATACACCGTTTGTGCTGAGATAACGCTCGAAATGTCTAATGAACACCATTGGTGCATAACTTTTCTAAGGGTCACGTTCGCAATTGGACAAAATATTTAACATTTATTTTGTACTTGCAACACGATCTGGCTGTAGAATTCGATTAATCGACTAATACTTGACCGGTATTAATACATTTTAGCGGTAACACCACTAAAGGAACAAAAAAAAATGTCTATGGTCGTGTGGCGGTGTGGCGCAATGCATAATGTAAACAAACATTCATCAAGGTTATACGTGCGTAAAGTAATGGATTCAATGAGAAAACGGTTTAATCATAGAAGAATTGTATACAGAATTACTGAGGAATAAGTGTAGATTTCGTATTGAGTGTTAGTTTAACGAAAGTGATAGATATGTCAATGAAAAAGTAACGAAAGTTTTGGAGAGACGATGTAAAAATAATACATATTTTATTTTATTTTATGTAAATCGGTGCATAAATTACAGAGATATTCTGTTTTTAAATTTCTGTGCCCACGAAAGTTACGAAACACGGCAAGAAAGTTACAGACGTATTTTCTACAGGCAAAATATAGTTTCATATCCTTATTTTTTCTCAAATTTCCAGTTTATAAAATAAAAGACTTATTATTTATGAATCAACTTATATTTGAGATCAACAATTATAGTGTTAACTGTTTTCGGTATTTATTATTTAATATTTTAAGCTCATGGATTCTTTTAGGCATCAATTTTATTTCTTTATCAAACTATGTTTGACTACATTTTCCACAAGATTTTCTTTTGCAGGTAAGTTTTGATTTAAATACTGTGTAGCGCGTTTTAAATTGGTGGGACTACTTAATTCGGAAGAAGTACTGCTTGAAATGATTGAATTACTATTTAAGGAATGCGAAAAAGTTGAACTATCGCAGTCATCATCGTAGTGCGGGGAAGCTGTATTTGTCGGGCGCATTTTAAGAGGTCTTGCACATGCAGGTGTGTCACATTTGGCAGCAGGCGTTGGTTGCGACGCAAGAGCCAAAGAAGACGTTGGTTCTTGCAATGCAGGGAAGAACCCAGTGGGAGAACCCAATGAAACTACTTCAGAAGAACATGAAGCTTCAATGTGTTGTTTATACTGTCTAGTTACCCGTCTTGAAATGAAGTTTTTTTTTAGATCCAGGCTATGAAGCTGGCACTAGTTGAGGAGTAGGTGATTTAGGAGAGTACAGTAGGTCTTCAACTTAATTTGGAGATTCGGGACACTCGATCATATTTTCCTGAAGAGCAACGTTCTGTTGCTCTTTCATTCTTTGACGAAAAAGTCGGCTTTTTATGCGATTTTGCTCTCTCACGGCTCTTTTCCTTCTACTACTCATTTCACTAACTGGGATGACATTCCCTTCTGCTTTTCTTTTGTAGTACCTTTCTCTTGCCTTCATTTTTACTGCATTGTGTAACTCTTTCATTTTTTATTCTTCCTCGTCTTCTTATCTCTGCTAGACGCTTTTCTCCCGTCGCTCCTTTGCACTTTGCGGTGCCATAGTTTCGCTTTGAACGTAATCTGAAAATAATTTTAACCGGAAAAAATTAACACGACTGCTGTGAGTAATTAATGTAGGTAAAGTACAAGACAATCAGAAAGTATGACGCTGACGTTGGGGTTTTTTAAGCAAGAGGGATACAATTGGTAAAACAGCCCAGTTTGGGGTGGGAATAATAGTTAAATTGGCTACGAGAAAACCTACAAACAGAAAAACATACCTACTACGAGTCGTTAAAAGAGAAAAATTTAAACACATAAATGCATAAACACTAATACAAAATTACATGACCCCCTTTTTGAGCTTCGCAATAATCGAGTAAATGCATCTGCAGCGTCACAAGTAATCTAAAGTTATCATTCAATGGAGATATGTAACTTTCGTGGTGCGCTAGCTAACTTTCGTGGACAAATAACCACGAAAGTTGTGCCACGAAAGGTACGAAAATTTCACATTTTTGAGAATTACGATTAAACTTATAGGTAAATAAACAAACAAAGTACTTGGGAATAATCTCGAAGATCTATCTTATTCCTTAATCCAAAATGAGTTGGAAAATTATAAGCATTATCCTTCAAAATATGCGCATGAAAGTTTTTAGACCAAGGCTACTTGAAAATATTCAAAGAATAACTCGCCTCGTATTTTTTCGTTTAGAAGCGATGAACGTACGTGTCTCCCCCACTGAAGCCGGGATACTACTGAGCGTCCGCGCAGCTAAAACGTGTAGCGACAAGTTGGCGCTTTTGGTAAATAGGTGCAGTTTTGTTGCGCGCTCTCGAAACTAACAAAATCGTGTGACAGAGACATAATGCCTAATAACTATTGTAACCTAAGAGATAAAATTAATGTTCTTTGATAATTATGATGCATATTTAAATACGATTAATTTGATGTATTACATTATATAATTTTGTAGATTAAAGTCTTAGGCTTTATTATACTACCATAGTTTAATAAGGCCTAAAGACAGTGTTTTAAAAAATGTTTTATTTTGACTATGTATATGGCAGAAGTTGCCGTTTTTTGTTTATAATTGATAGTAATTGATATATATGTTTAATTAACATTAAAATTTGTTGATTCGTTTAAATAGTTTTTGATTTATTTTAATTCCCGCTTAGCTAGGCCTTAATGGCCGCACCTACCTTAATCTGTATTTGGTCCTAAGACTGAATATTTAATAGGTTACGAATTAAGACCGTGTGACCGCGTTTTGAGGGACCTCGAAGAACTACCCAGTAAAATTCGGCAAACAAATACCTACAAAAAGACAATAAAAATGGATATAGTATGTTATCCTTAAGAGATATACATATGCTATTGCGGACTTTTCTGAAGATCTTTATAAGATACACAATTCCACGATACATTATTTTGTTATATCTCAAAGGGTTTACACAGCGTGTTCGTTGAAAGCTCCCAGACGACTTATTTTTTTGCGACACCTCCAACAAATATCGTTAATTTATACAAAAATGTATACAAAAACTTAACAAATTATATACTAAAACCTTTCTCGAGAACCACGCTATCCATTGGTGAAAACAGCATGAAAATCGGTGCAGTCGTTTTTGAGTTTATCGCGAACAGACAGACAGACAGACGCGGTGGAGGACTTTGTTTTATAATATACATATTGTGAAGCTTGAGGCGTGACCGTCTTTTTTACACTTTAAGATAAGCCTCAAGCTTTTAAGAAAATAACTATTGAACTTCAATGTTTACGTATACTTACATATATATAACCTTCACTTGACAGTACTTGAAAAGACAAATTCAACGAACTCAAAAACGCCTTTACAGAAGTCACGGTGTGAAACCAACAGAGTTGCACTATGTAAGTCATGCCATACTTTAGAACGGGCTATAATAATTGAATGCGTATATTAAATTTAGTATCTCTGCTGTTTACCGCTGAGGAGTTTCCTCGGCTGAAGCCAATTCTGGGTGCAGCAGCCAGATCATGGTGGACTTTAGAACAGGCTATCATAATATATTAAATTTAGTGTCTCCGCTGTTTACCACTGAGGAGTTTCCTCGGCTGGAGCCAATCAGGTCATGCATCCTATTTAAATGCATGGTCATAGAAACTGAACCAACACGTAAAATATCAGCTTCGTAGGATAAGAAAAAGTGGTTTTAATTCAGCTTGCAAGGTTCCACCTGGACAAACATAGGTACATTGCATGTTAAATATAAAGCTTGTAAAAAATTATAATAATTAAAGATGGCCCTGGAAATCTCCAGAGGATACCTAAAAACACAACAATTCATCAAATTGCATATCTCTAAGGACCACAGATTCGTAAGAGCAACATTTCTTGTACAAAAATTAAAGGTAACCAGAATTAATTAACCTAACAACTCAAGAAGCTCACTAAAAAATGAAGAAATATCAAGATATAAACAATCACTCAACGAATGCAACGAAAACCGTATGAAAAATCAAGAAATCAGTGCTGTACAGGAATGTTACGACAAAGTAGTTACTATTTTAGAAATTACTTAATTTGAAGAAAGCCTAGAAAGCATACATAATAGAGATAAAGCAAGAAGCACCGAGATATCTACTCATACTAAAAAGTTAAAACAACGCAGAACTGTTCTACAAAATATCAAAGAAAAGGCGCGACCTATGAAAAATTAATTGAAGGCACTGTACAAACTATTAAGCTAATATGTTGGAAAAGAATACTCAAGCCATCCAAAATATACCACCGAAATTATTATTAACAGTTATTTTTTGTGTTAAGTATACCAGTGATTTCCTCCTGGTTGCGGTCGCTGAGCGTGGGTCCCCGATTTGGGGATCACACCTAGGAAGGGTTTTATTTCCATGTCGGAATGTGGTATTTCTGAAATACATCAACGAACACCCTCGACTAACAACTACTGTGAAGTGTGCTCATTGTTTGCATGTTTATTTGGCAATATAGGTTGTATATATCCTATTATTTCAACTGCTGCAAACACAAATAATTTTGATCAAGCCAGTACCTACTGCTAATTCATAATTATCAAAATTCGGTTGTCGACCGGAATAGTTCGTCCCTGTACCGGCTGGTACAATTTTCTCTCGATTACGTTTTTCGATCAATTAGTATGCGCGTACGCACAGTTGTTACACAGGAATGACGGCAGCCACCTACGTGCTGCCTAAAACATACACAAATATTTGCAAATTCAACTCTACCTGCAAGTCTTAGAATTCAATACATATTGTGTAACGCTTAATCGGAAGAAGAATTTAGCTGCATTCGTTTTGGAACAGTCGAAAGCATAATCGCGTAAGGACGAAGTTCGCAGCTGGCACGTCCGGCTACCTAGTGAAACCTGCACGCTGGCTACATACTAATTTGATATGTTTTAAGTTATAAGTATGGGTGGAACAGTCCGATGACAATCGGTTTCAGAGTGGTTGTCGCGCCGGTCGGGCGACCGTATAGACATGAGACTTACAATCGTAAGTATCGAAGCTTTGAAATAAAAGTGAAATGTTGTGACAGTGACAGTGATCGTGAATATCGTGATTAATCTTAATGAGGATTCTATTAAAATGGTGCGTGGTGTATTTCAGATCGCGTTGGTGTTGTGCGCGTGCGTGTGCTTGGCGGCGGCAGATGTAGCGCATCTGAAGGCTGCCAAGGCAAAGCTGATTGGACGACTTGTGAAGGGCAAGCACCACAAACGAGGAGTGCTATCTGCAGTACCGCCCTACAAACTAGGATACGACATCCCAGTCGTGACGCACTCCGTCGTGAAACCTGTCGTAGTGTCATACCCTCCCGCAGCAGCGGTTACCAACGTGAAGGTCCCGCTGGCTCATCCTTTGAGCACACGTTACCCTGTTCCAGTTGGACATAAAGTCCCTGTGCCTCATCCTCATTACGGTCTCAAATTTCCTCATCACACAAAAACAGTGTTATTGCCCAAACCCGACCATCATTTCCATCACCATCATCATCATGTCCCGCCTAAGCCATTGATACCTGTAGTGCCGGCGGCTGTGCCCGCTACTGCCGTGATACCTTTAGGAGACCCTACGGCGACTGTTGCCCACCCTGTACCAGCACCTTCTCCACCGGTGCTCCTCCAACCAGCGCCTATACCTGCGCCTGCACCTATCTTCCCCGCCGCAGGCCTAGCACATACTCACCTCTTTCCTCAGGAAAACACCCACCTAAGGCCTGTAGTACATGCTGCTCCAGAACCCGCACATCATCCCTATTCTCCACTTTTGCAATATGCCAACCAATTTCAGTATGTTTTGCGTCCCGGTAATGCAGTCCAGACTTCTTTCTTCGCGAATTATCCAAGATATCCATTTCAATTTCCAAGTCCAATTTTCCCGTTGGCTCAAGCTTCCCCTGCTGTCAGTCAGGTGTTGTTCGAGCGCCCTCAAGCGCCTCACTTCCATCTAGGTCCACAGGCAGGTCAAGAGGGCGTGGTATATGAGCAGCCAGGTGCCCACGTAGAACCAACGTTCCTGCAAACTCATGGAGGGATTCCGCAACACGCCGTACATCTGCAGCCTACACAGCCAAATCTTCATCTGCAGCCAGTGCAACCAGGCGTTCATTTGTCACCTGACCTGCACTTTCATCCAGGTCAGCGAGAGGTCCACCTGCACTCCGCTCAGCCGGAGGTTCATTTGCAACCAGGTCAACCAGAGTATCATCTACAACCAGATCAACCAGAGTTTCATCTGCAGCCAGGTCAACCAGAACACCATCTTCAACCGGGTCAGCAAGAGGTTCACTTTCACCAAGGTCAACAAGAAGTTCATCTTCACCCGGGACAGCAGGAGGTTCATCTCCACCAGGGTCAGCCTGAAGTACATCTGCACGGTGCTCAGCCTGGCGTGCTGCAAGCTGCTCAGCCAGGTGTCCTGCCTACTCAAGCAACTGTACACTTGCAGCCTACTCAGCCGACGCTTGACCAAGACGGCTGGCATCCTGTACAAACGCAACCCCATGACCTAGGGCCAGCTCAACCTGGGGTTCACTTCAACCAAGATGGTCAATTTGCACAGGGCGGCCATTTCGGCCAAGACGGTCAATTTGCTCAGGGCGCCCACTTCGGTCAAGACGGTCAATTTGCTCAGGGCGCCCACTTCGGTCAAGACGGCCAAGCGGCTCATGGTGCTTACTTTGGACAAGATGGACAATTTGGACAGAACGGCCACCACCACTTCACCCAAGAGCAAGGCACGCAAGTTTATGAGCAGCACACTGGGGAGCAGCAGTATCACGACTTGCAAAACCAGCTGCAGCATCATATACAACAGCAACTCGAGCAGGCGCAGTACGATCTACAAGTAAACAATCAACATCAACATCAGCATCAGCAACCGGACCAGGAGTATGGAGTCCCGCAATTTGGGCAAGAAGGTTTTAGTCACAACGGTGGCCAAGATTTCAGTCAACCTGGGCAGAATTTTGGTCAGCAAGGTCATGATTTTAGTCAACAAGGACAGAATTTTGGTCAGCAAGGTCATGATTTTAGTCAACAAGGACAGAATTTCGGCCAGGATTTTAACCAGTCTGGCCAGAATTTCGGTCAGGATTTTAGCCAGCAGCAACCAGCTGCTGAATACGGTGTTCCCCAAGGCGCTGAGGGTCGAAGCAGTGCGGAGGGCGAGGAGGAACCTCAGTACCACAACCACATCCCGCTGATGCTGCAGCCGCCTCTGGAGAGGCCACTCGAACATTTCCGATAGTTCGGTCTACCGCGTGTAGACAATGATCAGCATTTATCAGTTACCTCGAATGAATGGAAGGTGTGAGTGCTATACTGACTGT
Source organism: Dryobota labecula (assembly GCA_947523025.1). NCBI lineage: Eukaryota > Metazoa > Arthropoda > Insecta > Lepidoptera > Noctuidae > Dryobota > Dryobota labecula. The sequence continues at coordinate 25,450,022 of OX383297.1, forward strand.
AAGGTTTCACTGTAACAAGAAACTCGTAAAATGTATAGTATACCTATTAGGTTTACGTGTTAAATCTGTCGCTCTTCAGTAAAACAAATGAAAGACTTAGTGAAAAAGTATAAAAGATTTTTATGTCACAAGTGTTACAATTACAAGTCAGTAGTCAAGATGAGATCTGTCGTGAGACCGAGCTGCGATCTGTCGTCAGATTGCACTGCTCGTGTCTCGGCCGCTGTGTATAATAAGTAGATAAACTTAATGTTCATATATTGCCTAATAACATTAAATAATTTAAGTTATTAACATAGTTGTAAGAAAGATTTATTTATTTTTTATAAATAAAATATTTTGAAACGTTAAATTCAATTCTTGTTTGATTTGAAACGGGCGTCGCGTCGATATGACAGTGTAACTGATGACTGTCCAACAAACATTTTTCATCACTGTGTGTGTCCACATAACGCAACTGTCATCATCATCAATCAACATTTGGCAGCCAGTTTACATATTTTATCAGGGTTCCGCTTCCGTACCTCAAAAGGAAGAAACGGAACCCTTATAGGATCACTCGTGTGTCGGTCTGTCTGTCTGTCTGTCCGTCTGTCACAGCCAATTTGCTCCGAATGTAATGGACCGATTAAGTTGAAATTTGGTATACATATCAATTTGAGTGACCCAAACAAGGATGTGAACCGTAAATAAATGAATTTAGAATATTGGGATCAGTTTTGGGGGGCAATAATAAAATTAAAATTAAAAGTTTTGCAAACTGTACCGTGTGACATATCAAATGAAAGGGCTTACTGTGAGGGTCTCAAATATATATTTTTTATAATTTTAAAATAAAATGTTTTAAAGTTATAAGTGAAAATAGACGGAAATTGACCATTACCTCCGAAACTACCGAGTCTAAAATTTTGAAAAAAAAAAATATACAGAAATTAGTTCTATACTCATAGATTACAGGAAAATCTATAAGTCTATGGTCTTAAAATAACATGGTAAATCTCTCAATATTGTGCGTACAAACTTACATTTGCAGTTGGAATGTGTGGGAGAACATGTTTTTTACCTTTTTATTTACCTACTCGCAGGGTGCTTTGGGTGAAGCACAGTTGTAGATTTTTCTGGGCACAGAACTATTTAGGTACCTATACGAATGAAGCTATGTATGATGGAATGGAACCCTCGATGCGCGAGTCCGACTCGCTCTTGACCGGTTTTTCAATTTCAAACAAATCTTGAGCTACCAGTATAAATATCAAAGATCTAACTATACAGTAATTCAATATGGACCAGCAATCAACGCGGTACATACATCGTGGTGGTAAGCACAACTGCGGGAGAATAAGCTAACTATTTGGCAATAGATAGCGGACATGTGGTTGTTGGCTGTCCATGTGGGCCGCACGTGTAAGGTACTGTACTGTAGGCTATAAGCACTAGAATACTAGGTAGTCTACATACTCGTACGCCAAGCGAACTGCGCCCGCGCAGCCGCGCCGCGGCGCCGCCGCCGCTCACGTACAATTGCCGACTGTAACACCTGCGTAAAGTAACTAAGTCGAATAGCCTACACTTAAAACCACAAAATACTTAGGTCACGTACTACTTGCAAACATTTGAATAGGTATTCTATTTAAATAGTAAACGCGAGTAGCATATGGTTATGTATGTTACCAAAAGTTAGCTAGGTAGTTACATCACCCGTGTCGGGCTACCAATTGAAGAGAGGTTATTATTTATAAAAATATTGGTCTCAAGACCGTAGGTAGGTACCTACATACAACCGCACAACGGACTGAAAATATTATGGGTATTCAAAAGATGAAAACTATACTTAATAAAACCTGCTCTCAGTAAGCACAATCCCTAGTGCAAATATTTGACTACGGACGTAAACAATAACTAAACAAAGTCGTGAGCACACCATTAACACGACCGAAACAACTGAAACATGGACATTATAGACAATTTAAATGTGCAGACTTACCCTTAGGGAGTAGCGAGGTAATGGCGTCAGGTGAACGGAGCTGACCGGCGCATAATATCCTGCCAGGATACACATTAGAAAGGAACGACACACGCCGAGATATCAACCGTGTGTAATAAACACAAGGCTGAAACAACGCAATTAAGTCGTTTGGGCGTATTACTCATACAATTGATAGTGTCAAGAGGAAAGAGTTGACTGTTTGATTGATACCAGGGTTTCCAAACAGCAAACAGCATGCATAATTATGGAATTAAGTAGTCTGGGATTCCTCGATGCCTTATGCCTGTATATGCCTGCCAAGAGCAGTATGGTATGCTGCATTGCCAGTTACAGGCATGGCACTGTTCCATACAGCTATTGAAATGTTCGAAGAGAAAAACGTCTAGAAGGAAATTAACTGGATTATTGAGTACCAGACATGCTATTTTTTATAGTGCGTGCAGTTTAAATGAAATAACGCCCTTCTCCACGTATGCATCTATATAACATAAGACCGTTATAAAAAAAACCGCCCAAGTGCGTGTCGGAACACGCACAATGAAGGTTTCCGTAGTTGGAATGAATATATCCCAAAAACAAACTTCATACTCGTAATTGAAAAACATGTTCCCCCATACATCCCAATTGCAAATGTGCACAATATTGAAGGATTTACCGTGTTATTTTAAGACCATAGACTTCTTACAGGTTTCCCTGTAATCTATAAGTATAGAACAGCGATTCTCTGTATTTTTAATTTTTATTTAGGCTCAGCATTTTCTGAGATAAGGGGGGGGGGGGGGGAATGGTAAATTTTCATTATAGATGCGCCGAATATTCGTTTTATATTCGGTATTTGGCGTATTCGGCAAAGGAGAATGCCAAGTATCGGCTCGAATCATTTGTAACGTCCGACAGATTTTCTATAATAATGATAATATTCATAATAGAAAACAGAAGCACACCGTTGAAAAGTAATTTTAAATAGTTATTCAATTCATCAACACATTTCATAGCTCACACAACAGACAATTTCAATTAGAAATGTTGCCAATACCAAAATAAAATAATATCGATATGAAATTGCACTTGCAAATCGATTACAATAATGTCAATACGAAGCTACGTAAGTGAATTTATTAGTTACTTAAAGGGGAAGCGCTAAGCTAGCCCGCGAAATTCAAATATTCTTACGTTTTTTGCAATTTGCAGATTAGTGGCAGCTTCTATGTTGATCAACATATGATTTGCGACCGTAACAAGTATGTATTTACAGAATTATAATCATTAGAACCAGCAATACAACTCCTTAAGTTAGAATTGCCGTCAAATGTAAGGATTTTATGAAATAGTCGTTCAATACGGTTACTTGGTCTTAAACAGGTGTATTGATGATTTTAATGATTATAATTCTATAAATACATACCTGTTACGGCCGCAAATCATATTTTTTTTTATCAACATACTCGTACAACCTGCCACTGACCTGCAAATTGCAAAAAACGTAAGATTATTTGAATTTTGCGGGCTATCCTGGCGCTTTCGCCTTAAGTCGTAACTCTTAATTCATCCATACTAATATTATAAATGTGAAAGTAACTCTGTCTGTCTGTCTGTCTGTATGTTACGTTTTCACGCCTAAACCGCTGAACCGGGCGTCATGAAATTTGTCAGAGATATGGGATATGGTGAAGGACATAGGCTACTTTTTGACGCGATAACCGACATCCATGCGAGCGGAGCCACGGGCAAAAGCTAGTATAATTATAAATTAAATTGCGTGTAGTTATATTTTAGAATATATATTTTATAGTTATGTAATAATTAAACATAATTTAATTTGACTATCGATATCGTTCAGAATAGTTTATTCCTAATAAGTTATTATAGTACTGGCAACACTTGATGTAAAACTTCTTGTATTTGTCATTGTTAAAAAGTTTGACTTCTCCCGCGTATTAACACGTGCGACGAAGTGTTTCAGTGCTTTTTTTTTCGAGTTTTCTGTTGTTTATTGATGTGATTTACTTATTATTTCAACTATAAAAAACATTTATATGGGAGGATAATGTGCTAAAAGTAATTAATTTAATTAATCATTTATTAGTTTATTTCATGTTATCGTTAAATTCCGAAGTATTAACTGGTCAACTTTAAAGAACTATAACTTGTTTTGGTGTACTTCTCATAGAAAACTAAGTATACTATCAAATTCTATAATTATTTTCCTTTTTTAAGAAATATAGTTCATCTTTGTTGGTTCTGGCCGAGTCTTGTAGGAGACCTTGGCATTGTTCTTTTGAGGTATTCGTATTCGGCCGAATCATTCGGTTGAAATACCTATAATGTATTCGGTTTAATTGATCATTGTAAATCAGCCTTTAGGGCAAAATAAATTAAAGGAATCCCATAATGTAACAATCGTATTTATTAGAAATCGTTTATTGTTAAAGGTGATGATAAAAATACAGATCGTGGGTGAATATTTTAGCCTTAGCAGTCTACCCTAAAGACATTAGGTCTAGAACAAAGGCCAGATCTCATCTGGAACCTTAACGAAACTTCTGTTAGTTAACTATTAAGGAACGAAAAAATACGCGGTGTTTTGTTTATATTATAGTTACTTCTGCTTTGCGGAACCACCAACTGATTTTATAAAGCCAAATTAATACTTTTGATAAGCGGTTATTTAGTTTTTAAAGTAGTACTTATAAACGACTGATTTTCTTTATTTGTGACTAGCTTTTGACACGGCTCCGCCCGCGTGGATGTCGGTTATCGCATAGAAAAGTAGCCTATGTCCTTCTCCATATCCCAAGCTATATCTCTGCAAAATTGTATGACGATCGGTTCAGCGCTTTAGGCGTGAAAACGTAACATACAGACAGACAGACAGACAGACAGACAGATAGACAGACAGACAGAGTTACTTTCACATTTATAATATTATTAGTATGGATCAGTGTCTCCAACCCTATTTGTCAAAATTACGGTGTACCAGTCTACAAATACGGTATATGGCGGAAAATTACGGGAGATTTAAAATTCAAAATACGGTAAATTTACGGTAACTTTATTTCACAATTAAACATTAAGTTTCAGCCTTTTTGTACATGCAAACACTTTTAATCATTTTATCGGTAGGATGGAAATCTACGCAGTTTTTGCCTGTTCTCTTAATGAGTTGCTGCGTAAACATATTCCCAACAATCGATTTTGGTGACAATTGGTTCAAGTCGGTAATGTGGCTGAAATGCGCTCGCAATGACGCAATCGGCGTTTGACTGGGGCAATGACAGCAGAAACATTGTTTCGAATAAAAATAAACTGTATGTAAAGTTGGGCACATCATTTTCAAGGCGCCACTCATAAAGACGAAATTACGGTAGAATTGAACATGTTTACGGTAGGTGGTAGATATGTTCAAATTACGGTAAGTTCACCGTAATTACGGCGTTGTTGGAGACACTGGTATGGATTATAATGTACCTACATCAAATTACCATTAACTGTCAAATTTTCTCGTTCGATTTTGAACTTAATCGTTCATAAAGTTTAAAATAGTTTGGTCACTCTCCGCTACATGGTACTAAATGAAAACGTGTGTTTTATTTATCGACCTGACTAAGACTTAACAGACAAAAAAAAAAACATGATCATGAATGTTTTTTTTTTTTTAATATCTTATCATAACATTTTGAGAACCTCAGACTGCCTGCCTTTTGAACGGGGTAAGATCGATATATTTTATTTGATATATATTTTTTTCTTGCATTTAGAAAGCGATTTTTTTATGTAACTGATTTTTAAGCTATTTAGGTTATTGGAGCAGAGGATTTATTGATCACCACACATACATAATGACCATGAATACGATTCTAGTAACTATTTCAATCTTACCCCTTCGGCATTTCATCTTTCCCCTACATATGTTTTTACTAAGACCAATTTTACTAACGTTTTTTTACATAAAATATTGTTTCAAAAAGATATCTGTCAACATTATAGAAACAAGTTGACTATACTTTTTTACCCAAAACATCATTTTATGCATTTAATTTGAGTCCTTTTGTTCCACAACAGTTTCAAATTAGCACTGTTTATCTCATCAAAAATCCATTCCGACTTACCCCCATTCACCTTATGTAAAGTTTACAAAACTTGTATTTTTTTTTTCCTAATTTTCCCCCCAAAAGTGAACCCCACAGGTATTCAAAATTCATGTACTTACGTTACACGACCGTATTTGGGTCACAGAAATTCAAATGTGTACCTTTCAATTTAATTGCTCAAGTAGATTCGGAGCAAATTGGGTGTGACAGGCTGATAGACAGATAGACACAAGTGTAATCCTGCAAGAGTTCCGTTTTTTCTAACTTACCGCCAAATACAACAAGATATCGTAACCCTAGTAAGGCATCGCAATATGCACTAACGAATAACTCTGGCTCAATGTCTGCCTAGCTCCGTGACGCCCTATACAGGCATTTACGAGGACTACGTTTGGTAACCGTACCGCAAACACACCATAATCGACTATTTACAACCGAACATTCTTTATAGACTTGTTTTAACTAATACGAAGGAAAATATGCGATATTTTTAATCATAGCCAGCACATCAAGCTACACGAAATTGTCTTTATCCAAACGATTTTAAACTTAAAAATGTTAATGATTAAGTTCAAAATCGAACGAGATTTGACAGTTTGTGGTAACTTGATGTGCTGGCCACCGTACATTACACACACTTCAGACTAGGGATGTTACGAATATTTGCATTCGCATTCGCTTATGCGAATGATTCATATCATTTCAAACATTCGCATCGACATTCGCATTCGCATCATGCGATGCGAATGTTTTGCGAATGCGAATATGTACAGGTCGTGTCGCGTCTCGCTCGGCGGCCGCGCCGTTGGTCAATCGCCGTACGCGCAGAAGACGCAGGCATCACGTGTTTCATTCGACCAATACAAAGCGTTTCTTTGTCGCTGCTTGCTTGGTTAGTTTGGCTTGTTTTTTTTTTTAGTTGTCAGTCAGTTGTAACTAATCATTACGTAAATAAGCAAGTAGTTTGTGAGTATAGAATTGTGTTGAGCTATTTTGTCATGTTTTCCTTTGGCACCGGGAAAGAAAAGTGAAATATGGCGATTTTTTACGTCTATCGATCGACACCACGAGAAATGCAATTTTTGAAAGAAAAGTTATTCGGAAAAATTACTTTTTCTGAAATATAATATGCCTCTTTTGAACTTTGACTATTAGATATAATTACTGTATAAGTATAATACTGGTTTACTATTCTAATATTTTTTTATATTCCTATTATAAAGTAATAAAATAGATGACTTAAGTTGATTAAAGTTTTTTTTTTTAAATGTTATTCCCAAACATTCGCATTCGCATTCGCACATTCGCATCCCAAAAATTGGCATACGCGAATGTGAAAAATGTAACATTCGTAACATCCCTACTTCAGACCTATTTTACTTTACCTACTTCGACTGCGCTACCATGCGTATTCGAAGTAAAGTAAGGAAACGAAATGATACACCAGTTGTGTAGTTTCAACTAATTGCTAAAGAAAACAGTTAGGCGCTTCAAACTATAAAAGGTACCGGGGCCCTACGCTAGGTACTCTAGATAAGTAGGCAGTGAGTGACACTTCAACGGACAACTTCTATTATAGGTATCTAAAATTAGGTAACTCGTATACAGAAACCTGCAAAAACTAAGTAATTCTTACGATTTACAATGCATCTAATAAAAAGCCAGATTACGTGTTATTAATGGACAATAGAATAGCAGCTCAGATTCATTCTCTGGTATCAATAGTAAGGTTGGCTAATCAATATAACGCTGCGTGGAACAATGGGCCGGTCGCACGAATGACTCATTGTGCCCTATTGTGGGACCCGCAGAACCTATGTCTAGGAGTTAGGACTCGGACATAATAAGGAACGTACCACTATAACATTTAAAAAAAACACATACACCTACATGGGTACTTATGAAACGTCAGAAACTAGACCCAAGGTCCCAATTGGTCGTTTCCTATGTAGAAGAGCCGGCACGAAATTCCACGGTTACTCATTTAAAAATACTTTATTCTATTTTACAATGTTTAATCATGAAAAATGATATCTTTAGTCATCTTTTTAGTTATGTAATAACATTATTTGCCCCCATGAAATAACTGAGATAAAAGTAATCAAATAAAATATCACCATCATCATTTCAGCCGAAATACGTCCACTGCTGGACATAAGCCTCCCCCAATTGGGGGGGTTCGCCATAATCGCCACGCTTGGCAGGCGGGTTGGCGATCGCAGTGTGGTAAATAAAATGTATTGGCCCTTTAAGTTTAATATAAGTAAAATAATTATAAATTCCGGAATAATTATAATAACGTTTAAATCCCTGGATTTAAAAACCACGAATTATTTATTGGACTTTAATTTAATAGTTTTAGTACGGAACCCATTTTTTTTTATAATATATGATTTTTCATATCAATAATTTGTAACTATGAATAAAGTCCAATATTTTTAAATCCCAAGATTTAATTGTCATTATAATTATTCTGGGATTTTAGAGGACGTATTATCCACTCTATGTTACATTCTTCCTCGAAGTTTAGGTAAATTAACTCTATCTATTCCCGATCTCTGGTAATCAACAACCTATTCATTGAGACCATTCCAATGATTCCGAACACGATACGTCTGCTGTAAGTTGGTGAGGGAGTTGGGTATCCTGCAAATTATACCATTTTGTTTTTAATGTACATTTTGTTAGTTTCAAATGCTCCTTTTTTCACTGTTTGTATTTCCTGTGCGTGCCCCAAATTAACTATTTTTCTTTCTTTCTTTCTAAATTAAAAAAAAAAGCATAAAAGAAAATGGTTGAAAATAGAAGCATCAAAGCGGTGAAGAATGATTTAATAGTTCAGTGGCCAGCACATCAAGCTACACGAAACTGTCAAATTTCTCTAAACGATTTTAAACTTTAAAATGTTGAAGATTAAGCTTAAAATCGAACGAGAAAATTTAACAGTTTGTGGTAACTTGATGTGCTGGCCACCGTACATTATGATACAAGTGTGTAATGCAATGCACACGCGTTTCATACGACGTTTTTACAAAAATGTTACTGTTACTGTTACACTGTGACACCCTGTTACATCGTCCGTTACAAGGTCTTTCCTTTTCTCGCATAAGTGTAACACCTTATACCCAAAGTCTCTAATTCAGATAATTTATGTAAACAAAGTAATGTCAAGAAATGTCACTGTCAAAATGACAGTGGTGCAAAACATTTTATCATTAAATGTTTTTGTAAATAATCATCGATAAAATTAAAGTGAATTAATTATAAGAACTATGCAAACAAAATACCGTTGCCAAACAATGCTTTGTGTAGTGTGTCGGAGACACGGTATATGATCGTCATAATCAGCCCTTTTAAGCCCAGTGCTAGACGTAGGCCTCCCCGAATCGATTTCCAATCGAAATAGTTTACAGCCGTTTTCATCCAAAATGTGGCTAGATATGTTACTTACAATATAAATATAAGTATGAGAGTTGTAATATTGGTGTTGTAGAAGATGTAATTTTTTTTTAAATGTTTGTATCTCCTGCATTGTTACCAGTATCATAAAATATTTTATACCAGAAAACCGCCTTTTGTTAATAACTTTGTTTAAACCCGAAAAATTATAAAAATAATTACGGTATGATTATTTTTTAATTATTATTTCTTGAAATCAGTACTTAAAAGAAAATGGAACCTCTTTTTTCGCATTTTTATGTGAATTACCATTACGAAGATATTTTATTGTTATGTTATCCCCTTTGTTTACATAAATTATCTGAATTTGAGACTTTGGGTATAGTTAGAAACAGAAGTACCTACGTGTATTATAACTGTGCAGCTGTGGTAACAGAGAACACACAATAGTTTGTTCCCACATAGTATGAAATAGCAGCCTGTTATTTTGTAACAGGTTTTTGGAACTGTTAATTACGTGGAACAGAAACAGATGGAACAGATATGCGATTTTACCTATTACAACCCACTCCTGTTTTAAGATAAATAAATTTTAGATCATTTTGGGACCAAAGACAATTCAGACTATATAAAAAAAAAGTGAACGCGCGGATTCCTATTGGCATGAAGTCTCTTTGATGAGATTTAAAAAAAAGCGCAAATTTCCGACTAGTTAAGAGTTATCTACGGCGTTACAGCACTAGTACGGTAACATTGTGGCGGTATCAAAAACGCCACATGCGAACTACGCATCAAAGACCTGACGTCACAAATCCTGCATCGCGCTATCAGAGTTTACCGCGCGACTAGCATATATACAACATCCCGACATCAACCGTCGGGCAGTTGCCCACCAGACACAACACCCGTCCGGTCGGAGGATCCTCCCTTTACTATAGAGTATGAGTGAACTTTACACCCTGTTCCTCATAACTCTAAAATATAAAGTAAAAAGCACGCGTCTTTAATACACTGCATTATGGACCTAAAAGCGGTTCAATAAGAGCCAAAGTGGATCTTATTGAACCGCTTTTGCCGCTTTTACCGCACGAGCAAGTGTGTTGAAAAATAAATAAAAGCTTAAAATATAAAAAAAATATGTTTTATTTTATTTACTTCAGTGAAATAAAAAAAAAAAACCTCGCATATCGAGAGTGAGGCTTTTTTTATTTCAATAAAGTAATTAGTAAATACGGGTTGTATGTCTAAGCCTTAACTTAGCATTATGTGAGTATTACAATTGTTGACGGTTGAAAGGCCAGACGAAATAAACTTTTAGCTAATATGATTTAATCCTAAAGTTAATGGGAGAATGCATTCAAAGCATGTAAGGATATCAGTTACTCAACTTAATTGCAACGGAAGTCTATGTCTATGTGTGTAAAAACTTTTTATGCAGATCTATTGGTCATTCCAGTGCAATAAGGGCAAAACTAGTTCTACAAACTAGTGGAAAAAGACACGTAAAAGCCCTAAAATGTTAGTAGAGCCGCACGTTTTACACGTCGTTATACATGTTTTACAGTTGCATGTGCATGACTATGATCTATAGGGACAGCACAGTTGGATGCAATAAATATTATTTTCAACTACGTAGAAATGTTATCATTAATCACTACAAAAGCGATCACAAAGGACGTATTTTTTGCTTAGAACCAAAACAGTGCAGAAATGTTATATTAAAACTCATGGTTGCACAGTTTTTCATTAATGCACTGTTTTTTATTTTTTATTTAGATATAAATTTACCACAGCGGTTTAATGTCTCCCATTAATTTGAATATAAAATGTATGCATTAGATCAAAAAGATACTGGCTGAAAATAAAAATCGGCTGAATAAAACCGACTTGGTGAAAAAAAAAGCTAATTTTATCTGCACATTTAATAATTCTTAATTTTAAATGTTTGAGGAGAAGATGAATTGAACTTTTTTTTCATTAACTAGAGTTTTTATTTTGAGTAGGTATATTTTACAACGGTAGGTAGATTGGTAGTTGAAAGAAAAGTAGATTACGCACCTTGCTAAAGTCAGTAACTAATGCACTCGTGATAATTTAGTGCCCTCGCCTGCGCTCGAGCACCAACATAACACTCGTGCATAATAACTCACAAGATTTTATTTTACCACTTTGTCGGCGTGATTAATATGTATACCCCCGTAGCTACGTTGCGGACAAACGGACAGACAGACAAACAGACGGACATGGCGTAACTAGGGTTCCTTGTTGACTACCGAACTCTAAAAAGCATGATCCTCCAACGAAAAATTAAGAACCTCCTACCAGACACGAGATAAATGTTTATAGCATGAATGACATCTTAGGTACAATACAAATTGCATTATACTCTTTCTTGGGACAATTTACAGCTTTTCCTTTGCGCCTTGTTCACAATTTCTTTTCAACTCTTAACTCAAGCGCCTATCCAGGCTTTTGAGAACAGCAAAACTCAAACGAATACAAAAATATGGAATTGAATAGAATACTCTTCATGATGATTCTCTAATAGATTACAGATATGAATGATCTGAATTGTCGTTTTAATCATGTCGCACCGATAATAGGCATAGTAACCGAGACTATATTTCCACTCTCTTGGTACGGGGTCTACGAGGGGCTACACTTAGCACTCAGTACTTAGTGTCGTGGTACGCGGGCGCTCAGGAGTTATAAGGTGCGCAGGCGCAGGCGCAGGACTAGTGCTTGTCCAACCAACACATTGATAACATGAAGGCTGCTGTAAGTTACTGTATTTTTTTTTCCTTTATTTACTAAATTATAACTGAGTAGATACGTATTTGCTTTGGAGACTCAAAAAATCTGTTACGAAATAAATCAAGTATTGAGGCTTACAATGATCCAGCAATTGTGACGTTTCATCAGCCATCGCTTCGGCCAATTAGCGGGAGCTCTTTCAAACCCAGCGCTGGATACTGGATGCTGTGAGATTGAAAAGTGTTTAAAGTACATTGATCAAATCTCAAATATCGATCCATAAATCAGCCTAAGTTAGCAATGTGCATTGTCAGAGCCAAACGGCTTTTTTTGGGGTTAATTCTGTAACTGCTTGTCAAGTATCAACGGTCATCACACTACTGAGCAAATGAGCCATTTCTTTTTCTAGAGCTAATGCGAACTGAACCACTAATCCTCATGTTTGGGTACAAACGCCCCTTTTTATTTTATCATCACATGCTAACTTACCTCATGTGGTAATCTGCAACCACAAATGACTAAAACCTATCTGGCGCAGATTGATTTATTTCAAGCCTTGCTTAAGTTTCACACCTAATGAGTAGTGACACTTCTGATCATCTACATATAACAGATTAGTTCAGTCTCTTACTATCATCATCAAAGTACTTAATGTACTTATCCTCCTATGTTAAATTACATCTAACCATAACTTTTCCATATTATATTGTAAAAAAAGCGTGGGGTGCATGGTGTCAATAGTTATAAATATTTTATTGACTGATATGAGTAGGGATTGTCATTTTAATAATATCTTAGAACCCCATGCTTTTTTACAATTTTTTTTTCTTCTTATTTACGCTATTCTTATTCTATATTAAAAAAAATAACACAAGCAACAACTACACCCAAAGTCTCAAATTCAGATAATTTATGTAAACAAAGGGGATAACATATCAAAAAAATATCTTCGTAATGGTAATTCACATAAAATGGCGAAAAAAAAGGTTCCATTTTCTTTAAGTACTGAATTTAAGAAATAATAATTAAAAAGTAATCAAACCGTAATTATTTTTATAATTTTTTGGTTTTAAACAAAGTTATTAAAAAAAGGAGATTTTCTGGTATAAAATATTTTATGATACTGGTAACAGGGCAGGAGATCCAAACATTTTCACATTTTTTACATCTTAAACAACACTAATATTACAACTCTCATTCATAGATTCATATTGTATGTAGCTAGCCACATTTTGGATGAAAACGGCTGTAAATTGTTTCGAGTGGAAATCGTTTTTCGGAGGCCTACGTCTGGCAGTGGACTTAAAAGGGCTGATTATGACGATCATAGGCCGTGTCTCCGACACACTACATAAAACATTTTTTGGCAACGGTATTTTGTTTGCATAGTTCTTATAATTAACTCACTTTAATTTCATAGATGATTATTTACAAAAAAAAAATATGATAAAATGTTTTGCACATCTGTCCTGTCATTTTGACAGTGACATTTCTTTGTTTACATAAATTATCTGAATTTGAGACTTTGGGTATACAAAACAATAACATAAACTAGGTGGACGAACGGGAATACACGCTCGAGTTGACCAACTAAGCGATTGACGCGCAGCTGAACCGAACCTGGGACACGACGGCGAGGCTCGACTCACGATCACCGGATCGTCACGGAGAGCCACGATCACTCACGATGCTATGCTAATGTCAGATCGATGGCAACACGATTGGATGCCAACACCGACAATACTGCTAGTTCACAAGATTGTTTATATTGGGAAATGTCAACGATAAACGGAGGAATCCATATCACTAGACATTGATCTCATTTCACAAGCTATATTTACGAGTAGGTACATGAATAACTTATATACCATGATTAGCTAGTCCTCAAAGTTGATCGCAGAACTGGGCCTCAAGTCTGCTATTACAATAGTGTCAGAATGGTCTCTTCATTGTGAGTTTTTGACAGATTTGCCATACAAACACTGTCAAATACTCACAATGGCGAGACCATTCTGACACTATTGTAATAGCAGATTTGAGGCCCTGATTGACTGCTCAGGGGACGTGCTGCCATAATCAGAAAAATGTAATCCTTTGAAACTTGCATTGCGAATAGAGGTTAAGGAGACTTTGACATGCAAATTGTGACGTTTGCACCCAACCAAAAACGTTAATGGTGACAAGTGATGACAATATGCATTTGTGACAAACATTATAAAATTGTCACATTTAAGTAACTTACAATATCTTTATTGTTTCAGCTGTGCGTTGTCCTGCTGGTCGCCGCCCTGGTGTCGGGCGCAGAAGAGAAGAAGAACGAAAAGAGAGGCTTGCTAGGCCTCGGCTACGGGCTGGGCGACGGCTTCGGCCACGGCGGCTACTACGGCGGCCACGGCGGCTACTACGGTGGCCACGGACTCGGCCTGTACTCGCACAGCGCGCCGATCATCAGCCACAGCGCGCCTATAATCAGCCACAGCGCGCCGATCGTCAGCCACGGCTACGGGTTTGGCGGCTACGGCGGTTTAGGCCATGGTTATGGACTTGGCCATGGAGTGGTAGCCTCCGCTCCCATCGTGTCACATGGGTACTCCGCTCCCCTGCTCGGCGGACACTACAGCGCCCCGTTGCTCGGGCTTGGCCATGGCTGGCATTGAGCCTAATATAAGTTCGGTCTGTGAATGTGTTTGTTTGGTGCCAAATTACTAAATTTTTCGTTAGTGATTGATTTGATGCAAATTTTTATCATTAAATATTTTTTGTGTGATTTGGTGGTTTCTTTCAGTGAATGCCTGAAACTTCGATGAAAACATTTACATACATAACAAGAATAAATAATCGGCTCACACGAATTATCAAAAAATCTTAAAAGTGGATGCGTAAATTAAATGTCGAAATTAAAGTAGAAAAACTAGTGACCGAAACACGATTTCTACAGTACCTATGTATTTCATACCGCATAACAGAAACAATAATATGTCTCTAAACTAACGACGGAAATAATACACAAGTAATCTCAACTAGTTCAGAAATAACAATCCATATCAAGTGACATTACGAAAAGGCCCCACACACTAGTAAGCCATAAAGCTCATACTACGAAACATACACTTCTTATTAGAAAGAAATCTTTACTACGAAGCTATGAGGATACGCTATCACTTCGATACACACTTAGCTTGACGTTGACTCACACGTTAATTGGTCCCGATGTCCCCAATCCCACATTTCCACGAAATTATACACTTCCCTCATCACACAAGTTATTAATGTATTCGCTGCTAAACGGCGTGTCGCAAGCGGAAGCTGCGCCGGCGCCGGAAGTTGCGAAATGTGCGGTTGTGTAAACATTGGCTGAATCTAGTAGGAATAGTGGTTTTGTCAATTGATTGCAAACTGTGAATGGATTAAGTGCACAAGGGTCATTTACTGAACGCCTGAGTGGTGTTAATAACGCGGGCATGAGCCGGGTTATTTCTGCTCATTTTGTTTGGAAAAGACATAAAATCCTCAAATATTTATATTAAAATAAGTATGCATATTGTATGTATATGATATATGTTGAGACAAAAATGTAGTGCAATAGCCTACTTTCAAAATGTATTCATTCTTTTACAAACAATGCGCTTTGGCTACCCCAATTTTCAGGAATCAATATATACTTTTCCTTTCTTTTACCACCGTTTTCATAAGAAATTCAAAAGTCTCGAATAAGTCTGTCTAATAATGGCCGCGTTTCATGATTCCCACGGTGTACAACTGCACATATAATAGATCTGGTTCTCGCGTGACATACATACAGATACTTTTCCTGCCAGGGCGCGGTATCCATACTGCACTAGCAGGTTAAGTCGGACCATTTCATAATTCAGTTATATTTGTCAATAACTTAGTAAATACTAAGCCTTTTAGGGAAAAACCACAAACCGTGATTAATGTACCCTTAAACATAGTGGTGGAGGGATCTTTGTGTCCTTAAAGTGTGTTATTATGCCTTCCATCAATAAATTAGAAAGGCGTAAATAAATAATATATTTTGTGCGTCTATTTTTAGGTTAAATAATTACTGGCAACCTACCTACTTAGCTCTTCAAAGCGCTAAATATTCAAGATTGAACCGTTCTTATTCAAGCATATAGCATCACAAAAATAATACCTAATTAAGATTAGTAAGAGAGGAGTTTAGTAGCGCTATAAAATCTCCCCTTTAATGTCACTTACATTTCAGTGTACAAACAAAGCAAAACCGCATTCAAACCTTTCGCAACGATAATTCAATAAACACCACAATTTTTATCGTTTCTCCTTTATAGGGTTATGTCACGTATCTGTCTCGCGGCAGGCGGCAGGCTGGTTGGATCGTTCGGAATGGGCACACCGCACACAAAGCTCACTGGTACAAAAACTCAGTCCTTTTCGATGCGGGTTGCAACATTCTACGTCATATACCATGTGTCACACACCACACACTGCCCTATCTGGTCTAGAATAAAATTCTGAAGAGAAATGTTTGTAACATTGGTTGGATCGGGTTATTCCCAAAGTACTCCAAAAGAGTTCCCAAACTATTCCATGAAAAATATAATATTTTTAATTAGGTTTAATTCTACTTCATGAAAATATTAAAATGTTCTCAAAGTATTCCACCTTTTAATCAGAAAGCTAATTTAAATATGTACCAGATTACTATAAAAAGGTAACTGACATACAGTCAGGTTCAAAAGCTTTGCAAATATATTATTAAGTGTAAAGAAATGTTTAAATTAAAGACTTTATAATATAATTCAACAATCATTTTGAATCTTATAATTTTTTAAATTCAACAATAAATAAATATTCAAAAATCAACTGACAAAATTAAAAAAGTGGGGCTCTGGATTT
Organism: Dryobota labecula; assembly: GCA_947523025.1. Lineage (NCBI taxonomy): Eukaryota > Metazoa > Arthropoda > Insecta > Lepidoptera > Noctuidae > Dryobota > Dryobota labecula. The sequence goes on from OX383297.1 coordinate 25,467,134, forward strand.
AGAAGTCAAAAAAACATGAAAAACAAATAATAAAAATCTAAAATTATATAATCTGGCAATTAAGCCTAACATAAAATGTTTTCAATAATCATTTAAAAAATACTTATAAATCTAAAAGTCACAGTCTTTCTTTCATAAACACAAATTTTGAACCTTAATAAAAGTTATCAAATTAAGTTACTACATAATATAAAAGTAAGATATTGATTCTAAAATAGACTTTAATCTCACTATGCTATAATGATTATCATAAATAGCCTACAATTTTAGATATGCATTGACGTTATAAAAAAATGCTTTTAACTTTCTTTTAAGAATTTTTGTGACTGAGTGTAATGAAAAATGTAATTACGAGTATGTATTTTATAGACAACTAGCTTTTGCCCGCGGCTCCGCCCGCGTGGATGTCGGTTATCGCGTAAAAAAGTAGCCTATGTCCTTCTCCATATCCCAGGCTATATCTCTGCCAAATTTCATGACGATCAGTTCAGCGATTAGCGGTTAACGGTCTGTATGTTACGTTTTCACGTAGGCGTGAAAACGTAACATACAGACAGACAGACAGACAGAGTTACTTTCACATTTATAATATTAGTATGGATTATGTAGATGGAGCAGTTTGAGAATTGATAACGAATAATCGGTGGAGTACTTTGAGAATAGTTCCAGATACCTATGGAGCAGAATGGGAACAAAAAAATAAGTATTTTTAAATAATAATAATTCCTTGGAGTAACTCGGGAATGAATGTATGAGATTCTTATCTTTTGTGTCATGATGGCCCGTTGGTTAAGGCCTCGCCTCTCATGCATGAGGTTGTGGGTTCAAATCTGGGCAAGTACCAATGTGACTTTTTCAATTCATATGTACTTTCTGAGTTTATCTTGGACATTACTGACATCGGTGAAGGAAAAACATCGTGAGGAAACCTGGACTTATAGTTAATATAAGTCTGAAATCAAGACGGGTTGGTCTTGAGCAAGCGTGGTGATCAATGCTCGTGCCTTCTCTGTATGAGAAGAGGCCTTTGCCCAGCAGTGGGACAGTTATAGGCTGGAATTATTATTATAATTATTTATTCTTATCTTTTTAGAACAAAAGAATGGAGTACTTTGGGAACAACCCCTGGAAATAGTACTGCTTATTATAAATTTATTTTCACTTCTCATGCTCTAATAGTTCGTCTTTATGTCGTGCGTCGGCAACGTAAAGTCGCTTTTTATGCTCTAGAGCATAAAGTAAAATCTTCGTCGAAGACCAAGGCAATCGGTCCAACAGCGACACGTATTTTTTTTATTTCGTCCATTTATTATTTTAAATATTGCTGTTTCATTTCCTCGCAATCGAAGTGAAAAGCAGAGTGTACAACTCGTCCATAAAACCCATTTTACACTCTATATCCATCCTCGCTCGCAAGCTCGCTCGGATGGATTAACGTCTCGCGTAAAATTGTACGTTTTATGCACTTGATGTACAATCTACTATTATGTAAAGGCTTACCAACTAAACACGTACTCAGCATTAATCCAAAATCTTTATCATACTATAGATCTCGCATGTATCTAAATTATAGGAAGGCACGGCACTATCAATTAGCGTACAAAAAGAAGCATAAAAATTACAAATATTTATGTACGGTGGCCAGCACATCAAGTTACCACAAACTGTCAAATTTTCTCGTTCGATTTTTAACGTAATCATGAACATTTTAAATTTAAAATCGTTTAGAGTTTGACAGTGTCGTGTAGCTCGATGTGCTGCTGGCCACTGATGTACAGTAAATAATCATAATTTTTTTTAAAAAATAGTTGAATATAACGTTATAGCTTACAAATGCTGGGATTAAATAGTAGATTGTACATCAAGTGCATAAAACGCACCATTTTACGCGAGACGTTTATCCATCCGAGCGAGCTTGCGAGCGAGGAAGGATATAGAGTGTAAAATGGGTTTTATGGACGAGTTGTACACTCTACTTTTCACTTCGATTGCGAGGAAATGAAACAGCAACATGTTAAAATTGTAAATTTAATTAAAATTTAAAAATAATTATGGTTCCCGCCAGTTAACTTTTTCTTTTTTCAGTTGGAACGGGACATAACACCTGACTTAGGTCGTTACATACTACTCAGTTATAAAAACATTTTGTTTTTATATCTATGATAACTTAGTTATAGTTTAAATATATTGATTAACTAATATAAAAAACTAATTCAAAAAATAATAAATGGACGAAATAAGAAATATAAGTTTATTTCATGAAGTTTTATTGTGTACTTTGGCTGTTGGTATCCTTGCCTTGTTCTTAGAATACTAACGAAACAAATTAAAATAAAGAGATTATTCTATGAAGTTGAAGTTGTTCGTGTGGCTGTTGGACCGATTGTCTTGGTCTTCGACGAAGATTTTACTTTATGCTCTAGAGCATAAAAAGCGACTTTACGTTGCCTACGCACGACATAAAGACGAACTTTTAGAGCATGAGAAGTGAACAAATAAAAATAACATACATTATATTAAAAATATTTTTCTTAAATATGCACTCTATTCACAACATCAAGATCGCACTATGGAACAAGTCATTGCATCTTCTGAGGATGTAGTAAAGGGACGCATTATATCCGTATTTGTTTCGACTGTATTTGATCGAGAAAGGTCTATAATTTTGAACTCTGGCGGACGGTCTAGGCACATTAATTATGTTCAGCTGACTCACCAAATCTGGGCAATCCACGCCTTCATTTACAACTTTAAATAATAAACTTAAACCTAAGTCTCTACGCCATTGTAACGATTTTATTTTGAAGACTGTGACTCAGTCTCTCACCATAGTGCTTAATTGTAGGTATAGGTACTTTTTAGGCGATATACCAAATGATTAAGCAGTATTCAATGTGGCTGCGCACTTATGTAAAATAGAGGGATTTTAAAGCAGGCAGAGACCTAAACTGCTTTGTGTTGCGATTAATGAAAGACAACATTCTTAGAGATTTATTTATGGTGTTGTCTACATGTTTATTGAATCGCATTTCAGAGTCAATCAAGACTCCCTAGTCCCTAATCTCAGTCACAGTATTCTATGTCTGGCCCGCCATCGTGTGGGTAATAATAATATAACTTATTTTCGCGAACAGTAGATAAATTTTCCTGAAACAGGCGTGATCAAAGTCAGGTCGGTCTGTATAGGACTACTGCACTTAATATGCGCATAAGTGTTTTCTGCATGGGTCCCACTATTTATTTTATTTATTTATTTATCTGCTTACATCTACCATTACAGGATTACCCAATGCGATAAATGCGCCTATCCTCTAACTTAATACTAATATAACATTTATGTAAGTATAACATAATTACAAACATAGCATTCCTTATGAATTCACTCAGAGAACCACATAAATAATAAAAAGTTTATTACGGAACAATAACACAAGACAAGTACAACAAGTAGAACGATGATAGCCGCAAAAGTATAAACTGTGGCGCAGCTATCAACACCCCTCTCCAGATACAGAATGGAATGACGTTCCATACAAAATAGGTAATTAAGTTAATTTAGATTTAGATAATTAATAATAAAAACAAAAAATAATGTTTTAACTTATTTTTTGTTTTTATTATTAATTATCTTGGTACGGTAAGTACAGGACATAGTGTAATTTGATTTGGGATGTATTTTGACGTTTAGTTAATGTGGTGAGTGTAGAGTGAATGAGTGTGTGGGTAAGTGTTAATGAGATGTGCGAGGGGTGCTTGTGGTGTTTGTGGCATGTGTGTTGCGTGTGGTTTTATTGGGGTGTGTAAGGGAGTGACGTGTATTTTACATTTCCACGATTTTCTCTGTTTCATCGTAACTTTGTGATTTTAACCAGGAGTTAAGTTTCATTTTGCATTTGCTCTTGGTTAATGGGTAGATGTGCAAGCTTTTGTTTAACTTGTTGTAGATTTTTGAACTTAAGTGTTTGTAGTGACGACTTGCAGCTACGGTTCTACGAGATTCAGTGTTACAAACCCTATTCGAGCGACGTGTAGAACAGTATTTAGGATCAAAGGTAAGTTGGCTGTGTTTTAGAAGAATAGTTTGGAGGATAAATAGCTGTCTGACGGTGAGGACTTGGCAGAGGGTATATAGAGAGGATGTCGAATATCGGATCGGTTTCCTTGCCAGCACCTTCAGAACAGCTCTCTGCGCTCGTTCGACCCGTAGCATCACTGTTTTTCTGGCACCACCCCAGACCGTAAGGCAATACCCCAGAACAGACTGAGCTAGCGCAAAGTAGACGGTTAATAGATAGCTGGAATCGGCAGCGCCTCTGAGCTTTTTAAAAATATAAATGAGTTTTCTCACACGAGCTACAGTTGAAGCAATATGTTGCTTCCATTTCAGGTTCCTATCAAGAGTGACTCCGAGATATTTAATAAAAGGGGTATTTTCTAATTGTTGACAGCCACAGTCTGCGTTTAAGTTTGGGCAGGTATGCGCACGAACTTCGGTCGGTGTAAGGGGATGACTTAACTTCGTAGTAGAGAATGTGATAAATTTGGTCTTATTGACATTTAGAGTGAGAAGATTTGTGGTCAGCCACCTCATGACGGTGCTCAAGGCAAACTCCGAGTTGAGGCGAGTTTCAGTCCAGTCCCGGCCATGAACAATCAGAGCTGTGTCATCGGCATAAGCTATAATTTTGCAGTTGGGCAAGGATAACTGACACAGCTCATTCACGTATATGAGAAAAAGTGGGGGTCCCAGGACACTGCCCTGGGGGACGCCAAAAGTAATCGTCTCCTGGTTGCTGAGGTAGTTTTCGAGTTTTGTTACTTGTTTACGACCTGTAAGATAGCTCCTGAAGAGATCGTGGGCCGTCCCGCGAATACCAAGATGCTGTAGCTTCGAAAGAAGTATGGGAATTGAGACAGTGTCGAAGGCCTTGGATAGGTGTAAAAAGATGGTAAGAGTTTTATATTTATTCTCCCAATGCCCAATAATCGTATCTGTAAGTTCCAGTACCGCATCTTCGGTGGATTTTCCAGTCCTAAAGCCATACTGATTAGTAGAAAGAAGGTTAAATTTATTAAGGTATTTGGTGAGTCTACTCGTATAGTTTATAACTTTTTCGAATATCTTTGAGAGGGGACTCAACACTGAAATGGGTCTGTAATTTGCAACATTGTCCTTATCTCCTGACTTATAGATAGGGTGGACAACTGCAGTTTTGAAAACATCTGGAAAAGTTCCTGTTGAAAAGCACAGATTGAAGATGAAAACAAGGATCGGAATAAGAGTGTGACGAGTCGCCTTCACGATCGAGGAGGAGATACCGTCAAATCCAACAGCACAATGGTCTTTAAGGCTAAGGATGATGTTTTCCAGCTCAGCACTATCCACGCTGTGAAGGGCCATTGATTGTGGTGTGGACGGTATGGAGGTACCCGGGAACTCATGGTTGGGACAATTATCCGAGAGATATTTATAGAGGTCAGAGTGTTCGATTTCAGCCGCCAAGAGTTCACCAACATTCGCGAAGTAATTGTTGACTTTGTCCACAGACTGCGACGGTTCTGCACTGCAGTTTAGCAGCTCAGAGGCCGAGTGCCTGTTTTGGCCTAAGCTTGCTACCCATTTGACAAGTTTCCATGTAGCTTTTGGATTATTTCTAGCCTGTCGAAATTCAGAACGTTCATATTCTCGCTTGACTTTTTTTAAGAGATTGTTGCAGAAGGTACGATAGCGACAGAAAATCTATTTGTGTGTCTCATCCTCTGGGTGTTTCTTAAATTTACAATGCAACTTATCCCTGTGATGTATGCACCTCAGCAGGCCAGGAGTAATCCATGGCTTAATGATACGCTTCCTACTGGGAATTTGAGAAGCATGTGAGTGGGATTTGATGGCTAAGGACATAATGGAAACAAGAGATTCCGCAGCTTCATTCGGGTTGTGACACTGAAAGATTAAGGAAAAGTCAATTTTGTTAATTTGGTCTACAACCCGAGGCAAATCAATTTTTAATCTGGTGCGGTGCGAAGTTTTGGTTTTTACATTGAGGTTGCAGAAAATAATAACAGGAGAGTGGTCAGTGATGAGAGAATCAATGATTAGTGTAGTACTCGTAGCAGGGCTTTGCGTGCGGAGTATCACATGGTCAAGGCAGGTTGATAGTCTAGTTGGGAGAGTGTAGGCTGGCAGCATTGCATGCGAAGCTGTAAGATTGAGGTAATCATCAACATTTGGGTCGGTGCTCGCAGGGGTAATGTTCAGGTTAATGTCACCAATAACGGCAACAGTTTTAAATTGACTTAAAGTACCAAGCAAACTGTCTAAGCTGCCAAGGAAATTAGTCAAATCTCTGTATGAAGGAGAATGATAAATTGCGATAAAAGCTGCATTATTTGAGAATTTAAGTAGAAGAACGTTTGCCTCATTAAATATAGGTGTTTCGACAGTGGTATCAAAGCAATCTCTCACATCGACAACCACGCCATCATTCTGTGTTTTAAACGACGATGTGTGTGAGTTGTAGCCCGGTAAGTAAGGGAGTATTTGGGCATTTGCTCAACCAGCACTCAGTCAGAATAATAATGTCAGGCGAGTACGTTAATCTACTCATAAAAACCACCAGATTATTAAAATTGCTGTTAAGGCTACGAATATTAGTATGTAATATTTTAAGATCATGAAGAGAGCAATCCAAAAACTTATCACTTGTTTCCGGTGAACAAGTATAGCAATTTGAGACGGCAATGTGCTCAACTTCACTAGTGATCACGGTAGTATCATCCATTTTTAATTATAATAACAAAAGGGTATCGAAATTTTAGGGTAGAGTAATCATACTCGTGGTCGCAATGTAGCAGTCCTTGCGACCACGAGTAGTTTCCCAAAATTTGGAGGCAGCTTAATGTACTGTTGAAAAAACAACTAAACTCATTTCTAACTAACAAAGCAATAATATAATACTATTAATGAATTTCTGGCAGAATCTTTTATTTTGACATCGATTTTACGCATTACCTATATATATTTTTTTCCATTTGAGATTTATAATTTACTAGCCTTTGCTCGTGGCTCCGCCCGCGTAGGTGTCGGTTATCGCGTAAAAAAGTAGCCTATGTCCGTCTCCATATCCCAGACTATATCTCTGCCAAATTTCGTGACGATCGGTTCAGCGGTTTAGGCGTGAAAACGTAACATACAGACAGACAGACAGACAGACAGACAGAGTTACTTTCACATTTATAATATTAGTATGGATTATTGCTTGCCGAATTGAATTTTCGTTAAATTAATTGTATTGTATTTAATTATTACCAATCTTAATATTTGCACGCCATAGTAATTGGCGAACACCGCGTGCCGCGCGAAGAGCGGTCTCTTTGTATCGCGTCGCGTGCCGCGCCTGTTTGCCTTTATTTTACTCTTTGCATGCATTTTATTCTTGTATGTGAACACATGTTTGAGCAAGTAAATATATCTTTATCTTTATCATACCAGTGCATTTATTTGTACCTACGAGTCCTTCGTGTTATTGCAGCTTGTGGCTCTATGCTCAGTTCTTCATTTTAAACCCAAACGTATATGAACCCAGCCTAACATTATCGATCACTTTGTTAGTTTGTTATAACCTTATGTGGTAACAGATAATCAACTGGCAAAACAAAACTAAATCCATTTGTGATGCGTCCGCGTCGTAGCCGCCGCCGCGCGCCGCCCGTCTCACGTCGGAGCCGCGTCATAGCAACGGGAGACGCGTACTCGTAGTCTCCCATATTATTATTAGGTACACTCTGCGCGTAGTAAACAACTATGTTTACCTGTGAAAGACAAAACAATTTTGTTTTTCATAATAAATTATGTTACTAGCTACTGCTATATATTATCGGTATTACGCCGAAATAACAAACGGTCACGATGCGATGGAACAAAACTATAATAATTAACAGTTTCACCACTGAGTTTCATGAATGGCTGTACCAACCAACGCATAGGAACTAGGCTTTGCTGACCATCCTCTTTACTGATATAAAACAACGCTATAGAGATCCTTGTTGTTTGTTTACCTACTTATATGGCGTAATTACGATCAATTTAGTGTAAGGTCGCGCTGACATTTGGTGCAGGTGAGCCACTGATAGGTGAGTTAAAGGGCCGCCATCGTCGTGATGACCGGCGCGGCATTCGAACCATCTCGATTTAGTTCAATGCTCGCTGTTATTAATTACGAAGTGGAAAATTTATTTATTATGTCAACAACCTAGATGTCCGTATTTTCAATGCCAACAAATGTTGTGTTAACCAGATGGTTAATACGATATTTGACAATGAAAATATGATCATGATTTCATTATATAATGAAAATATGATCTTACTAACGCTTTTCTTAACCAATGTCTACCTGTAGGCCGAAATAGGGAGTATTTCACCTATTTGCAACTATTTTTTGAGCACTTACGCATTGAACACCAAAGGTATTCCCATTTGAGAATACCTTTAGTGCTCAATGCATAGGTGTTCTAAAAATAGGTGCACGAACGGGAATACTCCCTATCCCCATCCCTATTCCCGAAATAGAAGCAAGCAGGAACAACTCAGGTGCAGTGTCATTCATTCAATGTCCAAAGCTTTATCAAAGAAATGGTTACTGGAGCTGGAATATCATAATTGTTATTTACCCAGCAATTTGTAGGTATTTGAGGTAACTTGCTTAGCTCTTGTTGATGTCAATCAAGCCTGGATATTAAGATTAACAACATTCTGAGTACTAAAACTGATACTGGTTGACTACTAAGCGCCTGTCTATACAATCAGTGTTTTATGGTTCACAAACACCTGCGTGTGTATTGCTATTTGCTTTGTAGTACTGATTCAAACGCGCGCTGGCAGTGCGTGTGCATGATGAACAAGTAGGCGCTCTACAATTTTTTTTTTTTATATTTGGGATGTAAAGGGGAAAAGCTTGCCTGGAGGATATTTGTAACTGGGAATTGATTGTGGTCTACTGCAAATAAGTCTGATCTGCTCATCTATTTAAAGATAAAGATAAGATAGTTTATTTGTCAAACATGCGTTTACATACAAATCAAGCATGCAATATCTTAAATATAGTTAATAAGTCCGTACATGTTTTGCCTGATGAGGCGTACAAATTTTTATTTTATTTTTATATAACCAACAAGTAATTTAATTCACTATACTGGTTCAATAACATTCATAATTTAATTTTTATGAGAATAATAATAGAAATAATTACAAAAGTTTATGTCAAAAGGTATCTGTCAAAAAGTCATTTATATTATAGTAACACTTGTCTGTTAATAAATTTCGAATCTTATTTTTAAATTGATTTGTTGTCATGGCTTTATAGGACTTTGGTATTTTGTTGTGTATTTTCGGGGCCATACAAAAAAAGCTTTTTCCCATGAGGGCAGTTTTTGACGAGTGCAGGCAAAGTTGGCTATTGTCACGTCTGTTGCGCGGAAAAGTGTCGGATAGTCTTGGAAAGAGTTGGAGGTTAGACTTTACAAACGATGCAACTTCAAAAATGTATAGAGACGGTAAAGTTAATATTTTGTACGTTTTAAACAAGGGTCTGTAGCTTTCTGTTGATTGTAGCTTACACATAGCCCGAATACATCTCTTTTGGACTTAAAACGCTATTTCTTTGTCCGTAGAGTTACCCCAATAAATGATACCATAGCGCAGACGTGACGCCACCAAGCCATGATAGGCCGTCACCAAAGCATCTGGGTTAATTTCTGAGGACAGTTTGTTCAAGACATACGCGGACGAGCTCAGTTTTTTGCTTTCATATTCAATGTGCGCTTCCCAGTTTAGTTTTGCGTCTATCATTACACCCAGAAATTTTGTGTCGTCGACTTTATTTAATACTGTGTCATTGTACTCTGGCTTTAAAGTCAATGGTGCTGATTCCCTTGTTCACAAACTAAACTAAATTTAAGTTAGTGCATCTTTTTCTTTCCATTTCATTAAGAAAAGGACAGAAGATAAATTTTAGTTTAGTCCTGTCAAATTAATCAGCGCTTGACGTAAATTGACGTAATTTTAGTCGGCAAGTTTTTAATCACGTCTAAACTTGTATGGAGTAATGACAGGCGCTGATTAATTTGACAGAACTAAACTAAAATTTATCTTTTGTCCTTTTCTTAATGAAAGAAAAAGATGCACTGAACTTAAATTTAGTTTAGTTTGTGAACAAGGGAATCGGCACCAATATCACCACATGCCCGTTGACTAAAATGCATTATAGTCGTCTTATGTAAATTAATTTTAAGATTATTCCTATCTAACCCTGATATTATTGATGTCAAAGTTTCATTAATGTCATATTCATAAACATCCTTATTATTACATGTCATAGTCACTGTGCTGTCATCCGCAAATAGAGTCATCTGGTAATTACTGGCATCAGGCAGGTCATTGGTATATAGCATAAATAATAGTGATCCAAGCATGCTCCCTTGTGGGACACCGTAAATAGGTGTTCGCTCGCCAGATATGTAAATTTCTTCTCTTTTTGTTTTAATATTTATTTTTGTTATTTCTGTGTACTGTTTTCTATTAATTAGGTAAGACTCTATAAGGTTAAGTATATTTTCTCTTATGCCATATGCCTCTAATTTCTGGAGTAGTACGTTATGATTTACATGGTCAAAAGCTTGCGACATAACACAGTAAATCGCACATACCGGGATTCTACCGTCCATATTTATCATTACCTTATGCAAGAAGTCATAAATAGCCATATTTGTTGTCCTGTTTTTTCTAAATCCCTTTTGTTCATCTATTAAAATGTGTTTCTTTTCAACGAATGAGTACAACTCCTTATAAATATACTTTTCAAAAACTTTTGATATGATCGGAATGAGTGCAATTGGTCTATAGTTGCCCATGTGTTCATTATTGTTTTTTTTTATTTTTAATAAGGGCTTTATTATAGTCACTTTTAAAGCATCTGGATAAATACCTGCACTGATACACAGATTTATGAGATAGCTCAAATGGTTACAAATAAAATCAGATATATACTTGATTACTTTCGTAGAAATTCCATCATATTTGTGGATTTTAATGTTTTTATAATGTTTTTAATGTCTATAGGTATACTGGGGGCAACATAAATTGAATCTGGACGTTTTGTAAACTTGAATGCATTATTTACTGAACCTGGACTGGGTTGAACATTTAATACTTTATTATTTAAATTGATCTGTCTAATGGATTCCTTAGGGAAACACGGTTTTGATTTGTTTAGTTTTATTGTAGTTTTTGACTTATTGGTAGATGTTTTTAAAGAATAATTGTTTTGGACACGTCTAGTAAGTTTCATAATTTTTTTTAACCTTTTTCTGTAGTTTAAGAAAGTCGCTTTATTCGTTTTTGTTTTTTTTTTTTTTTTCTATAATGCCACAGCAACTGCCGTTTCTGCTTGCTGCATAATTTTATGCCGTGCGATTTCCATTTAGGTTTCCTTATTACCCTTATAGTTGTCCATTTAAATGGAAAACATAGGTCATAAAAAAGTTTAAACATGTCAATAAATATGTCAAATGCGTCATTGGGATTATCCGTTTCATACATTTCTGATAAAGTTAGTTGTTTTAAACAATCTTTAAATTTAACATATTCTCTGCATTGAAATCACGTCTTTTTATGCGCCAATATTTTAAAATAGCAATTTTTTTCACCGGGCATTTTATTATTTGAGCTGTATAGTCTGAAAGTGTAAATTCAATCACTTCGTTTAACATAAGTTAATTATGTTTTGTGCAATTGACATTTGGTAAACCTCAAACAGCGCAAATATAACAACCCTATTGGGAATTATAATATAACTCCCATTAGGGTTGTTATATTTGCGCTGTGGCCCTAGTGTTCAACCCCTAACGGCTCAAACATTATATGTTTGAGCCGTTAGGGGTTGAACACTAGGGCCGTGAGGTCCGAGTGCTCGTCGAGTATTTCGGGACGTCGCCAAGCGGTTGGTCGACTCTTCACGTGACCAAAGGCTGGCCTATTTTTAGGCCAAAGAATCATCAGCATTGCTATCCAACGTGGCAACTCTGCCAGCCTTTCGGGAACTTTAGCACTGACAGCGATAGCAACGAATTTTTTGATGCCCAATGAGCTCTCCTCTTTTTTCCTTTATTTATATAATATTTATATATTTCAGTGTTAGATTGTATATACCTATTGTATTTAAGATTGGTCAAAGTAAACAAATTCATTTCCATATCGTTTTTTTTTTTATTGCTTTATATTATACTGTGTGCCTTTAGCATGTGCTAAATAAAAGTATTTTCTTTCTTTATTTTAATCTTTCAAAATTCAATTTCTGTTTTTTTGGGCAATGTAGTCAAGTTGCTCCGAGATGACCCGATCTCCATCGCACTGTGACCTATGACTCACATAACATTCGGAAACGGAAGGGATTCGGAATGGCATAGTTGACATGGTTGCATAAAGAAATTGGACACAGCGTGACACGTACGCGACTATAAATCGCATATTTACCTAAATAATAGTTACATCACTTAATTATCTTAACATTATCTGCAGCTATAAATCATAATGAATGTATTCTATTATCTTAAGAGATGAATAACTAGCTTTTTCACGCGGCTCTGCCCGCGTGGATGTCAGTTATCGCATAAAAAAGTAGGCTATGTCCTTCTCCATATCCCAGGCTATATCTCTGCGAAATTTCATGATGATCGGATCAGCGGTTTAGGCATGAAAACGTAACATACAGACAGACAGACAGACAGAAAGACAGACAGACAGAGTTACTTTCACATTTATAATATTAGTATGGATATGAATATATGAATAATAAATGGATAGTACCTACTAATTATATCTAACGTTGTGAAATGTCATGTCAAGTTTTAGCCTTTCTTTCTGTCTCTCTGCCTACCCCTATCCCATCGCATGTGGGGACGGCTCTTCTCGTAATTCTTCGCCAGACATGTCTGTTTTGTGTCTTCGAGATATTACTGGTGCCTCGTTCAGGTCTTTGTTAACGACAGGCATCCGAGTTAAGGGGCTTCCGTGCTTCACAGGCTTTGTTCCTGAGTTTTGGTCTATATGAATTCAAACCGTGAGGATAAAAACGAGGAATGTGTATCGTAACCTTTTGAACCATAACTTAATGCCCAAATATGGAACCATCTCAGCGGAGATGCGCCACGGTCATGCGCATATTTACCATACGTCCGACATAATCAGCTCATTACGTATTCATAACTAAATTTATTACTGTTAAGTTTTCGTTGAAACAATAATTGTTACGTAATGGTATTTTTGGAGACGTTTCGTCAGCAGGGCTCTGGGCAGTCGGTGGCAGTTTCGTAACATTCAAATTAATCAGATATCGGTATATATTGTGCGTGACACCAGTTGGGCGTCAAATCTGTGCCGGAACTGTGATCACACGCATTCACGATGAAACTGTTTGTGAGTAAACAATCAATTGAATTATAATAGTTATTAAGCGAGAAAGAAGTAATCATTATAATACAACCAAAATTTGGCTTCATGTTCAGTCGATGTAGTCCGTAGATACACCGCTTGGCTGAACAAAGGCTTGTACTGCACTACATAAAGTAAACGCTCAAGAATTGCAAAGTCATCGGATCCTTTAGAACACAAATCGAGTAAATTAACCAATTGCATTCAAAATAACATATAATATATAAAATAAAAAAACTTTGCCCCACACTAGGAATTTCTCCTGTATTGTGGGTGCGTTTACAAACATTTAAACTCACATACACAAACAGCCAGAGTCGAAACAACTACTTGTAGGTCATGCAAATATTATTTTGTTCCGTGCGGGAATCGGACCCGCGACACGCAGCGCAGCTGTCAATTGCTTAACCACTGCGCCAACCGTGCCATCAAGAATTAATCAACTAAAAATCTAACGGAATATTTTCAAGTCGTTAAATCTGAGATTACAATAATTACAAAGATTTTAAATAAATACTATTAGCAAACATTAAAATGAATAATAACTTGCAAACTAAGGCTTTGGATCTGAAAACTAAACCTTGGTGCCTGTGTGGTGGTAGTTAGACACTTTTCATGTTTATCTGTATCGTCTGCCGCATCAGCAACCTCTTTGGTGTTTCAAGTGTCTTTGAAGCAATAGTTACTTGTCGAATTGGATTTGCAGAAAAGTCTGTCAATTAAGAGAATGTTGACAAGAGCGAGCGTAGTGAGCTCGAAAATTTTTGTACCTTGCATAAAAATTTTGCTTATTTAGGGGCCTCCAACTGCTTCTTACTTAAAATATTTTAGCCTTGTTTGGGATTTGATTAAAAAGTAGTTCACAAGATTTGGGGCCCAACACGGTCAGGGGCCCGGGGCGGACCGCCCCTGGCAGTCTTTAGTTTCTTAGGCCCTAAGTCTGCCAGTGGTATTCTACTTACACAATAATATACATTCGGTAAACGTAATTAAATAAATTTTATTGCTCTTGCAAACAGTAAAAAATATAAATTAGGTAATGTGTGAAGGTACGTAGTAAAGTGAAAAGAAATATATTAAAAATCAGATAATTATATAGAAATAGAATACAGAGAGAGAGACATATTAAAAATTTTGTCCTTACATGATTCCGGAGCAGAATTTTTTTATCTGTTACGTATGAAAAAATCTGCTTTTCCATACATTTTGATTGTACCTATGCAGCGGCAATATTTTTTTATATCCGTTGCAAAATTTCTACTCTGGGGATCTAGAATCATGTTAGCGATGTCATTTCCACCCTGTTTATTATATTATCCCACATTTTCCGCAATTTCGCTCTCTTGTCACTCATACAAAGTGTGGGCAGAGGTCGATTACTGGTTGGGGCCGGAAACTGGATGTTTTACCATAGAACATAGAATTTTGCGGTACAGTTGAATGTTTAATGAAAGGGAAGAGGGAGAAGTCATCGGAAAGATGTCTTGTAGACTTCTTTTTGCAAGACATCAGAAAACCGTCTTACAGAAATATTTTCGAGGGAAAAAAATCGGTCACCAAATTTGCTGCCCCTAAAATCCACCGCCCTAGGCTCAAGCCTACTCAACCTTCTGCTAAATCGACCACTGCAGAAATGCCTGCCTTCCTGTTTACAAAGCAAGACTTTTATGTAGCCGACATTTGGACACTCGTATATTTGAAACTGTAGATGTTTATGGGCTAACAAAATACATAGTTTAGCAATATCTTTGACCTTTATCATTTTATTTATAGATAGGTTCTACATAAATATGGAGATCAAAATATTTCATTAAACAGTTAATCTGATTGCTTATGAATATTATTGTGATTTATTTGTGAAACAACATTAACTTTGAAATAAATCCGTTATTGCCAAATTACTAAAATTTATGATAAAACATGGCATCGTACGTTATGACTCACGGTTAGCCTTGCGCTTACAAACCAGATTACTTTTATTATTTCATATATTTTTCTAAGATGCTTTATTTCACCTTTGTTTCTCATTGTTAATGTATGTTTCCCATTAAGACACCGCTTACTTAGGTAGCATAAGAAATCTCTTATTATTTTTGAGCATCGTAACGAGGCAATTGACAGAGACTCAGTGTTAAGTCAATCAACGTAATATACAAAAAAAAAAAATACTGACAATCGTATCATTTTAATTATTTTCATTCCACAGATCTGCACAGTGCTGCTGATAGCCAGCTCTACAGCTTCCCGGCAGAAGCGCGGCATCTTCGGCGAGCCCGGCGGCTTGCTCAGCGGGCTCAACGGCCTGCTGTCTGGTATCTCAGGCTCAGGGCATTCACACTCCAGCTCAGGACACTCACATGATTCCCACGGATCCCCGCATCACTCACACAGTTCTCAAGGACCTTCGCACTCACACGGATCTCTTTACTCAGCCCCACTTCATTCACATGGTTCGCTACATTCCGCCCCGCTGGAATCATACGGCGCCTCAATACACTCAGAACCACTAGAATTGCACCATCTGGAACTTCCATACAGTCATTCTGGACCCCTGCATAGCTCCCACTCTTTACACGAAGCTCCATTGTTGAGCTCACATTCTTTACACGCCGAGCCGCAACATCTGCATCACCCTGAACCTTTGTTTAGCTCTCATTCCCTTAATTCAGAGCCTGTACACTTTGCTCCCGTGCTAAGTGCACCTTCTTTTCATTCTGAGCCTCTATACACACACGCCGAGCCCCTCCAGTTCAGCTCATATGCTCCTCATTACTCTAGTTATTCGGCTCCCCTTAGTTTAAGTCAGTCTGCTTCCCATTATTCTAGTCATTCTCCTTCCTTGAGTTTGAGCCACTCACCGTCTTTAAGTTTGAGTCACTCACCGTCTTTAAGTTTAAGCCACTCCGCTCCCCATTATTCTAGTCACTCTCCTCCCTTGAGTTTGAGTCACTCACCGTCTTTGAGTTTAAGTCACTCCGCTCCCCATTATTCTAGTCATTCTCCTTCCTTGAGTTTGAGCCCATCACCGTCTTTAAGTTTGACCCATTCTGCTCCTCATTACTCATCTTCTCCTCTAAGTTTGAGCCACTCTTCCTCCCCATGTTCGAGTCCCTTATGTTCCCTAAGTTCAAGCCACTCAGCTCCCCACTATTCTAGTCAGTCGGCACCTTTAATTATAAGCTCACCCTCACATTCAAGCCACTCACCTCCTCATTACTCAAGCCACTCCTCCTTGCTGCATTCGAGCCACTCGCCGTCCCTGCTGAGCCATGCGCCGTCACCCCACAGTCACCACGGGTACGCAAATCCCAGCCCTCACCACGGCCATGTCAGTCACGGCTTACACCATGGCCGCGCGCCCGTCGTTATCAAAGTGGTTAAAGCACCTCCTCGGTACGCATCCGGCTGGTGGTGATGGTGTTGAACGACGACCTGAGTGATAACTTATAATAAAACATTTATAAAAACGTATATAGGTACGTGTGTTTTATTTAATGAGACCTCCAATTATAGAAAATGATGATGTGAAAAAACAGGCTATCATTTGAAGAAAACAGGCTTCGGGGGAAACAGGCGTGGTGTTACATCTAGATGTAACAAAAAACAAACATTTTCACAATCTAAATATTTCAATTATACTTAGTTCACAAACAAAGTTGGTGAACTCAAAGTTTATCGAACTAAAGTTATGAAAGGATGTAGAGATGGTTATTTTACACGGTTACATACCAAGCTATACATTTCCACTATAAGCTGTTCTCGCATTGTATAGGATATTCGTACGTGTGGTCTTGTCGAAAACACACAACTACTACCTACACATACGAGAAAGAGGTCCACTTTCAACATTTGTTAGATATTTGCAGTCCATAGATCTCTTAACAACGAACTAGTTTCATTTCTCTAAAAGGACCATCCTTACAATACACGCACTTTGCATACCGTTTCGTCTCCCGCCATTTATGAAGACTACTATTCACGTTTATTTTGACAACACTCCATAAAGGGTCGTTGACAGTTAGTAACCTTGCACAGGGGGCGGTTGCGAAGTCACTCGAGGCTTGTTTACATCAACATTTTGGTAACGCAATCTATGCAGGTTACTTGTTTAGTGTTAAAAATGAACAGGTGTAAAATAACACTGCTAACTATAGACACATTGTAACTTATCTAAGTGACATCACACTCCTTTTTTTGGTCAGCAGTCGTGTAAAAATATGAGTGTAGAATAAAAGGTTGTCCACCCCTTCGAAAAAGACGATGATGCTGTTGCTATCACGTCATCATACCGAAATTAATACCTGTATAAAAACTGTTGAACAAGGTTCTCCAACATTGATCTTTACATCTAACTGCTCAGACAATCATATTAGCATAAGCGTGGGAATGATGTTATCGTATCGGACCGTAAATTACAGCATCTCCACGTAGACTAGACTACAACGAAATAAATAATAATAACAAGTGGGCTAAATGATAACAGCAGCGAGTCGATCGAAGGTTAAGCCACGTTTGCCGCGGTTGGTTCGTGGATAGGTGACCATAAGCAGTCGATCCATGTAAAATACTGGTATTCAGCAGCATTCGGTTAGACTGGAAGCCGACCCCAACTACGTTGAAAAGGCAGGCAGATTGAAGTAGCTGCCAAAAACGCAATTAATGTTATTTCAAATATATTTTTTCTTTAATTAAAAACAATAACTAAAACGGTTTCAAATCAATAACCCTTTTTTTATAGTGGCGTCTCATCGTTGACCTTGAGAGGTGACTATTTAACCGGACTTTCTTGTGGCTGACTTAAGCGAACTTAAAGCCTCCAGGCAAGGCATAATAGTATATTTTATATTGAGGGACTAAACGAAGCCATAATATACCAGAGGTGGTTTGACTCCCAAGCGTGTGAGGCTGTCAATGAAACTGAGGGTATATTAAGTTGGCGTTTAGTCTCGAGGTGCAAACTGTACTTTTCACTTTGAATGCGAGAAAAATAGTCAATTTAGTACAAAAACATTTAATAAATATTAAATTACTTAATAAAATAAAAATCACAATATCTATTATGCCTCTTGTACTTTGCTCGACGTAAAACTCTTCACTCTCACTGGACATTCTTAAAAAAAAAATTAAAACAGAACTTTACACTCGACAAAAATTCTGAAATTTTCGCGGTCAGTTTTTTTCTTCTAAACCAGTCACAGATACAATTTAAAACACATGGCGCTACCTTCTTTGCGGAAAAACCATGGAACTAAAACTCTCAACATTTTCGTAATAAAGATGGTCCACACTCCACAGATAATAGTATATTTACTGGCTGTTTGAGTTTGTCTACGTCACATGAAGGAATTTAAAAAACTAATTACTTTTCACTTCCTAGAGACTAAAGTGGTCACTTTAGTCCCGCTTCGTAGGGCTATATTGGCGTACTTTTAGAGCATGAGAAGTGAAAAACTTATAAACTAAACGACTGCACGCTAAGGGCACTGTGGGGTACGAACTTCGGTTTAGGGCGTCATTAGGGGGTGGACAGCAAGGTGGGACAGGCTGGATCAAAACTGGATAATGATTATTAATCGGGGAATTTAAAGCTACGGCGCGGGTTGGCGATGGCGCTTCGTCGAGCAAGGGTCGGTCCGCCAAATATATTATTTCTTTTTATGACCATATTAAAGGCCGCGGCAACACTGCTTGTATTTGAACGCCTATATCCTATTGCTTTGGCATCTATGATGTCATCTAGCAAATTATTCTCAGTTATAAACGACCAAGCTCATCCTTTAAATAAGTTGTGCAAACCATGATTACAGAAAATTATTACCTTTCGTCTTAACCGTACTGTATAATAATAATAGGTATGATCGGAAGTTGTTTTATCTTAATGAGCTTTAGAACGAAAAAGGGAAGATTAGGTTGCATAACATATATGTAGGTGTAACATACAAGTGTGTTCAACTAATAATTTTTTGGTCCCTCGTATCGTGGGGTATCTGAATCACCCCCATGTTGTACGTTCCGCGACTTTTCTTTCTGTGCGTTCTAAATGCGCCATTTCAAAATTGGTGTAACAAGAAACTCCCTTGCGCAAAGTTCTTCATCGAATCACACAACATTTGGTCAAAATAATCCTAATAGTGTAAAGGAGGCCGCGTGTCGCAACGACGCGCCGCACCCGTCGGCAGGAAACGACGACTGACCAGCAGCCACACAGCCTTGATATTTATTGAGATGCGGTTGGTTATATTACCCATGTACAATATTTGGCCATATGAGCCCGCGGCTCCACCAGAACGAGATAATAAAACTGAATTAGATAATATTGCATCCATGAATGAATAAATCAATTTGTACATTACTTACTGACAGATTTAGCTACGAAAGTTAATGAGTGACGTCAACAAAGACTGATGAACTGATGAACATAGAACTGCTTTCAGCCCAGCGAAGCTGCTAGTCATAATCACTACTTCGAACTTGACAACGAGAGATTGCGAGTGCGACACTTTAACTGACATCAGCACAACAAGACCTTCGTTAGATCCCGCAATAAAATTAATCTTTTGATATTATCTGGGAATCACTCGACCTTGGTAGAGCGAACTAAAAACTTTAGTGAGAAAAAACATACACAATCAATGAAGGAATCTGCAAGAGGTTACTTAGTCTACAATTAAATGCTCGCTAGGACCATAGAATTAGACACAGATGTTAAACTGTTATGAAAGAGAAGTAAACCAATCAACAAGTAATTAGGTCGCCACTGATCGGAGGTTGAACTATTTACTGACCGTTTGTAGGCTAGTTTATAGCGAGGTTCCTCATAACTAGAGAGACTGTACGGTAGACTGATGAGTTGTACAATTAAAACGTTTCGATGAATCAAGGCGACTCGTTGTACAATTGTACGTGTATATTTTAGATAGTTTCGTGTAGTTTTCGTTTCAATTCACGCATTGAAATTCTTTCTCCGCAGTTTTCTGGGAATATTTTATCTTCTAACTACAGAAATCGAAAAATATCGATACAAATAAAACTAGTTATAAGAATAAATTGTAATAATTAGCACTGAAACCTTCCTCCACATTTCATAGTAAATTGCTATAATAAATAAGTACCTACCTACCGGTACATAATTACTATGTAAGTGCAGATTCGTAGGTAATCATATTTACCGGCTATTACTCATCGCAAATGTGCAATAGGTGGCGGATGGCGCAAAGTAAATTGGTACAGAAGTCCAACTTATCTCTAGAGATACCTACAATAGCGGGTTTGTTTACAGACAACACATCCATAAATACCTAAATACATACCTAATCATCTACTCTCTGTAGGTTATCATCATCATCATCGCCCACTCCTTCAAGCATCATCTCAACGACCGGTCCTGTGCCTCCCGCGTCCAGAGAATTCGCGTGACTTATTGCTAGGGGGCTTCCTTCACTGCGACTTGCGATACACGGTTGACACTCCAGTACTTTTCGACCTAATCCGCCGTATATGTATACTAGTTTTTGCCCGCGGCTCCGCCCGCGTGGATGTCGGTTATCGCGTAAAAAAGTAGTCTATGTCCTTTTCCATATCGCAGGCTATACGAGTATCTCTGCCAAATTTCATGACGATCGGTTCAGCAGTTTAGGCGTGAAAACGTAACATACAGACAGACAGACAGACAGATAGACAGAGTTACATTGATATTTATAATATTAGTATGGATGTAACACACATTACAGCGCACGTTAATGAATCCGTGTGCGCAACAGACAATCGCTCATCCATCACGTCAAGTCATTATCCTCCTACCCTCATCCCAGGAGAATGACACATTAGCGTAGTAGCTGAGCTTCTCTATTAGATTACATTAATTATTGAGCCATGTTGTTTGGAGTGGATCTTTTGCCCCATGCTACAATGTTCCTACCGCCCACGTAGTAATAAGTATGGGCGCAAAGCTCTTATGATGCGTTGCCTAATCGCCCTACTCTTATAGGTACATTAGGATATCATTTATGAATTACGATCTGTAATTTCCTTATTATTGATTCCGGATTTTTTGAAGATCAGACCGCGAACTGTAATGTCAATATTATTTATTGATATAATTGATTAAAAATGTAAAATGATGAATTTTTAATTCACTACCTCATTTTCTGTAAATACCTATGTAAATAAATATATGAAATACAAAATTACATAAATCAAATCTCCTAAATCGCCAATATTACATAGGTACATGATTTTTTACATACAACTTTTATCTTTGTAGTGTTTATGAGAGGTGCTCATATTCAATACAAAGCATACTTTTCATGATTTACATCGTTAGATACAATTGTTTTACATCAAAAGTGCTACATTTACCATAAGTTCAGATAATATAATATCTACTAGCGTCCATTAGTATAAGATCAGTAATAAGTCATTGCACTAATGTTGCCCTTGAGCAGGCGCCTCGGATGCGAGCTAGGAACCGGTGCAACACAAGCTGCAACTAATCATTCAATAACAACAAACGACCTGTCACGCTGCAGCCATGTTGGGCTGTGTGGATGCAGTAATGTAATTATTGCTAGAATTTAATGATGGAAGATTTCAACCTCGTTAGGCTGTTATTTGTTGCTGTATCGTATTTTCTTGTAAATTGATCTATTTCTCAAGTTGTTTAACTAAGTTATGAACATTGGTGTGGATTGGATTGCACTGGTCAGGTGTACAATAGACGCATTATTAAAATAACCTGGCATACTTACAAAGAATAAAAAAAATACTTGCTTATTGACCAGTAAATAGATAGATGCAAGTCTTGCACCCATTCTTGTTACAAGAACGTCCTAAAAATAACCCCCAATTGAGGCGTCTTATTGCAAACCCCGCTAAAAAGATTTTTCTGGATATTGAGTTATTGATGAGTTTTAAATTCAATAAAATGTAATCGCACTCCTTGGTGCACGACACATTTACACAAGTCTCCATTGGTCAGCCATCCTATTGGTAAAGTCACTTGGTGCAAAAGCAAGCGCTGTGATTGGTTGTTTTCGTTGTAGAGGAATTTGAATTTTACCCATGCCATTTATAGTGTACCAAGCATAAGGTTGGAGGCTCAATTTAGAACTGTTAGAGAGGGATTCGCTCGGAAATGAGTTTGTCACTTAGTACAGAATTGAGAAAACTTTCAAAAGAGAGAATAAGGTCGGTTTCAAGGTAAAATCGTTTTAGCGGGGTTTCCAATTAGACGCCTCAATTACTCTTTTCCCGAACAGAGAATCGACCTCAACACCTCATGCTCGTCAGCCGCGCCGGCGACAACTACACATATAACACTACACTATACAACAACAAAAAAAAGCTAGTTTAAATAATAGTAACGATCTTAAAACTTATCTTCTTTATGCTCTTAACTTCCCTATCCCACCACATATGGTTCACGTTGATTGTTTAATTATTGTCTCTACTTTGTGGACAGTGAAAGTGTTAATCTCGATTACGCATGAACTTCAAGGTTCTCTCAAAGTGAGGTGAGTAGATAATTGGGCTCTAGATCAAAAGCAACGACCATAAGAGTTCAATCCGTTCAAGGTCATCATAACTGTCGGTGTGTGGTTAAAAAGTGAAACATCACTATACGTCTGTATATTTACCGCTTAATGGATATAATTGAATTTGATCAAATAAGCTGTGGTTAACTCTGTCAACGTAAGTCATCATCATTAAAAAAATGAAAACAGAGATAAACGCTAAAAACGTTGGTTCTAAAAAGACGTTTTTATGTCACTACTTAAACAAATAAAGACTGCTGAGATAAGCTTCATTTTAGATCAGCAAATGAACCATTAATTAAGAAAATATTTAATTATGCTAATTATCTACCACTGCACTGGGCAAACGTACTGTGATATCATGGGCTGTTATAATAAATTAGTATTTAGACCGACACTTCACTGCTTTACTCATAGCAACCGGAAAACTTAAGACACGTTTTACCCAAGCCACAGTCAGAAAAAAAGATCGCCTATTATTTGCAGGTCCAATCAGACAATTCAATTATTCAAACGATAATAATTATCATTGTCACGAACATATCTCATACAATACATATATATAGGTAGACTCAAACACAAACTCAAAGGATTTATTTCAAATAAATTAATTACAGGCACTTTTGAATTGTCAAGGGGTCGGTCAGTCAGAAAGATGAAGCTAGTTGCCCATTTCAAAGCGTAGGTTCCTATGGAGAAGAACAGGCAAGAAACTCCACGTACACTCTTTTAAAACAAAATTTTGTTACAAAAAATGGGTTACATCATTAATGTTGAAGTTATACATATGAGAACAATGTAGAAAGACGTGCACGTTAGAAGCGTCCGTAAGAGAAACAATTCAAAAATTAAAATAAGCCGTGGCAGCTAAGAGATGACCAGTCCCAACTGACGGCGCCCGTTCACGAACATGACGTATGGATAGATACCTACTGACCGACCCCATTACAATTTTTTTTATTAAAAAAAAAACGTTGCCCCACACAAGGAATTTCTCCTGTATCGTGAGTGCGTTTACATACATTTACATGTGAATAAATGAATATGAATCTTATATATAAAATTCTCGTGTCACAATGTTCGTTCCCGTACTCCTCCGAAACGGCTTGACCGATTCTCATGAAATTTTGTGAGCATATTGAGTAGGTCTGAGAATCGGCCAACATCTATTTTTCATACCCCTTAGTGATAAGGGTTGTCCACCCTTAACATTTTTTTGACAGAACGAAGTCTGTCGGGTCAGCTAGTATGAATATAATATTTAAATCAAATCAAAATCGTTTATTGCAATCCATAATGTACAATTACAGGTGGTAAATAATGAAATAATAACAGAAACAATTATGGACCCTGACGGGCACAGCAAATTTTTAAATAAGTAGAGAGAGGAAGAGCGCTTTATTAATTTCCTTGTTTTCTGTTAGAAATATTTTATAATTATGCAGGTCGTCTATCAATTTATTATTTATTTAATTATGTTTTTTATTGCTTATTTCTTTACTCGCTTAAAAATTGTTCATTATTATTAATGTAGTATAATTTTTAAGTACTTATTATGTTATTTATAAGGTATTTTAATTATCTTTCTTATCTAAATATATCTGTTATTCATAGTTATGTATTTTTATTATTAAATTTATCCATTAGAATTATTTTATATTCTACTATCTATGTATTCATATTTCCATTCATATTCTATTAATATTTATTATTTATATGCAGGTTTATCTATTCATTTATTATTTATTTAATTATATTTAAAATTGCTTTTCTTTACTCGCTTAAAATTGTTCATTATTATTATTAATGCAATATAATTATCAAGTAAGTATAGTTTATTTTTGTTTTTTACATAAATTATATCTGTTATTCATAGTTATGTATTATTTATCCGTTAAATATTCTTGTACTGTGTAATAGCTTTTTTTAATCAAGTATTGCTTTAGTTTGTTTAAAAATATACTGGTTTTGTTTTGTTGTTTTATGTCTTCTGGTAATTTATTATATATTTTTATTGACATTGAATATGGGCTAGATGAATGCAGTTTAAGGCGGGAGATAAACTCACATACACAAATACCAGACCCGGAACAACTACTTGTAGGTCATACAAATATTTGTTCTGTGCGTGAATCGAACCCGCGACATACAGTGCATCAATCAATCGCTTAACCACTGCACCAACCGTGTCGTCCAGTGCCTCCAGTTCCAGTGCTATAGGCACACCCCATTACAATTTTTTTTATTAAAAAAAAAACGTTGCCCCACACAAGGAATTTCTCCTGTATCGTGAGTGCGTTTACATACATTTACATGTGAATAAATGAATATGAATCTTATATATAAAATTCTCGTGTCACAATGTTCGTTCCCGTACTCCTCCGAAACGGCTTGACCGATTCTCATGAAATTTTGTGAGCATATTGAGTAGGTCTGAGAATCGGCCAACATCTATTTTTCATACCCCTTAGTGATAAGGGTTGTCCACCCTTAACATTTTTTTGACAGAACGAAGTCTGTCGGGTCAGCTAGTATGAATATAATATTTAAATCAAATCAAAATCGTTTATTGCAATCCATAATGTACAATTACAGGTGGTAAATAATGAAATAATAACAGAAACAATTATGGACCCTGACGGGCACAGCAAATTTTTAAATAAGTAGAGAGAGGAAGAGCGCTTTATTAATTTCCTTGTTTTCTGTTAGAAATATTTTATAATTATGCAGGTCGTCTATCAATTTATTATTTATTTAATTATGTTTTTTATTGCTTATTTCTTTACTCGCTTAAAAATTGTTCATTATTATTAATGTAGTATAATTTTTAAGTACTTATTATGTTATTTATAAGGTATTTTAATTATCTTTCTTATCTAAATATATCTGTTATTCATAGTTATGTATTTTTATTATTAAATTTATCCATTAGAATTATTTTATATTCTACTATCTATGTATTCATATTTCCATTCATATTCTATTAATATTTATTATTTATATGCAGGTTTATCTATTCATTTATTATTTATTTAATTATATTTAAAATTGCTTTTCTTTACTCGCTTAAAATTGTTCATTATTATTATTAATGCAATATAATTATCAAGTAAGTATAGTTTATTTTTGTTTTTTACATAAATTATATCTGTTATTCATAGTTATGTATTATTTATCCGTTAAATATTCTTGTACTGTGTAATAGCTTTTTTTAATCAAGTATTGCTTTAGTTTGTTTAAAAATATACTGGTTTTGTTTTGTTGTTTTATGTCTTCTGGTAATTTATTATATATTTTTATTGACATTGAATATGGGCTAGATGAATGCAGTTTAAGGCGGGAGATAAACTCACATACACAAATACCAGACCCGGAACAACTACTTGTAGGTCATACAAATATTTGTTCTGTGCGTGAATCGAACCCGCGACATACAGTGCATCAATCAATCGCTTAACCACTGCACCAACCGTGTCGTCCAGTGCCTCCAGTTCCAGTGCTATAGGCACTGGAACTGGAGGCACTGGACGACACGGATTGGTTTATTTTAAATAAATGTTTTGAGTTTGAGTTTGAAATATTTGTTCTGTGCGTGAATCGAACCCGCGACATACAGTGCATCAATCAATCGCTTAACCACTGCACCAACCGTGTCGTCCAGTGCCTCCAGTTCCAGTGCTATAGGCACTGGAACTGGAGGCACTGGACGACACGGATTGGTTTATTTTAAATAAATGTTTTGAGTTTGAGTTTGAATGTTTTATGACACCAATTAAAATAAATGATGCATTCAAACATTACTTTGTACGACGGGACGGTAATGAAATAAAATGAAAGATTTAGTGAGCGGTCTAAAATAATTGCCTATTAACCTGGTAATTACGAGATTGTAGTCGCAAATTGTCGTGTATTGAAGTTGACAATAAGTCAGTGACATTATCCGCCTCGCACAAGGTGGACCGATGACCTTGTGAAAGCCGTAGGAATCCGCTGGATGTAAGTACAAAACCGGTCGAGGTGGCGGTGCTTGGGGGAGGCCTATGTCCAGCAGTGGACGTCTTTCGGCTGAAATGATGATGATTATCCGTACTAGGAAAATATGTATCAGTCACCATCTAGAAAATAAGATTATCTCAACAAAATAAATATGAAAAATAATAGTATTGACGTGAAAATAGCACAAAAATATAGTTTGATTGGACCAGTGGACCAGTCAACAGAAATACTAGAATTGTGTTATACAACTCATACGAAACTCTTTTGTGCCACCGATTATTTAATTTAATCAAAAGAATCCTACATTAATTAAAACCCAAAACAAAATGTTACTATGGACAACAAGACGTGTCGTCTCGAACAGTGTCACCAATAATCTATACTGTAAATAAATCAAATACAAAATAACAGGTTTTTACAAAATACAAATGAAATTGTACAAAAAACAATTTTTTTTTGTGGTTCTGCTTTATTTTTATTTCTATTTCTATATTGAATACAGATATTTTTTTTTTTTGAAAAACAATTATAACAAAAAAAAAAAAAAAGAATTTTTGTCTGTCTTCTTCTGTCAGAAAAACATAAATGAAGGCCTCTTTTGCCATTTATGGATTTATCTATATCTATATATATAAAAATCAATTGCTGTTCGTTAGTCTCGCTAAAACTCGAGGACGGCTAGGCCGATTTATTTATTTATTTAACAATTTAACTGATTTCGATTTAGCTGATTTTGGTTTTGAAATGTTTGTCGTAGTCCAGGGAAGGTTTAAACGGTGAGAAAATATGGAAAAAAAAAACTATTAGTGAACGGCTGGACCGCTAATTATTTTTTGTTGTGTTTGTTATTATCAGGAGAAAGTTGGACGGTAGGTAGGGTAGGGTAGGGTAGGTAGGTAGGTAGGGTAGTTAGGTAGGGTAGGTAGGGTAGGTAGGTAGGTAGGGTAGTTAGGTAGGGTAGGTAGGGTTGCGTAGGGTAGGTAGGTAGGGTAGGGTAGGGTAGGTTTGGTTAGGTAGGTAGGGTAACCCCCCCCCGGTGGGTTCCCGCATTGTCGAGGCGGGGGGGCTCAGTAGCCGTGGCTTGGAGGGCCACGGTGAAGCTAAGAGGAACCCGAGGAGGGGGCCGCTCGTCAGGGCTTTTGCGGATAAGCCGGCAACGTAGCGGCCGTAGGTTGCGGTGCCTGTAACTGAGGTGGGCCGCGATGTGGTATGGGAGGCATCGCGGCTGAGGGTTGGAGGCCGCGGCGGGAGAGGAGTGCCGGTATTGCAGTGAGGCGTTCTCCCTACCTTCCGCGGCCTTGACGGGGTCACCACCGTTTGACGGCGAACGCGATAGGGCCGCAGAGGAGGAGAAGTGTCGGTATTGCGTTGGCGCCTGGACGCTGGGTCGTCTGGCGCGGGGTCCCAGGTGGAGGCCAGCAGGCAACGGGTGCGGACTCTTGCCTGTATTGCACAGGCCTCCAACGGTGTCGGACGGGAATGGCCAGGTGTTCCCGGCCATTCCCGTAGCCCCCCAGCCTGGGGGGCATGCGGGGCCCGCCAGCTAGGCGGGCATGCGCCGGGAGGGTTGTGGATGTAAAGGCTAAGCCGGTTTCCCATGGCCCTCCCATCACGGCAATGTGGGAACACTGCTGAGTTTTAGTGGCTATACTGTAATTCCAACAGGAGTCCCACATACCCCGTCTCGTCCCCCACGAGCGGGGACGCGTAATGCATTTCTCAGCGTCAAAAAAAAAAAGGTTAGGTTAGAACTGTGAGCACGAACCGAGCGAGCGACGCGAGGTGTACCGTCCTTCCAAGTTGGTTGCAGTTCCTTGGCTATTTAGTATTTTTTGGACTGACTTTCATAAAACTCTGATAAGTTTATGTTAAAAACCACTGTTTTCAATATTTAGGGTCATTTTCACTCATATTACTCGTATTTATTTCTGTTTTCAACGCCATTATTGTGGACATACAGAGCTACGAGCGACAATTTGACGTTTCATTTGACGCTGCTTTACATAACCTCTAATCGATGACCCTCTGTATTGATAAATGTAAAATGTTTATGCAATTCTGCTTATTAAAGTTCAGTTATGAAAAATCGCTAAACGTAGTTCAGCTGTTTTACATAACGGAGCTGTTTTGTAAAACATCTTGCGGTCATGGTACACAACGGATTCGTCAACCCATCTGCGACACATACATAATGTGATTAAGTCGTTATATTCGTCCGCAGTTCATTATGTAGTAAGGTTAAGGGCGATATTATGTATGGATCATAATTTTATGGTCTACCAATATTATTACTATTACGTTAATCTGCAGACACACGACCGACTCCTGTTTGAACTTTCCATTGTTGCACACTTTTCCGAAGTCGCAGAATACAATAAATCTCCATTATTAGTATGCGAATGTTTGTCTTTAATAACGTTTGTAGTTTTTTCGGAGTCCGTGACCCAGGAATATGAGGTCAATAGGTGCTCGCCTCCAAATACCAATGAGACCATTACAGCACAAGATCCATTGAGATAAAATGTAAAATTTGATGCATAGTATATTTTCAATACTCATCGCCGGCTATCAATAGCACGGCACATATTATTGCATAAAACAACCAGCAATGGATTCTAATCTCATCTCGGATTTGATATTAGTTATTTTTCGAACTCAGTGGGCCTGGCTACGCTCTAGGCAAAACGTCACAGAATAAATATATTCCTCAATGTTTTGGTTTAACCGGGGTTATGAAGAACTGGTTACACTGGTGTTTAGAACAATGTCAGATAGTCTGTGACACTAGTTCTGTAATGAGATGGGTGTGTATGTGATATAAAAGGATGAGGATGCAGCACATGCTGCATACCGAGTGCAGTGACGCAACAACATACTACCAACATGAAGCTACTTGTAAGTCCAATTCTATCCATTATCACACATCTACTCAGGACAATATTAACCCCTTCTTCATTTCTTAAATAAAACATAAGTACAGGTGTGAGTTAGGCTAGGTTCACACGGCATTGTACTGCACGTTTTTTTGTGAGTTTAATGTTACCGAATATGTAGTAGCGTATACATTGAGTATAGACACAATAATAATAATAATCATTTATTGTCCAGATCATACAATCCAATTTGTTAGTAATTACATACACATCTTAAACACTAGTGTAGTACATACATTTGGCAAATTTTGGTAATAATGACAAGATAATTAATAATAATGTCAAAATCAATAATAATAATGTCAAAATCAATAATACTTATGTCAAAATAACCATTAATTTTGTGAAAATCATTAATAATACAATAATCAAATCACAATAGCACGAAACATCAATCATCAAAAACGCAGTAAGTACAGGAACAGATTATTTCAAGGCACGACTTGAAGGCAATACTTGTGTCCTGGGGGCCAAGTCTACTAATGTACAAACGTTGCAATGGTCTCTTCATTGTGAGTTTTTGACAGATTTGCCATACAAACACTGTCAGATACTCACAATGGCGAGACCATTGCAACGTTTGTAAATTAGTAGACTTAGGCCCCTGGTCCAGTGCCTGAGTCCTTCCGCCCTATTGGCCACAGTAACCAAGAGTCTGTTGGCGCTGCCCCGCACCCGCCGCATCAGAGATGCGACACGCGCTCGCATGATTGACTTTACTAGTCCACGTATAGTTTCATAAATGATTTCTGCATTTATAGTTATTTCAAGCTCAATAACAACAATCATTAAAGTAATTGTTTCACAATGTAATCGCGCACAATTACTTACCGGATCACAATGTGGCGTCAAACCTCAACATCTCGCAATGATACACACGTACATTACTACGGCAGTAATTCGTGAGAGGTGTCACAATTTACCAACATTCGGTGGTCCAGTGACAATGCTCACGTGTGGTTGCGCCCTGCAGATTAAAGCCCGTCACACACCGCAGAAAATGTAGATGTTTTGTCAACAAGAGCCCATACATGGGATGATGGGAGTGAAAATTAATATTTTTACCTCTTTGACTTTAAAATTTGCTTGCAATGTGAAAGTATAGATTAAAGTATAGATAGGTAATTAGGTATACTGTAGATTGAGATCAATGTAAAACAGTATAAAATAAATATAAATCTACCTTTATTATTTATCTCGTGACAAGAAGTACAATTAAGAACAATATTAAGCCTTACATTTTCTGCTACATACGCGATAACTTAGGCCGCCTTCTGAATTGGCTAAAATCGCTCACAGCGCTCACATCGTCGCACATGCGTTCCGATTTAGATATTACGATTATGACAGCCGAGGGCTGTCAACAACTCGGAACGCTCGTGAACGCGCTCACGGTGCTCACTCAATGTCAAAACGATATTATATTACTTCTCTGTGTAATACACCAAAAATGTCTTCTTCTTAGGTTAGGTAGCAACTGTAGCCAAAATAATAATTTCGAAAATGCCACGTTATATGAGATGCGACTCAAAACAAAACAGCACAACTGTCATTTTTGACAGCGCTCACGGCGATATAAAGGCATGGTCGGCGTTATCGCAAGATGGCGAATGTCATGACGTCATGTATGACGATTCACGGGACATCATTATCGCGCTCACGCTAATTCGGAACGGGTTTTAGCACGCGAATATCGGTATTATCGCAACTCGGAACGCAGGGTTAGAGTAATGTAAATATGTACACGTCGGGATGTCACAAATATGTACGTTGGTATACATTAATAGCTGCCGCGCGTGTCAAGCTTATTCATCGGCGCATACGCAAGTGTCGTAAATTAAGGTGTTATTGTATCATATTTGCACGTTAAGTTTATTAGTGCTCATTTAATGTGATTATAGTGTGAGATGACGGCGCGCGGCTCGCGGCGTGACGCGGGTGACACTCTAATAATATATAACTGACTTTATCGCTGACTTGCTGATGCGCGCGACTGCGTATTTCAAATCGCAGTTTACAATAATTCAAACATTAAAAACATTTACTCTATAATACTCTTTGAAAAGTATTAAAACAAAGAGAATGCATTTTGAATAACATACGATATACGAGCTAAAATATCGTGCGAATCAAACACTGAATTGCAATGAGGAAGAAATAAAAAGCATTTACTGTCCTATGTAAAAGGATTACTTAAGATAAAAGGTTTCCGAATGCGCTAGAAGTGCTTAGTACACGTCTGTTTATGTAACTTAATGTAACATTTGAGCCAAAAGTAACGCAGATCATTTAAGATAATTCGCCAGACTTTACGAGGGACGTGTCGAAACGAATGATGTTATAGTGAGTCCAAGTAATTGTGTTAAAATACAGGTTTACTAGCGAGAGTGCTCTTATTACGAGCTGTGGCAACACTGCAGGCTGCAGTTCTAATATAACATGAGCATATTAGAAATACATGTTAAACGAAATTTGTGGGTGTATGAAGCTGGGCTATGATTAGAAGTTTATGGTTTTATGCAATACTAGCTTTTGCCCGCGGCTCCGCCCACGTGGATGTCGGTTATCGCGTAAAAAAGTAGCCTGTGTATGTCCTTCTCCATATCCCAGGCTATATATCTCTGCCAAATTTTATGACGATCGGTTCAGCGGTTTAGGCGAGAAAACGTAACAGACAGGCAGACAGAGTAACTTTCACATTTATAATATTAGTATGGATTGGAAGTGGCAGCTGTTTTATTTCATCAAATTATAGCATACTTCATTATTGTTTGCGTGGCATTACGTTGCAGAGTTCGTATATTTTGTTACACTACATTACCATAGTTTTCAGGATACTACATTGTTATTCAAATTCCTATCTCTTCCGTTAATGTTTATCACTCTATATCCCAAATTTAGGATCATATATCTTGAATCTAACAAAAATGTTGATAACACGCAATACTCAATACTTTAATTCATTCCACAATGTGTACTTAGGTGGTAACTTAAAATGATACGTGATCATTATGGACCCTGTCGGGCACAGCAACATAGTAGGAGAGAGGAAGCTTTTAAAGTTTAGCTCATCAGCCTTCGAACTCAATTTTATTTGAGTAATTACCCTTCAAAATTCTTATAATAAATAATACAATTCGATTACTACACTAACAATAAATTTTAATTATTCTATTCTATTGATTTGAACTATGTTTTCATTACACATTATGTGACATGTTTTGTGTTGTAATGTATTTTAATTTAGTAATTTTGATTTGTTTTGCAGTGCCCTTACGGGGTGCATATTTGAAACTCATAATTATCTTATTACAACCTCTGTACATGTTTGCAATAAACTGATTTGATTTGAAATTTTTATAAACAGAGAGTTTCGAGTGTTTTCCTTTGTAGTTTGCTATCGTACAATGTATATACGTACATATGTATATATGTACGTACGTTAATGATTTGGAAAAAATATATGTTAAATTAGAGCATTTCCTAATAACTTTTTATACAAATATTTTAGATTATGTTTATATTACATATTCAAATTAATTAGTAAATTTGTCTAACGCGGATAAAAAACTGAGAATCACGCAAAATCTATCGAGCGTATTTTTATGAAACCTTCACCTTTTTAAAGATAATTTAATTGTGGATCTTCTAGTGTACGTGTTTTATTAAAATACCTTTTGTTTTATGTATAATAAATTAATAATGCGTTTTATTTGGGCCAGCGCTCCTGGACGGGCGAGTTCTATTACTTACTAGACTTACGACGCGTTGCGTGAGCTCAGTACAGAACACGCAAACTAACCACTCAAGGTCACTGTCATATGTCAGGGCCTTAAATACCCTACCCTACCCTACCTACCTACCTACCTACCCTACCCTACCCTACCCTACCTACCTACCTACCCTATCCTGCCTTACCCTACCTACCTATCTACCCTACTCCACATTACACTACACTACCCTACCTACCTACCTACCTACCCTACCCTACTCTACCCTACCCTAATTTTTCTCGCCGTAAAAACCATCCTTCGACTTCAACGTACATTTAAAAAACAAGAATTGGTAAAATTGGTCCGGGCGTTGTTGAGTTATGCGCTTACCAACACATTTTGCGATTCATTTTTATATTATAAAAGATATCTATGTATTTATTCCTGTATTTTAGTTATTTTCGTTTTATTTATCCCTTATATTACACCTGCAATGTTTTGTCTCTGCATCACCCTAAGGTTGACTCGTAGAAAATGCCACAGGCACTAAGTCCGCTTTTGTACGGATTTTTTTTCTTTTTACTTGTGCATAAAGTTTTAATAAATAAATAAAGCAAACTTGTGTTCAAAAGTACGAAAAAAGTATTTCAAAGACTGTTCAAATGTATGCGCGCGCGTTGATGTCTTTTGTACGGATGATAATATTCGACATTTTACGTTCATTGCATTTTTGTTATAGCAAATATTTCATTGTATTTCCATAACTTTTATATAACTGTTCCTTCTGGTTTCAGGTCTCGATCGTAGTTCTGTCAGTGGCGCTGGCAATCTCTTCAGCCGGCTACATCAAGAGAGGGTGGTCTGGTCCGGTAGTCATCTACTCAGGCGGTGGCGGCGGTGGCGGTGGTGGATGGAGCGGCTCCGGCTGGAGAGGATGGTCTGGCAGCCCCAGACTGAGTGGCAGCCCCGGCTGGTCTGGTAATTCTGGAAGGAAAAGAAGATTTTCTGGATCGGCTGGTGGCTCTGGATGGAGTGGAGGCTCTGGATGGAGCGGTGGGTCCGGATGGACCGGTAGCTCAGGAGGATGGTGGTAGATAAATCACCAAATAAGTGAACGAGGATAATTTGTAAATAGCTATAAGTTTCCCACATACTATTTAGTTATAAAGAAAACTTTGTAAAATACTGTGTTTTATTGTTGGGAGTATTAAACCAAATATGTTCGATAAACCAAACTATCTTCTTTTATTGAATCATAGTATCAATATATCCTTTAAAACACCCAGAATAGGGTTTACGATACAACTAACGTCAAAATGAAGGTTGGTCGTTCGGAACCGGCCGAACGAAATAGAATGAAGTTCATAGTAGGAAACGTCTGAACTTCGGCCGATACTTCGGATTTATCGCTCCGGAGTACCCGCTGAACCTTCAAAGACAAGCAGCTGGCATCAATTTTTTTATCGGTGTGTGGAAATAATACATTATAAAAAAAATACATTTTAATGTGTGTATGACACGTTTTTGTTAAAGTATCAGCATTTAGTTCGTACTTAGGTAATCTAATATCTATTTCTAGCTTAATTCAAGTCTCAAATCATTTCATTAATATGTATCAACGTTTTGTAACGACTACCTCTCGGACACAAAGAGAGATATTTAAAGATATGAATATTTAATTACTAAAAGCAATCAATTAATTTGTGATGAAAGTATTTCGTTTTAGCTAATCTAATTGAGTATTAAAAAGTTTTACTTAGTGATTGGGAAAGCACGTAGGTGTACTCGTTTTAAAATGTTTCATGCTAAATCAGATTGCACTCTCCACTCGGTGGTATGAAATCGATAGCCACGCCCTCGAGCAAACTGCAATCCGTTTCAATATACCTGGCGAACTACAGAGTAACTGTGCATGCCAGACCGGTACGTGTGGAGCCGGCGGCACCGCCACTGCTGGCCGTGCCTACTGCCAAAACCAACCTGCTGTCACAAACGGGTGTGTAACGTTTGATATAATAACAAAAGTTCTAACGACCATATGACCTAATTTCATTTACTATAATTCTTTTTTAATATAACGATCAAATGACATAATGAATTATTGATATAATTTCATTTTACCTAATTTCATATGGTATAATGAACAGTTTATATAATGCACATTTGAAATAATATTCAATTAATATAATATTCAGTTCCTATAATATTCAAAATCTATAAGTAACGTTTAATATAATTTGGAAATGTCTACTTTAGGGCTACGTAAGGGCGAAGGGGTTGCACTGGCTAAGTTTCGCTTTACCATCCCACGATTTGGGAGTCCGTTTTTTTTTTACAGGAAGATGGTGCGGAGATAGATGGTTTCCGGAGATAGATGGTTTACGAAAAAAAAAATCGTAGAAATTTAACAATATTTTCTCACTTTTGACATTTTGTCGCGCCATTGAAGGTTTCGTTTTACGTAAAATGCTTTACTTCATATTAATAATGAAATAAATACGTAAATTTTAGTGATTTAGATACTTTTTTATATACATATTATTTCCTTGACCTTGAAAATTTTGTTTGCAGACCAATTTAGACCCGCTCCGTGTAGTTTAAAAAAAAATATATATATCTCATAAAGGGGGGGTGGGCTCCGCACTTCTTCCTTCACAGGGGGTTCTACACCTCCCCCTCCTCCCTCTGTTAGTAGTGTAGTAGCGTTACCTTAGAAAATAAGTTAATATGAAAGTTAGGTCAAATGAACATTATATAAAACGAGCATTATACAATTTGAAAACTATATGAAATGAACGTTATACTAAATGAAATTAGAGAAAATGAAAAGTATATATACATTAGATTATATGAAATTAGGTTAAATGTTTTTATAGCATATGAAAATTATAGCATATGAAAGTTATGTCAAACGAAATTAGACTATCTGTTATTATATCAAACATTACACACCCGTCAAAAACACCCCTCATCCGCACAATATGTGTACTAAACGAAGTGCATGAGAGAATTGACATATTTTCGGCCAATCTTAGTGAATTTGCAAGAGTTTTGTTGAATTTTAT
Organism: Dryobota labecula; assembly: GCA_947523025.1. Classification (NCBI taxonomy): domain Eukaryota; kingdom Metazoa; phylum Arthropoda; class Insecta; order Lepidoptera; family Noctuidae; genus Dryobota; species Dryobota labecula. Next base: position 25,503,860 of record OX383297.1, read on the forward strand.
TAGTTATGTTTAAATACTAGCTTTTGCCCGCGGCTCCGCCCGCGTGGATGTCGGTTATAGCATAAAAAAGTAGCCTATGTCATTCTCCATATCCCAGGCTATATCTCTGCCAAATTTCATGACGATTGGTTCAGCGGTTTAGGCGTGAAAACGTAACATACAGACAGACAGACAGACAGATAGATAGACAGAGTTACTTTCACATTTATAATATTAAGTATGGATAGTATGGATTAATATTCTGTGTTAAGTCTGATTTTGCATTTTAGAGTTTAGTGTTCATCGATTTAGAATACCCAAATCGATGTTAGTGTTGCTTAAGCCATATGTTGATTTTTAAATTTATTTGGTGTGTGTTTGCAAACCACTATTGTATTGGGGTCATCCTGTAAAAATAGTGTGTGTAAGTTTAATAATTAATAAATAAAAACTTTAGTTACGTAAACACAACATTTCTCCAATGATGTCTGCATGTAATGAGAGGCCAGCCTGGTTCCATTAACCGTGCCCAAATCATGATTCCGTACTGCTATTGGGAAAACTAGGTCATTCATTTCCCGTCCTGAGGAACCCAAGATCCCATATTCAGCTGCCGTGTTTGCGACCGGTAGACGAATAAGACAGCCCACACAGCTTGAATTATATTTATAAATAAACAGCTAATGAACTGATTACTTAAGTACTTTCGCGACCACAGATCAGAGATCGCGAGCCATTTGCTAATAAATGTGTCGATAGCGCAGTTCGTAACATTTGTAGAAGATAAATGATGTCTGTTAATGACTACGCGTCACGTGATCGTCGCGCCTCGTCCCGACTCGTTGCGAAGTCTTGCTCACTGCAGTCAGTGGGCCAGTTCTTACTACTCTCAGATATCTAATCTTGTATTCGAATCATCCATTTCTCAACTATAAAGGTTTGCACAAAACGGTAACACCTGATCGTTCCCCTGTTAGTTAAATGCGGCAGGTCTAACGTAGTCTCTCTCGTACGTAAAGATTCTAGCATTTAAGTATACCTACCTACTTGATGGTGAACTCATTGGAGAAACCATTTTTACGCCGAACAACAGGCCAAGAGCAGGTAGACGAGTTGTCGTCTGGTTGGTGTCGGCGTGTCGTCGAGATCGAGACCAATGCTGAGGCTCCTCCTTTCTAATTGATCCCTAATTGAAACAACGCCAGCAGTTATTTTCGTACAATCACCACTTGGTAGGTAGTCTGGGTCTGGTCACTTTTGCAATGTTGTTGCGTACACGAAACGTTCTCTATGATCGAGACTTACTCGTACATTAAAAACAAATATTATGATTATGGCGGGACCCACGCCGCGGCAGTAAAACTTTGATCAGCACAGTTGCATGCGATTACGGACAACAGTCCGTAATCGAATGCAACTGTGCTGATCAAAGTTAACGAGGATTGAAAGCAATTAGCAGTAAATTAACGTCAAGGTACCGAAATTATATGGTTTGTGTATATTTGAAAATTGTTTAATATAAACCAACTATAACTGCGAAATGTGGGTGTACTATGAAAGTACACTTATCTGCCCGATTCTTCAGGGAGAAATACATACACGGTGATGTTACGCAATATTATGTTTAACATTCGTTTACAGTTTTTGTCGTACATACATCAAAATATAACCGGTTAAACTAAGACATTAACCCTCTAGTTAAGCACAACTTTGTTCAATTTTACTAGAGCTCAGTGACAGATTTAAACAATATACATAATCAATTTACTATGTTAACATTAACATAAAAATAAATGCAAAGATTTTCGGCCTTAAAATAATTGTATTGTAAGTATCCGATACACCTTATGGTAGTAGTGAGTATCGAATTCAGAACAAAATGAAACACCCACGATTACCTACTTAGCTATATGAGTTTCCGTTATTTCCTTTATTAACTCTTCAAATAATCGAAAGGGCACACATTCGCGCTACGAAATGGTTTCCAAACTCAATATCCAAGCTATTCACGAGCTTTGAGGATAATAGCCGCGGGTTAAACAAACCATTACCATACGGTTACGGTTCGGAAGTTATTTACTAATAACGCTACAAAAGGACATCCAGTGGTTCTCAGAATTTTATTAACGTTATAGTGTCATCGAAATATTCAACAACTTGGCTTAGATTTCGGAATCGGACATCCTTGGAACATTAACATATATTTGCAAACCAAAGAACCTAGAATATTACCTAAACGGACAAAATATAATCAGCATTAATCATGACAAATTATATGCATAATCATCTTATTATACAATTAATTAAACTTATTGTGGTAATTATGAAGCTTCTATTAATGGAGTTATAATCAAGATTAATTCATGTTCTGCTAGTGCTCATAACTGTTGAAAGTTAATTTAAATTGAGGTTTAAAAAAATTAAATAACTTTGGAGATGATAGTCTATGAACAAACAATTACAGTTAACACTCACTCACTCACTCACTCGTTCTCACTTAACGTGTGACCCAGGATATGACAAGATTATTTATATGTTGTGGTCGAATGTGTAGGTAGTTTCAATGACAGTATGTATTATTCATATATATGTCGTAGTCCATAGCTAACTACAGAATAGGACTGTTAATTATTATATATCTACTTACAGACAGAGGGGGTAATTATTTACATTTCTACAACAATCCCTGCCCATGTCAGTGTAACTACAGTTACAACATGTAGTTACTTTGTCAGTCTACGTCAAACACACCTGGTTAATTCGATACCTGAGGAGTGTTCGTTACTCTGTGGCACCTGTAATACGACACTATGGACTATTTCGCCAGACTGTGGTAATTATATTTAATCATAGCCGTTCTACTCTAGGTGTTGCAGCATTGCAGCGAATCTAAAAGTATTGGAATAAAACCATAGATCTTGTTTCTAGTCGGTTAGATCATAAAACCGTTGCCTCATTGGTGTTCTAATGTTTTTACCCACACTAAGTAGGTACGATCAGCCGAGTTTATTTATTATTGTATGTAATACAGCAACTAGCCATTGTTTGACTAACTTTTAGAGGTAACAATATCATTATGTAAAATTCCACTATCTAATGATATACATAAAGTGATGTGAACCGAGGCCACTGATATTAATATTTATCTACTAAATAATATAACGACAATTAATGTGTCAATAATAAAGCTCGTAATTTAGTAGCCGAGGTATATAAATATTATATGTACTCTTGTTGAGTTATGGCGTTTTTGAGCACCAGATACAAACTGTTTGATAGATTTACTGCTGCGATTACTTAAAATTGCTCAGAAATAACTGCTCTGTTAATATCATTCATCATCATCATCATCATTTCAGCCGAAAGACGTCCACTGCTGGACATAGCAGCAAAACGGGGAGAATTTGCCATAATCGCCACGCTTGGCAGGCGGGTTGGCGATCTCAGTATGGCGTTAAAAATGCATAGAGAACGCTGCTGCCCATTCTCTAGTAAGTCCCTTAGTTGCCTTTAACGACACCCACGGGACAAAATAGGGTGGTACTGTTCTTAACGTCCGGCACCATACGGTACCGGTTAATCTCATTCTAAAAGGATTATTATTTATGTTTTCTTTCCCAATGTTTGAAGTCATGAAGTTGGCTTCCAGATTAGCTAGATACTACTGCATGCCATTGAAAGCTTATTTTTCTTGATGTGATTAACAATTGAAAGTAAGTGACTGGTGGGCTAGACCGCTACCATTAATTTATGCTCATCTAACATCTCACGTACCCTTCAACCAGCTAATAAACAGTGAAATATATTATAAATATATTTTTAATTTCATTTCATTTATTTCAGATGATTACAATCATTAGTAGTTATTATAATCATCCATAGTAAAATAATGCAAATAGACGCACAACAATAAAAACATTGGATCAGGACCGCACTACTCGCACATGTAGTTTTGTCCAATGTCTGTGCTGTTCTTTTGCGATGTATCGCTTAAATGCCATCCACTTGAGCGTCTGCAAACATACATGATGCGCTACAAAAGCGTGGCAACCCCATCAATGGACACGCAGGGCACTGTAAGTCTTCTACGTATGCTTCACCCATAGGCCATAACTATGGTTCTCGTCAATGCATCAGGCAGATATGAGTGCCCTACGCAGAATGTGAAAAGCATGGCCAGCAACCTTGGCAAGTGACCGCCTGCATATTGCAAGTGTTCAATGCTCAATGAGTCATGGCCAGGGGATTTTCCTCGTTTCATGCTTTGCACCACCTGTGCGACATCCCCACTTGTAATCCATACGATCGTGTCCCCGATATTATTATCGGGGTTGTGTATTCAATAAACTTAAGTCCTAGAGTCGTAGCAAAACTATGAAATATTAAAAACCGGCCAAGAGCGTGTCGAACCACGCACAATAAAGGTTTCGATGAATTGATCCCAAGAACAAACTTAACATTGTAGTTGATAAACATGTTCTTCCATACGATATGTATGGAAGAACATGTTTTTCAACTGCAAATTTAAGTTGGTCGACTTTTACTCGGTAACTTGTAAAGCCTGCTTAGCAGTGATAGTTTTCTTTTTAACTTCGTTATATATATACTAATGTTGTGAATGTTTTTACATATCCAAATACAACCATTTAGCTGGCGGGGGGTGGGGGGCACACACTTGACTCTAACAGAAATTAGTTAAGAGTCAAGTGTGTGTGTCCCCGCAATATTACGCAATCGGATTCCTGAATCGAAAAATGGTTTTCAAAAACCCGCAATATTTTATGGGAAAAAAAAATCCCCACTTTTGGTGTAGAGGAAGTACCCTTAAAATAAACATATTTCATTTTACCACTTCTTGAGTACTAACTGCCGAATACTCAAACGCAATTCAATTTTAAGTCGCCGTTAAGTCTAATGCTGTCTCTGTCCCTTTAAACTGTTTTGTAGCGACAGAAACACTTATAAGAACGTCTTAAAGTAAAGTAACGTTTGAGTATTTGGGCGTAAGAGTCTCTGAGCTAAGTCGCGGACTGACAGACAGAGAGACAGACGAACATGGCAAAACTATAAGGGTTCCTTGTTGACTACGGAATTCTAAAAACGAGCATTCGTTAATAAAAGTAAAACAAAGCTTGGAACGTCATTCTACGCACTTTTTCGATATTTAATTCTAGGTATGGCTCTGTAACTGTTCAATACTAAGCACGAGGTAGGCCAAGAGCATATGAAACACTACATCATCTACGCACTCTCAAACACATCACGACTTGTCACCACTTAATCAATTAATCTCTACGTAAGTAGGCACCTATTCATAATCGAATGCTCACTAAGTGCTGTTTACAAAGTTAAACCAAACAACACGATTTGTAAAATTTGTATGACACACATACGTAAACAATGTAAACATTGCATAAGTGTAGAGAGCATGGCGTTGAGAGCGCAAGCGCGTGGGTGTCGCGAACGGCGCGCGCTGTCATTGTCAAGGTCATGGCCATCATGTGCTGGTGGTGGGAGTAACGTGCTGGACGATGCGCTGCGCTGGGAAGTTGGATATTTAAGTATACTTTCGCTATGACAGGTCTACAATCAGCAAAATGCTTAGATCATACCTAAAGCCGTTTAGGTAGGTCCAAAACATTTACTACTATGTTTTCTAAAAACCTTGAACCTTTATTTTGGGTTGAAAAATCAAATATTAAATAACTTCTCCCGCTCTGGGCAGAGCGGGAGGGCGAGTCAGACTTACTGGCTAGAACCCACCCGAGTTCCTTCAGTTGCCTGTGTGCCAGGGCCACGGTATCCCTTTCGGACAACCCCCCCCGCAACCCTGGCAAACCTTGAACCTTAAGACAGTTCTACGTTGTATTCGAAAATTATTATGGTCTAAACTAGATCGACATATCCGATACGCTTAAGAGGGTGTGCACCGGTCCATACATAACTACCCTTTGGAAGGCGCAACTAGAATCAATTAACTATTCATGTAATTTTTGACGTTCAAAAGTGCATCTTCGTGCCTATTTGAAATAAATGATTTGACTTTGACTTTGACTTTTCCACTTGCGCCACTCCTTTAAAGAAATGTTATCTCGAGACTGAGAAGGAGTGCTCAATCAATCAATCACCTTACCTCTGTGTGTCTAGAATGTTCTAATACCTTTTTTAAGTTTCATATTGAGACACAAAGCAACAAAATTTGATCTAAAGAAAAGCGGCCACATTCCTCTAGATCGTATTAAAAAACGTATTGAAAATATTATTATCGTATTGAAAATTCTAAACTCACTTACCAAGGTCGCTGATTGAGCCGTTTTTTTTGCTTGTCGCTCACAAGCAAAATTTAGCCTCACTCTACAGGTCGCAATTATGCACCGATTACTTTCAAACTTGGCCCAAAAATCGAAAGGGTCAAAACTTAGGTTAAGTTTGTGAATGGGCGGAATTTGTCTACGGGGGGCGCCCGGGGGGCGGTTTTTCATAACTTTTTCTTATGAAAATTTTTAGAACTGTTTAAAATTTTTATCATTCTGAGTAAGAACACGGACAACTTTTAAATTGAAACTTTTTTGATGCAACCCTTAACTTGGGGAGGAGTTTGAAATTCCAAAATTTTTGGTAAAAAACATCATATCTCCGAAACGGTAAAAATTTTAACGTTGCAAATATTTTTTTTTAAGCATGGTTTAGTTACAATTTTTAACCTAAAAGTCTAGCGATAAAACTTATAGTTTTCGAAATAAAAAATTATAACTGAAAAAATGAGTGCGTTTCCATGCTAAACTCGTTGCTTTGATGACCAAGTCTTTTGTTAATATTCATAATGAAAGTACTTCTAAATAGTATTTAGTCGCATTATGGAGGCAGTCACGTGACAGGACTCTTTGGTATTTTTCGGACTCTTTGTGGGACTGGACGTTTGAGTGGATATAATAAACCAAAATAGAATATTAATCATCATTATCATTGCGTCTTTTGAAAAACAAGGATAAATACTAACGTGATAAGGTTTGATTATAATTAAAATATACAGTAATTAATAAAATTGCCGTTCACAAATGAGAATGTCAGCGCGGAGAATGCTTCTTCGTGGAACCTTCTTCGGAATGTACCTCCTCCTGCGGCTTGCCGAAGGGGTTTTTTTAAAGGAGTGGCGCTAGTGGACCGGTGCGCGCCCTCTTAACGCATCATCAGCGGCGAAAATTAATATTCCAAAGCGATTATCAATCAAATCATCTTAATTTGTATGTACAGTGTTTTTAGAATGTTGATGTTCTCGAACTTAGTTCGACGTAACTACGAGTAAACAGTGAGACGTTCACTCGTACAGGTTACATTAGACTTCATTAGAGGTTGCCAGCGATGGTTCAGCTGCAGCCAGTCGGAACCAAACGTTGCCCTTGATATATTTCGCCAATTAGCACATCAATTTACTAAAATATCAGTAAATGCTTACTAAGAGGTATCTGCCATTAATATAACGTCGTAAATAAAGTGAATTGTTCCATCAGTTAACATGAATCATTGATGGAACAATTCGCGATACACAATTTAATGCTTTTTGTTTTATTTCTCAGTTTATGTTGATTTTTGTCGCTCGAATTAGAAATATCTCAATGAATGTGCCGTAAAACTACTTCTCTCAATATTTAGGAAAGGCACTTTGATCCGTGCTACAAAAGTCTGGAACTGTCTAAATTAGGCCCAGAAATCTTGATAGTGAAATAGCGAAGCAATGAGTCCGGCAGTGGAAAACGGAAGTGATAACCGTCAATCGCCTCAAATTCTCAATGAAGATAACTTCATTCATGCTCATATAATTAAAGATGATGAACGGTTCTCATATCTACCTACGCTACGCTACTCTCACCGGGTCATGCATTAGGTAATCGTAGATAGTGATTACATTACATAAACCATCGCCGCTGTATTTACCTCGCACACACAGCACATACACGACAAAGGTCGAGTAATTGAACTTTAAACAAATTATACCACTTTAAGCCTACTTCTGCGGTGGAAATATTAATCTGTTTTATGTGTGTTTTAATTAATTGATGGTGTCCATAAAATGTAATGAGAGGCTTGCCGTTGTGACGGTGTTGACATATTATAATTATTGTCAACACAGAATAAACTTTTTACTTTCATAAGAATTTCAGGTAAATTGCAAGTTTAAGTGTCAGCAGGTAGATTATATTCGAGCGAGCTATTTCATTTACCTAATAAACATCTTAAAAACCAAATCGTAATACGCAAATAGCTTACAACTATTTAAATGTTCTAGAACACATTTGAAGAAGGTTAAACTTGGTAACATTATTTATTAAAAAATTATAAGTTCATAACCTTGTAGCCCACAGGTCATTGTCTTGCCTTACACTTTTAAATCTAAATCACATAATTACTTTTAGTTCTGTCATTGAATGCGATATTAGTTTAATATCAGATGAAAACAAAACCGAATCATAATATCTAATTAGGTTAATCTCGGACGATTTTGTTTTAAATTGACACAAAACTGTAAAAATAAACAATGACTGAAAATCAAGAGTATGTCAAAAAAGTTCAAACAAACTAGAACTTCGTTCTCAAAATACCGCAAGTATTAAAAAGATATATTAACCTTAAGTACACAAGGAAGTGTAAGACTCTTTCGCACCCAGCTCGGTGGCGACGCAATTCGTATTCTCTTCGATTGGCTTATAATTATGTAAATAGTGTAAATATTGGCCGTCCTAATGTCAGGCTGACGAATTAATGTGTTGAGAATATCACCGGTCTCGCCAGAGAGGCGCGAGTCTGACCTTGAGCAGAGCCCTGAGATTCGCATCACACTCACATCCAGGCCGAGCCACTAATTAGATGCATTTTAATATATTTTTTATGTCAAGTTCGGACAATGCATAACAGATTCGATAAATGTGTTGACATAGTTATTGAATAGGTATATTCTGCGGCCACGGGACTTGACTGAAAGAAGACAGTGATATTTTAGTGGCTCGTGTTCTTCTTTTTCTTAAATTGGAACACACCTATGATTAAGTGATTATCTTGATGTTTTTGTTTGTTGTACATTCTTAATAAGGAATAATAAAGTTCTTAAACCACGTGACTAAAGAAAGCAGCTTCGAAGTACGCCAGTAAGACTAGTGACAGTTATATTGGTAGCTGGTGCGACACTAAGGACCCCTGGTACATAATGGGTGCGGTGCGTTACAACATATAGGGCTGGGCTAGATGAAGTGCTCATTACTTTCATAGTAAGTACACGTCTTGTCAGTTCAAAACCGTGATGTACTGGTTCTTGCCAACCTTCACTAAAGGAAGATCTTGTAAGAATTTCGTAATCACTCTAAATCTTGTACGAAAACATAGTATATATAATACGTCTTAGTGAGGAAAGTGAACGATACAACGTTACTTCAAAAGGGAAAAAAAACGTTAACGTTCAACGTTACTTCGTTCTTTGTTATACTTATGACGCATAGTGAATTGCAATACTTCGAAGTATGTGTATTTAGATAATCTGTATTATATACAAATTTATGCGATTAACTGGCAAACACAGTGCATGCCACAGTGTCTTGCAGTCCTGTGATACACATAATGTTGTTTGCGAGTATCGATATGATTCTTTAAAATCGTAAATCTGCCTCCTATATGTCACGTTTACTTTCCATTTCATTTCTCTAATCGATCGTCCGCACCAGTTGGCTGTAACAAAGTAACACAACCAAGTAATCAGGGCAATTGACTCGCAATCAATGTTACGACTTGTAATTCGCGTCAACACCGTCTAACATTAGCAACGTGTTTATACCTATGTGGTTGACAAACGAAGGTTAACGCCGTCTGAACACACCTCTAACACTAAGGGATAGAACGTTACGTTGTTCGTGCATATTATGTCACTAGCTTCTGCCCGCGACTTCGTCCGCCTGAAATTTCGGCCCACCCATCGCGTCGCATCCCGTCACCCGCGCTTTAACTTTGTTATCGCTTAGCGTTCTTTCTGACTTTTGTTCTTTTCGTTTGGCTCCTAAGGATCATAGCTTGATATTATATAGCCTATAGCCTTACTCGATAAATGGACTATCCAACACATTTTTTTTTTTCTATTCGAACCAGTATCTAGTTCCTGAGATTAGCGCGTTCAATTAAACAAACAAACTCTTCAGCTTTATAATATAAGTAGCTGACCCGCGCAACTTCGTCTGCGTCACCTAAGAGAGAGAGGTGGTACTCGTATAGGTTATGAATTTTCTACTTATTTTGTTACGGAGTTATTCTAAAATTATGATATCTCCTAAGATGTTGATTGAAATCAAGTGATGTCAAGGACAATTTTTTTTTTACATTTAAATACTTGTGATTAATAACATATTTATTTGGATAAGGGTTAATATTTTGTTGATAAAACTCCTTCGCAAATAATGCATTAATTTCGAACAAATTTTATTACCTACCATAAAAAAAGGGTTTTAGTGAGTCAATCTTAAAAGATAGACATATGCTGTCGCAGACTTTTTTTTTTTACTTTTAAAGAGGAACAATTCCATCATACATAATATTTGCGTAAGTTAAACCGTTTACGCAAAAACGGGAAAAAATATTCCTTTTTGAGAGCTTCCGTTAGCTCTCAAAAAGGAATATTTTTTCCCGTTTTTGCAACATTTTTCATTTATGCTCCACTCCTATTAGTCTTAGCGTGATGTTATATAGCCTATAATATTCCTCGATAAATGGAATATCCAACACAAAAATAATTTTTCAATTCCAACCAGTAGTTCCTGAGATTAGCGCGTTCAAACAAACAAACTCTTCAGCTTTATAATATTAGTATAGATTAACCTGTCCTTGCTATGCCTTAAAACTGAATTGCAACAATCTTACCTAACAGTTGGCATAGACAATAGACGTAGTTACAATACTTTCCTGGTGTTCCGGAAAAAGCTCTTGCTCTTTCACAACGACCTTGGCTGGGGCCAGCTAATATTATTTCAGGAAGATACGGTATTCATCCTTTTAAAATACTGTCTTAGTCGCCTTTAAGTACACCACGTTTCTAAGACGGTGACGTAAATTTAATATCCTCTGCGTGACCGCAGTGCGCGGAACTTAGCAATTAAGCAGGGCCTTTAGCAAATAGAAGTAACTTGGACTTTAACGAGCGCTCAATGTTGACCGACCGTTCGCGACCATCTCGCGGTATTTCCACGTACACAACGTAAATGGTACCCGCATTAATAAACCATACTCGTGTATATTAGCGATAGTTAGATTTCTGAAGATAATCAATGTTTCCACAGCACTATCTTAAACATTCAAGCGACAAGACAACGAAAAATAATATACATATGTAGGTATCAATACAATATTTGACGTTTGTTTTGTTAATAACTACTTACGCACAAGTCAAGCTAAATACCTACATACCTGTTTACTAATTCCTTCAGTTAAGCCTGCCGATACTCATAAAGTGTAGTTAATTCTCCTATAACCATAATTTCGTTGTACTTAAATCTTTATTATATACTATTCCTGCGCAAGACTTGAATGATGGATTGATTATTAAATATTAATAGCGGATGAAGTTCAATACTGCGTTTTATTGCAGTTCTAAAACAGACTCAAATAATAGGTTATTTATTATATTCAAAAATAGCTTTTGCCCGCGGCCCCGCCCACATGGATGTTGGTTATCGCGTAAAAAAGTAGCCTATGTCCTTCTCCATATCCCAGGCTATATCTCTGCCAAATTTCATGATGATCGGTTTAGCGGTTTAGGCGTGAAAACGTAACATACAGAGAGACAGACAGACAGAGTTACTTTCACATTTATAATATTAGTATGGATAGTATGGATGGATGACTCACTTCATAATACTACATGCTATGGCGGCCGGTGTTCTATTTTATGTTATCTTTACAAGAGAAGTGTTTCTCCATTTTTCAGCACAATTACCCTAAAATACTGTAAGTGTCATAAGCCTCCCAGACTCCGCTAAAATGACCAGTCAAAGAGAAAACTTTACACATCTGACTTTCATATATTAAATTGTGACCACGAAAACAATAAAATAAGAGTCCAGCTAGCAACACTGCAACCGTCGTCAGTTGGAAACCGGTCCCGCATTGTCTAGATTCTACATATCAGTAGAGGAATTCAAACGCATTTACACGAAGAATATTGTGTGCAGTACTGTATACAGTAGCTTTACATATAATATAGTAAGTATGAATGAAAACGTAGCTGTCAGTCTCTCGGTAATCGGCATATAGCCTGTCGGGGGCTACGAGTAATGAGGAATAGGAAAGCGCGGAGAACTAGCCGAAGAAAAGATTGAAGACATAAGAATGACCTGATGAAGAAGTAAATAAATCTTGGAAAGCAGTCCCTTCAAGCTGGACCCGTTGGTTGGGAGGTCGTGCCTACATCATAAAACGCAGTATTTACACAATTTGAACACAATTGGTAAACAGTGGGATGTACTAATTGCAGAATATTTTGTAACTTGCTCGCCAAGGTGAACACAATATTATATGTAGTTTAGTCGTACCTCGAGACTGTGCCACGTTACATGTACTTCTGCTGATGGAGAAGAAAGCATCTTCACCACCAAAGAAAGAGAGGTATGTACCTCATAACATATGTACCTACCCATAATATGTTACTACTTAGCATGTTGTCCTTCCTATCATATCTTTGAAACAGCAACAACGTATGTGAACACCCCACTATCATCATGTTGAAGTTAGATTATAAGTTCATCAAAATAACAGGGGCCTAAGTCTACTAATTTACAAACGTTGCAATGGTCTCGCCATTGTGAGTATTTGACAATGTTTGTATGGCAAATCTGTCAAAAACTCACAATAAAGAGACCATTGCAACGTTTGTACATTAGTTGGCCCCCTGATTTTGTGACACAGCTAGACTTTGCAAAAGTCAAGAGTCAAGGAGGTTTTGTGTAAAACTGGTCACATTCGAGACGCCTCTTGTTTGCTGTTAGTGCATCCGTCACGTGTTGGTCACCACAAATGTTTATCATTTTTACAATTGATTACTTTTGTCCTAATTACTTTGTTGTTGTTTAGTTTCCGGTGCTTGGGCGTCGCCTGCGTCGTGACGTCACCGATCTTTGCTATATATGTCGCGGCGACCTCGACCGCGCATCACTCATCACGCGACACCATGAGAGCCTTCGTGAGTATTACTAATTATCCCTAATTTCACATCTTCACAAAATGTCAAGTTGGTTCATTATTAACATTCATCATTCTTAAATAAAAGATTTAACAATTAAGGGGTTTATTTATAAACGCCGCTTAAAGTTAAGTAATGATTAGCGACTGTTTAGCCATACATTTTTGACGTTTGAACGTCACTTAACTTTAAGCAACGTTTATGAATAAACCCCTTAATGTCAAGGATTTAACCGTGTGCCTACAAATGTTTCTTATATGTTAACATAACCTACCTACTTATTGAAATACTAGCTTTTACCCATGACTTCGTCTGAAATCTAGGATGAAAAATAGCCTATGTCCTTACCCATGTCATGGTCTATCTGTGCGCCAAATTTCATCCAAATCCATCCAGCCGTTATTCCGTGATTGAGTATTTATAATATTATTTATAGTATTGAATTACGTTTTGTTTCATAGCGTTCAGGCACAAGTTCACAACTAAGCGAAACATTCTCAAAGTATTCAAATGCATCTCAAATGTAGTATTCACTTCTGTGCAACTGATCCTTTGTAATTAATTCAAAGCTTCGTGAAACTAACTTTTTGTAATTCTCCAGCTATTAGTGTGCGCCTTAGCGGCTCTGACATCGGCCACAGAGCAGCGGGTCAAGCGAAGCTTCTTCAAAGGACTGGGCTTAGACTTAATAGGCGGCGGCTACACGGGCTACGGAAGCGGCCACGGTAACAACTATGGCAGCGGCTACAGCAAAGACTACGGCTACGGTACCAGCCAAAGCGGCTACGGAGTAGCTCGGAGCAACGCGTACGGCAGTGGCACCGGCTACTACACCAACACCGTACCAGTCGCCGTGCCGTACACCTACCCTTCTTCATCTGCAGATTCGTACTCGTCTTCGTACGCGTCTCCCGCTGTATACCCTGCCTCGTCGTACGCTGTGTCGTCTAACTACGCCGCGCCCGCCACACGCGTTGTCTCCGTCAGCAAGGTGGTGAACGTGCAGCGCGAGGTCACCGTGCCACAGGTCGTCAATGTGCGCAAGGTCATCAGTGAGCCCAAGATCATCACCGTCAAACAAGTGGTTCCTTCCACCGGATACTCGGGCTACGGCAGCGGGGGATCCACCGGCTACGGCACCGTGGGGTCGACCGGCTACGGAAGCGCAGGATCTACTGGCTACTCGAACGGGTACGGGTACTCTGGTGCCAACGCTGGGACATACTCCGGTGCCTACGCCGGGGCTTACTCTAAGGAATACGCCGGAGACTACAGCGGCTCGAGTTCAACCAGCAGTGATGACAACAGCGGCTGGTGGTGAAGTGATCAAACTCGTGATAGCACTAGTATATTTAATGACTTCTGAACCAAATGTTATTGTTTCTCTTCTAAACTACTTGAAATGCGATGTGGCCAGCGATGTTCGAACGTAAAGCTACCGAATATTATATTGTTCTAATTAAATACTTCTTATAACAAGTGTTGCAACCACAAGTGAAAATTAAATAAAGGGAAATTATAATACTTTAGAATCTTGTATAATTAGAAAAGTCATTGTATTTTACTAATCGAAATCTATTGATAAACAAAATAAAAAAATAGTGCATTGATCCATTAATAGAATGTTTGATTTTAAAAGTTTACACGTGGTGTGATAAATACATATTAATTAGCGTTACGTTCTGAAAAACATTTTATTGGAGACGAAAACTTCAAGTTCTTGCCTAATACTATAGTTATGTTTGTTTTGTCAATAGTCAAAAGTTGTTAGTGCAAATATGTGTCCAGAATCTATAATACAGATCCGGTTTGTTTCAAACGTTAAATATACGTAGGTACCTAACAATGACTGAGCTTGCATGCCATGTGTGTGTATAGGCTCATGTTTGTGACAAATAAATGATCTTGTAACCTCAATTTTCTTCTTGGCTGTCATGCAATGCTCCGTGGCCTTTTTGGTCGGAAACATCAGGATTACGTTTTCGCAATACACTTTTTTAATATTTAACCACTACAGCATACTGAACATAACGTGCGTCTCTGAAGACTCAAAACTATACAAACAGTATATAATTTTTTTTTAAGTAGTAGTAAGTGGGCAGTATCGTATTGTAATGTCATTTGATGTGGTCGTAGAGAGTTCCTACGGCACGAGTTGAATATACATAAATGCTGCAGCTAGTGGAATCAGCGGATACATGCATCTTATGATTGCGGCTTGATCGTTTTTAGCGATACGACCGCCCATTGTGTCTCCCTTTGTAAAATTTCTACATTTATATGTTTTTTTTTTTTTTTTAAATTTAATAAAGAGTATTGTTTCTTGTTTTTTGAGAGAATCGAATCATCACATCGCAATGGAATTGTTTCAGCGCGCCGAATGGGTGGAGTTGATGACGAACATCAATGAATGAATTGATGTTCCGTTTGATCAGTTTATAGTTTGGAACAATTTTCTTAAAAAAAAAAATTGAGTAACCTGTGTATGTGGTATAGGAATGAATGCTACCAAGAGCTTGTAGTCAGCTAGTGATTTGACTCGTCGCAAAAGTTTAGGCAAATAACAGATTGTTATAAAAAAAAATGACTTTTTATTAATCAAAACATAAATAGGTACAAATAGTTTGACTAGATTGTATCATCACCATCCGCTGGCGTACCCAGCGCCGTATGAGGAAGAGGCGGTGGTGGAGTACAGGGATCTGATAGACGAGGAAGCGGAGTGTGCGCTTGTTTGCAGCGGCACCAACTGCTTGACGGTGATTACCTTGGGCTCGCTTATGACCTTGCGCACGTTAACGACCTGTGGCACCGTGACCTCGCGCTGCACCTGCACCACCTTCTTGACGAAGATGACGCGTGTCGCTGGCGCCGAGTAAGACACGGTGGGTGCTGAGTAGCTTATAGCTGGAGCTGAGTAGCTGACGGCCGGAGCTGAGAAGCTGACGGCCGGAGCTGAGTAGCCGACGGCCGGAGCAGAGTAGCTGACGGCCGGAGCAGAGTAGCTGACGGCTGGAGCTGAGTAGCTAGCAGCGGGTGCCGAATAGCTGATAGCGGGCGCTGAGTAACTGGTGATGGGTGCCGAGTATTTCACAGCGTGCGCCGAGTAGTTTTCAACTGGAGCCGCGTAACTGGCGGCTGGCGCCGAGTAGCTGGTGATGGGCGCCGAGTAGCTCACAGACGGCACGGCGTAGCTGACGGCTGGTGCAGAGTAGCTAACTCCTGGTGCGTAGTAGGAGCTGCCGCCCGGCCCGTGCAGTCCATGCAGGAAGCCGCGTTTGTCGCGCACGTTACCGGCGCTGGCCGCACACAGCAGCGCACACCACATTACCACCTGAAACATGTTACAGCACTATCACACCCACTGTCACCTGCACACTCGTCATCACCACATGGTACTCACCATAGTCTTCATGTTGCTACTTGTCATGCTGCTCGCTGATGGGTCACTGATGCGTGTTGTCTTCATTACGCACATTATATACCACACGATGTGACATCGCCGTGTCCTTCCTACTGCCCTACGATAAGCGTTGGAACTGGAGCAATATTATAATATTCATCAAGTTTAAAATAGATAATTATATTAGTTTAAACTTTACTAATAAATTAGTATGCCAATCTGCCAAAACATGGGTTACAAAATACATCATAATGTAGCGACAGGGCAAGCGAGGGCAATACGTCGCCGTGCTGTCTACATGTCTGCGGCGTAGCACTGATGGTGCACTAATCTATAGGTATATACTTATGTAGAACACAAAGTATATATCTACCTATGTACCGTTATAGACTTTGAAACTACTAAACGGATTCAATTTTTTTTTTAAGGAAGTTTGTAGGCTATTTAATATCACGCTACGACCCTTAGGAGCCGGGCAAAAAGAAAAAAAAACTCAGAAAGAACTCGGATTCTGAAATTTATTGCGTAGTAGCACACGCTGGGTATCCACTAGTTGATTATATGTATAAAAATATAAATGGTTTAGCAATAAATCCAATTATTCGATAACTAAATTCTGAATTTACCGTATGGTATTTGGATGACGGAACCCTAGGAGGTGATGTAGACAGTTTTAAAAGATTTAGCTTTTTTAAAAGAAAAATTCATTGGCCTATAGAATAGAATAGAATTTCTCTTTATTCGAGTATCCATGACTCAAAAGCTGTTAGTAAAACTTACGACTATGTTACTAAAACACAACAAATAACCATACCATAACCATACCTTAACGTTTCGAATTGTGAAATTTATATTCCCCAAACAACTGACAGACAGACCACCATAGAAAAATTTAATACTGTTAATTATAATACTGTTCACCTCCTAGGCTCCCCAATTTTTGACGAATCCTTTCCAACTTTCATTAATGAGAATTTTTTATTTTTTTTTATTTTTTTAACAATTTATGTACACACATATAAACAGACAAGAAAAAAGGAACAGAAAAATACGTAAAAAGGTGATGCTTATTTCTAATGAAATCTCTTCCAGCATACCTGCGATAGGAAAGTAGATATAGAGATGTAGACAACGTGTGTAAGTGTAGAAGAGAAAAAATAAAATAAAAAATATACATAAAATCAAAATAGCTATACACTAATATAAATACTTATAAACATACAATAAGAGAATATACTTACATACATACTTCTAAAATAAATATCACTCAAATATATACTTAGAACTACAATGTAGTGGAAAATAATAAATACATAATAATATGCAACTATGACGAAGTAGAATGAATGAGTGAAATGATGAAATGAACGAATGAGTAGAATGATGTCTCGGAAAGACTTTTCAAAATTAACATTCATTCGGCTTTCACACCATTCGATACTGTTGCTTTGTACCAAAATTTACTTCCTTCGCGCCTCCCATCTATGGAAGCATCCGCAACATTTAGAAAAAGTAGACCAAATTATTAGAAACACACGATCGAGCGTGGCAGCAAGCCACACTTCCCATTCGCCTGGGTGATCTCGGCGTCCGAAAAATTTCAAATATAACTTTACCGGCCTTCATCTCCTCTGTCCACAGTACCGATAAATTAACCAGGAACATTTTATCTCCCTCACTGGTCGATTTTGAGGTACCGTGCTTGACCGATGCTTTGAACGCTTGGAAAATGGCTTGTCCCAACTTGCGTCACGCTCCGCAGTACAGATCATCAATAATGTCCGTAATAAAAGTACCGCGTGGGTCTAATACTTACAAGTCTACCTGATTAGTCGTCAAATGTATGCTGATGCTATTTTCGTAACACATAATTTAGTAAATCAATCAGAAACAAGTTATGAATATTATAATATTGGTCTAGTTCCGACACATGTGTCGTAGGGCAAGATGGAGGCAAGGATGCGGTGACAAGTCGTGCGTATATAATGTGCGTGGTGAAGACAACACGCATCAGTGATCTAGCGAGCACCATGACAAGCAGCAACATGAAGAGCTTGGTGAGTATGTGACGATGAGGAGTGTGCAGGTGGCAATGTATGAAAGTGCAGTCACATGCGAGTGTTGCAGGCGAGTGTGGCAGTGCAGTAACATGTTTCAGGTGGTAATGTGGTGTATGCTGCTGTGTGCGGCCAACGCCGGCAACGTGCGCGACAAGCGCGGCTTCCTGCATGGACTGCACGGGCTTGGCAGTAGCTCCTACTCCGCACCGGTAGTTAGCTACTCATCTGCACGTTCCATTGGCTTAGCCGCGCCGACTGTGAGCTACTTGGCGCCTGCCGTGTCCTACTCGGAGCCAACCGTTAGTTATGCTGCCCCAGTTGAAAGCTATCCCGCGCCGGCTGTGAGTTACTCGGCTCCCACTATCAGCTATTCAGCACCCGCTGTGAGCTACTCGGCGCCCGCCGTGTCTTACTCGACGCCCGCGATTCGCGCCATCTTCGTCAAGAAGGTTGTGCAGGTGCAGCGCGAGGTCACCGTACCGCAGGTCGTCAATGTGCGCAAGGTCATCAGCGAGCCCAAGGTCATCATTGTCAAAAAGCTGGTGCCGCTGCAGAGTACACACTCCTCCTCCTCGTCTATCGGATCTCTGTACTCAGCCGCCGCCTCTTCCTCATTCGGCGCTGGGTACGCAAGCGGATGGTGATAATGATATCACAATCTAGTCAAAATATTTATTCTCATTATTATGTTATCAACTTTATGATTGTTTTTATTAAATACGAAACAATTGAATGTGGTTTTTCTTTTTTACATGCGGTTTTGTCATGATGTTTTCCTTTAATGTTTTGGACCAGTGGTGATGAAATACATTGCATAAAATAGGTTAAATGCTATTTATTGTAACGTCTGAATAAATATACACCTACATTCACGTATGCATATAGGGGTATGCCGAGCAGTTTGGACTAAAGTACAACCCTAAGAAAAGTGAGCTGTTGGTGTTTAGAGGTAGAAATAAAAGTCCATCATATATCCCTCCGGTAACGCTGTGCGGTTCACTTTTACAGAGAGTAACCCAGTTTAAATATCTGGGCCACATTGTTACCGAAGACCTGAAAGACGACACAGATATGGAACGGGAGCGCAGGGCATTGGCTGTGAGGGGAAATAAGGTAGCTCGAAGGTTTGCTGGTTGCTCAGTACCAGTAAAAACGGCCAAGTGCGAATCGGACTCGCCCATGAAGGGTTCCGTAGCAGCAAGTAACATAATATAAAAGTTCTTGTAGTTCGTTGTAACTTTAATCGATGTTTTAATAATAGTGTAGTAAAAAAAAATTGTTTTCTGATAAATGTTTTTTTTATATTTTTTATATTTGAGTTGATTGAATGAAAGGTAAATTGCGGTTTACGATTTATGACGTATTAAAAAAAAAACTACTTACTAGATCTCGTTCAAACCAATTTTCGGTGGAAGTTTACATGGTAATTAATCGAAAATACATCATATATATATTTTTTTTAATTTTATTATTCTCTTATTTTAGAAGTTACAGGGGGTTAAGTTACACACATTTTACCACTTTGGAAGTTTCTCTCGCGCAAACTATTCAGTTTAGAAAAAAATGATATTAAAAACCTCAATATTATTTTTGAAGACCTATCCATAGATACCCAACAAGTATGGGTTTAAAAAAAAAATTGAGTTTCAGTTCTAAGTATGGGGAACCCCCAAAATTATTATTTTTCTATTTTTGTGTGAAAATCTTAATGCGGTTCACAGAATACATCTACTTACCAAGTTTCAACAGTATAGTTCTTATAGTTTCGAAAAAAAGTGGCTGTGACATACGGACGGATAGACAGACATGACGAATCCATAAGGGTTCCGTTTTTTGCCATTTGGCTACGGAAACCTAAAAATGACTATTCAAGGCTTACTGCCAAACATTTTACACCAGCAGCCTTTGGGCTAATCATACCCAAAAAGCAAACAATGCCCTACGAATACAATATAATAATACCTTTAGGGTGCTGTTGAGGCTTCCACCTATTGTAGTGCGTCAGATATGTTCGCCGATGCGCACACTGACGACTATTTCGCAATAATGCGTAAGAAGGTGGCGTCGATGACACGCAGAGTGGGAGGAAGTACTGCTGTTACTCGTACCTCCAATCCAATTTTCATTAGCCGTCCCCCGACGCGAGGACGCTTGGATCACAATATTTCCTACAACTTATATTAAACTTAAAGGGTCAATATTATATTATTATTTTAGTTTTTAGAGGTTTTTTTTTTATGTCGGGGGTTATTTTTTTTTTAAGCTATTGCATAGCTTCTATCGCGGGCCTTGAGCGCGGGGACCGAATCCAGAAATTCCGTAACGAAAAACCTCACGCTCCCCACTCCGACGGTTTTACTACACCAGTACCCTCTAGTGATCTAATAATTTCTGGCAGTTCTTTTTTCTGTATACTGCGTATTTTATTCTTATAAATATTAGTTTATAAAATTATGATCTTCACAAAAAGTGATTGTTGATAGTGGGGTTTGAACTCTCGACCAGTCGATTACGAGTACATTCAGTTCCCCTGTTGCACCGCAAGGCTACAACGACTTAATTAAAGCTTGCCAAATAGTTGATACCATTCCAGTTGAACAATTTTTAAACTTGACTAGACGGTTGGAAATGACTCATGTACATGGAATTTTTTCGCTGTTAAAACAGTTTGTCACTCTTTTTTTATTTAAAATTACTTTAGGTTCAACACTTTCGTCTATTTTAAAGTTGTTATTATGCTTATATTTGAATAGTATTTGACTTTGTTTACGTAGTTATACACTTTTACGACGTTCAGCACTTATTTATTTTGTTTTTAAGCTATTGCATAGCTTCTATCGCGGGCCTTGAGCGCGGGGACCGAATCCAGAAATTCCGTAACGAAAAAAAAATATATATTAATATCAAAGAAAAAGAAATATTGCATAAATAAAATAAATAAATAATTATAATTGCATAAGTTGATACAAAATGCTATGCAATAGCTTTACCGCGGCAGTCCCCGAGTGCCACACGTCTTTTTTTTTTAATTATAGTTTTTTTTTTCTTGCTTTTTAAACTTTATAATATTATATTAATAGCAAACATACTAGGATCGACAGGTGCTTCGCCGATATCTGCGAAGCTGTACGTATTTGTACCACAGTGAAGCTAGTTACTCGTGGTCGTTGGCGTTCATTCCATACTAACGTATTCCTATATTTTCTCCCTGGTTAATGATACAAGTCCAAATATTTTGCCTTATTTATATACAGGATAAAATTTTAACCAGTGCGCAAACTGTAACCATGAGTACATGATTTTGAACTAGCGTCCAGATCTATCATCTGACCAGCTCGATGATACCATATCATTTTGTTATCATCGGAATGCATACATTTGCGAATATTCAAACTAAGACCTCTAGAAGTGACTTACCATTCAAGTACCTATTCTGTTATCTACCGTCCAGGTACATCCTACGGAATATCGCCATAACTTTTTTCGCACAGTTATTGTTCTTTATTAAAATGCCTACCTAATGACATATGTTTGGTTGTTATTGGGCGTGGGGGCCAATTCGTCCAGTCCTCCATCATCAGCCCCTGGTCACCATCTATCTATAACCTATTCCTTAAGTCCATTCCAAGGAGCCCAAACACGATACCTCTGCTGTATGTTAAAGGGAGTTGGATTCCAGGTGATGCTGCAGCAGCAGTTCAAGGTTACAATGTTCTTTTAATATCACTGAAGTAACGAAATACCAAATTTCAACCCAATCCGACCTGTGGAAGATGCTCACATCAATTCATCAACTAGAAGAGAGCTGATAATCTTCAAACGGCTGAACCGATCCATTTATCTTTCCTACTTCATAAAAAAAAAACATCAAAATCGGTTCAGCCGTTTGTGCGCTACGATGACACAGACAGACACACAGATACACACGTTAAACTTATAACATCCCTCTGTTTCTGTCGGGAGTTAAAAATAAGAGACTCCTGTTAACGCTAAACTGCTGTTCAAAGATTTGCAAGATTGCTTATTTTAAACATTAATAAAGACATGACACTCTCGGATCATTACTCTATTGATATTTAAAGAGAGCATTACAATAAACTAAAACAAAACTAATATTTCGTCACTTAGGCACATCTGATATCACACTGATAAGAGATGTGACGAACACCGAAATGTCGATCTTTAAGATGAGCGGGCATTATGTTTTATAATTCAAGTTCGAACTAGTTTTGCACTCAACAGTATATGTCTGACATCAAAACTCATACACGCTAAGTGGTTTTATAATTTAATTTGGAAATCTTACATTAGTATAGGTAGCTTAAACAGATGTGATGCACGAACTTTTACAACAATGAAAATTGCAAAGAAAACAGTTTTTCATAAAAAAATCTAACAAACTTCTTACGCTTTGAAGCCGTGAAATGGGCTTATTCCACTGTAAATCCCCCCTGAAAAATCCCCCTTAGGAGGAAAAGTGGAATATATAAAAACCAGTCCAGAATCCACCTCTGCTTATTTCACTAATCCCCCAGAGGATCCCCCTCAGTGGGGAAAACTGAACCCTAATGTAAAAAAATCACTTTCAGGGGGGTCTTGGTTATAATTTTTTTTTTTTTCAATTCTAGTTTTCCCCCCTAAGCGGGATTATCAGGGGTGAATTCTAGACTGTTTTTTATAGATTCCACTTTTCCTCCTTAGGGGGATTTTCAGGGGGGATTTGTGGAATAAGCCGTGAAATGCATGTGAAAGACAGTGCGTGGTTGTGCAAAATTATAGAATTTGACCGACTATAAGTGATGTTACTATACCCAAAGTCTCTAATTCAGATAATTTATGTAAACAAAGTAATGTCAAGAAATGTCACTGTCAAAATGACAGGACAGTGGTGCAAAACATTTTATCATTATTTTTTTTTGTAAATAATCATCTATGAAATTAAAGTGAATTAATTATAAGAATGTGTCGTGATGGCCCGTTGGTTAAGGCATCGCCTCTCATGCATGAGGTTGTGGGTTCAAATCCGGGCAAGTACCAATGTGACTTTTTCAATTCATATGTACTTTCTGAGTTTATCTTGGACATTACTGACATCGATGAAGGAAAAACATCGTGAGGAAACCTGGACTGTTAATATAAGTCTGAAATCGCCAACCCGTCTTGAGCAAGCGTGGTGATCAATGCTCGTGCCTTCTCTGTATGAGAAGAGGCCTTTGCCCTGCAGTGGGACAGTTAAAGGCTGGCTGGCTGGCTGGTAATTATAAGAACTATGCAAACAAAATACCGTTGCCAAACAATGTTTTATGTAGTGTGTCGGAGACACGGCCTATGATCGTCAAAATCAGCTCTTTTAAGTCCACTGCTAGACGTAGGCCTCCCAAAATCGATTTCCACTCGAAACAGTTTACAGCCGTTTTCATCCAAAATGTGGCTAAGATATGCTACATACAATATGAATCTATGAATGAAAATTTTAATATTAGTGTTGTTGAAGATGTAAAAAATGTGAAAATTTTTGGATCTCCTGCATTGTTACCAGTATCATAAAATATTTTATACCAGAAAATCTCCTTTTTTTAATAACTTTGTTTAAAACCTAAAATTTATAAAAATAATTACGGTATGATTATTTTATTGTTATTATTTCTTAAATTCAGTACTTAAAAGAAAATGGAACCTTTTTTTTCGCCATTTTATGTGAATTACCATTACGAAGATATTTTTTTGATATGTTATCCCCTTTGTTTACATAAATGATCTGAATTTGAGACTTTGGGTATTGATAATGTTTTTCTATTTACACTTGTTAACCGAAGTGATGATTATTACCCGACTACGGCGAAGCAAAAAGGAGGGTTATGATTTTGACCGGTATGTATGTATGTCATCTGTTCCCTCATAACTTCTAAACTGCGTGTCATAATTTGACAAATGAGGTATTGTTGGAAGCGTCTTGATTGTCCGCTGGTTATAGGCTATGAAACATCACATTAAATTGTATATGGTGCCCTCTAACGGACATAAAGTCATAAACTAAAAAAAATATTTTTTAATCATGCCGTGTTTGGTATCAAATGAAAGAACTTAATGAGCACATTTCGAAAAAATATATATTGTCGGGTGTTGCTCACGGCTTTGCTTGCATGCACCCGATAATTAGGAATAATTTCTATAACATCATGCCTCAGATTTGAGCCAAACATATTTTCTCTTCAAACCTACCCAAAATACATATGTAATAAATAGGTACGTTATTTCAATGTCGACTATATAAAAAAAAAAAGTGTACAGTCATAATAATAAAGACATAAGCTGGGAGTACTTCCACGCGGTGATGGCGGTAACAGTAAAATTACTGGCAAACTCCCATTTAATAATGAGAATCTCTTCGGGCTTATGTTGTTTATTGCGATAGTCAATACTGGTTGTGTCGTTGTTTCTTTGTATACCCGGTAACGCAGGGGAGCAAACGCAGCAATTAAAGTTTCCTTACAATTACATTTTCAATCTTCGTTTCGATATTTTAAGTTGATACTTGTAAGTAAAATTTTTATAAAACCTAAACAATTTTTTTTTTTAAATCTGCTCTGCAAATACTTTATCACGAAATTATAACCCCAAAATAATTTAAAGAAAAAATAAGTTCAAAAACTAAAACCCGACTACTGAAAAATCACGCTCTGAAAAGTATGAAACAAGAAAATGTTCTCACCTGAAATTGTTATGTACAAACTATTCAATATTTATTATCGTCTATTAAATAAACAACTTCCTACACGTAATATATTTTAATGTATTTAATACATATTCATAGTGATGTTCAAAGGATAGCCGTGGTCGTATGCCACCTACCCTAACAAAAGAATACTATCTAACAGTAGTAAGCGATCATAAGCTTTAGGGCAAAGTGGCATACGACCACGGCTATCCTTTGAACATCACTATGAATATGTATTAAATACATTCAAATATATTACGTGTAGGAAGTTGTTTATTTAATAGACGATAATAAATATTGAATAGTTTGTACATAACAATTTCAGGTGAGAATATTTTGTTGTTTCATACTTTTAAGAGCGTGATTTTTCAGTAGTCGGGTTTTAGTTTTTGAACTTATTTTTTTTTTTTGTAACAAAAGTAGAATCAAGTACAATAACCAGTGAACTTCACTCAATTTAATTTACTTTAAATAACAAAAATAAAACTATATTTGAAAGTTATTTAAAAAAAGGAAAATTATTTTCGTTAACTATTTATATTTTTTAACGATGTCTAAAGACAACAATTTACGAAATACACAGATACGAGTAACAGAACGTGACGATTACCATTTAAATTAACGTTTTTTTAATTATTATTTTTTATTTATTGTGTATAATTGGTTATAGTCGATTCAACTAAGATAAATTTTCATCAAAAAGCAAAAAATTTGACCTTAAAGTAATTATATAATTCTTTTGTTTTATGCACACTTTTTTGACTGTAGAATAGAATGACCCTAAAATGTTCTTTATTAGGGTGACACCGGCATCAGTTGTACAACGCCCTTTGGTGGAACCATACTGTTGTTCATGAATGATGGAATTTTTATTAAAGTGACGTAACATTTGATTGAGCATCAACTTTTCAAACACCTTACTGAGAACTGAAAGAATTGACACAGGCCTATAATTGTTAGGTTCCTTACTATCACCGGATTTGAACAATGGAACTACTTTACTGTGTTTCATGAGATCTGGAAAGACTCCTTGGTCTACACTGGTGTTAAATATGAAAGCTAAATAGGGCGCAATGGTTTCGATAACAGACCTACAGACTTTTACAGACATTCCCCAAAGATCTTCTGTTGATTTAATTTTAAGATCTTTAAAAGCTTTTATAACAGCCTGGGGGTTTGTATGTTGAAACCTGAACTCCAAAGGGCATGCCTTTACATTCTTTCTAAGTAAAGCAGCAGAAAGCGCGGGTGAGGAATTTAAAGTTTCTGTAGTTTATACGGCTTTATTTTACTTGTAATTTGTTGTTTGTTGCAAAGGTAGATAATTTCCACTGCGCTAAAGATTTATACCCAAAGTCTCAAATTCAGATAATTTATGTAAACAAAGGGGATAACATATCAAAAAATATCTTCATAATGGTAATTCACATAAAATGGCGAAAAAACCGGTTCCATTTTCTTTTAAGTACTGAATTTAAGAAATAATAATTAAAAGATAATCATGCCGTAATAATTTTTATTAATTTTCGATTTTAAACAAAGTTATTAAGAAAAGAAGATTTTCTGGTATAAAATATTTTATGATACTGGTAACAATGCAGGAGATCCAAACATTTTCACATTTTTTACATCCTCAACAACACTAATATTACAACTCTCATTCATAGATTCATATTGTAAGTCTAACCACATTTTGGATGAAAGCGGCTGTAAACTTTTCTAGTGGAAATCGATTTTGGGAGGCCTACGTGTAGCAGTCGACTTAAAAGGGCTGATTATGACGATCATAGGCCGTGTCTCCGACACAATACATAAAATATTGTTTCACAACGGTATTTTGTTTGCATAGTTCTTATAATTAATTCACTTTAATTTCATAGATGATTATTTACAAAAATATAATAATTATAAAATGTTTTGCACCACTGTCCTGTCATTTTGACAGTGACATTTGTTAACATTACTTTGTTTACATAAATTATCTGAATTAGAGACTTTGGGTATAGTTTTTTTTATGTTTGTTTGTTGTCATTTACGCAACATCTATTGTCTGTGGTCTTGGCCTGTCATCAAGCAATGGACAACAGTCAAACTTTTTTATTTTTATTGTTACATTTAAGGTTTTGAATACGAGGCTTTTAGTTACTTTGTATTAGTATGTGTATTTTGTCTATTTTGTATGTAATGTGCGTTTTGTTTGTGCAGAATAAACAATTTTTCTTTCTTTCTTCTTCTAGTTTTATGGGAAATATTACCAAAAATGTTTTCAAATTCCTGAGCTATTTCTACATCTGAGTTGACGAGGCCATGTGCAGTCTCTAAATTAAATTCCGTATTTTGCTGTTTTTTCCTACCTGTTTCATTATTTATTATTTTCCAAGTCGTTTTTTATTTTATCATCAGCTGATTTTATTTTATTGCTAATATAAAGAGCTTATATTTTGCAACATACTTATGAAAGCAAGTATTATTCATATGTTGCTTCAGGCCATAAAGTTCAAATAGTTTTTCCCTGCTTTTATGAATAACGGGAGTTGCCCAACACTAAATAAGAATTTTGTGTAAATAATTTTAGTCTTTAGTGGAAAAGTGTCATTCAATTGCGTATTTAATAGTGAAAAGAAATTTGGGTCACATATATTATATTATTAAAGCTCTGAAGACATAATTTACTGGCCAAAGAATTATTTAATTTCTCAAAATTTTTACATGTAATAGGGATGTTTTCTGGGTAAAAAAAAGAAAAACTGTTTAGTCCGTCAGTCAGATAATAAAAAAATATTAGACACGTATTTTTTGCTTTATCATATTAATAAAAAATTACTTAGATAAAACACATTAAACTTGGGGAGTGGGGGCTCGTTACGTCACAGCTACTTATAAAATCTACTGAGCAGTGACGTCATGCCACATTTGAACTCAACGTATCGCCTTAATGTTTTAATTACATAAAAAAGGAAAACATACAAAATGTCCAATATTTTTCAATAATCTACATGACGGACAAAAAACATTTTTTTTTCGTCATCCCTATTGGCCTAAACCATATTTGAATTTTTGGTAAAGGCATGTAAGAGCAAAATGTTATTGTTTGTCCAGATGGCAACTTATTTATAATTTGTTTGTGTAAGTAACCACAATTACAAAAAATATTATCTATACAAGTGGCAGAAGAAGCTGTCACTCGGGTTGGTTCAAGAAAAACATTTGACAAATCAAATGACCTAAAGAGACTTAACAATCTGACACTATTCAAGTTATTTTCTAATAAATTAATATTAAAATCACCACATACGATTATTGATTTACTACTAGTACTAAGTTTCTTTAACACATCTTCCATAACAGAATCAAACATAAAGAGTTTCTGGTAACTTGGTGGTCTGTATACTATAACATGCTTATCAAGATCAACACAGGACAATTCTATGGTGTGTTCAACAGACAGTTCAATGATGTCTTTTCGTTCTTTAGATTTAATTGATTTTTTAACTAATATTAATGATCCACCATGTATCATACGTTTTCGGCTGAAATGGCTGATTACACAATAATTTTCATAGTTAACTGACATTTCTTGATGCTCTTTTAGCCAATTTTCTGTTAAACAAATGACATCAAACTTGGTTTTTTCCAAAAAACACTATTTCCAGTAATTTGGAAGAACAACCTTGGATATTTTGATTAAATAATTTTAAAGTATGTTGCTCTCCCTTTGGTTTTTTATTTTTATGTGTTATATGGCCAGAAGATACCTTTCTATTATTCACTAATAATAATTGGTTATTTGAAGGGGTAACTTCTGTTGTCTTACTAACTAGTTTAAAGAACCATCCGGAGTGGTCTCCACAACTACAAGGAAAGAGTCTAAAATGCCTGTATGAGTTCCAGCAGGAAGAGAATACCCTATCTGACTGGCAGTGACCTCCACGGATGATGGTATTATAGGTGGATCCTCCTTCGTACAAAATAAAGATTCATAATTTAGTTGCTATTGTGATGAAATCATACACCTCAAGTTCTATATTAATAATGTTTATTCACTATATTTCAACATAATCAGGTTAATAACAATCACTCATTAATTAACAACGATATAACAAAAATAACACGGACTCGTAAGATATGCTTACGGTTCAACGCCTCGAAATAGACTGCCTATGTCCAAACAAATCAGTTGCCAACTGAATGTTCCCCAATTCAAACGGAAGTGAACATTCAGCCGGCTATGCGACCAATCAGAGCAAAGTAAACAATACATACAATCAGTGAGTAACTAAAATACATTAGGGCTTATGATTAAATATAAATAAACTGTTTCAATTTAAACAATAATGATTACTTAATTATACAAAACAAATATACTTTAATATCGATGTTTTACAAATGAATACCTAAAACGGATGTATAAAGTTCGTGCAACCACTAGCGCCATCTGTTGTTTGTGTAAAAAGTCTTATTCTTAATTATTATTTTACAAAATCATTACATTCGGCCATCCGACATCGTGCGATCTCCTGACGCACGATTTTACAATTCTAATGACAGTAAAATTAAAATGAGCTTTAGACATATACACAATCATTACATTCGGCTATTCATTTAATTATTTAATCATATTCGATTCAATCAATTTTAAGGTTGACAAAAATACTATACACGGGCGTAACTGCGAAGTTACCAAAACCCTTCATTAATTATTTAATTATTCATGTAAACAGTAAAATGAATAGAGATACGACATAATTTACGTCAGATTCACGCATAAGACTACACTCACTGCCAAAGTCTATGTACATATCCATTTAAAAGTTGGTGGTTTACCTCGACTTGTTTGAAGAACTTTTTATTTCGATTACTGTATGCAGAAACTGTTAATTTTACATTTTGTTATTTTGTCTTCGACTCGTGGAATTAGCAGTGCAAGTGTGCAATTTTCGTTATTATGCCCTACTCTGTGACACTTTAGACACTTGACAAGAGGTTTGAGACATTTGAAGTAAGGGTGTCCTTTACTTTGACAGTTAAAACAAGTTATTGAGCTATCATTTGAGTTTGATGTTGACGCAAAGTCACGACGCTCTTTATTTGTAGAAACAGTTTCTGATAAAGCACCTTGTGAACTGAGAAAATGTAACAAATCTTCCGGTTCACTACAATTTAATGCTTGAGCTCCATTTCTAATGGATTTATTATAAATACCGTGAGTTATACAATCTACGGCTCTTTTACCACTAATATGACATCTGTGTATAAGCATTAATTTATCGTAAAAATATTCACATAAGTTTTCATTACTTCGACTCGTACGAGCTAACATTTCTTCCAGAATCCGACCATAGTTTTGCTCACTTGGAAAAGCCTTTGTAAGTTTGACTTGCCACTCAGCCCAACTAAATACTACACTAGGTAGGGTTTCGAACCATTTTTTGGCAAGCCCAGCAAGTTTTTGTAGAGCAAAATGTATGGTCTGCTTCTCGTCCCATTCGTATATTAGAGCACATTCATTCACCTTCCTAACCCAATTTCCAATACTCTGAGTTTTACTAGAAGGATTGGACTCCGGTATTACATTGTCCAAATGATTATTGTTTAAGCTACTAGACGTTTTAAGAGTTCCTTCTTGAAAAATATTCAAAAGATTCAGTACCTCCTTTTCTGACCAACTTGAAGTCCTTTTCAGTTTCTTGCGTCGTGATGGCTTGCTTGTAGTATCAGTTGTCGTACTTGAAGACGAAGAGGTCGAAGTAGACCTCCTGCGCTTCCTTTTAGATTGCTTCTTCGTACGTTTCGTCCTTGTCTCTGCCTTGTTCGAGACAGGGGTTACCCGTTTGCCTTTTGATCTTCCACCCAGCTGAACTGGCGGCTTTTCTTCTGGAGTTTTGGCACCATCGGATTTCATGGCCTCAAAAATATAATAATACTCTGATTAGAATAGTTACACAATTTGGTAACTTGTCACATTAGTCATTTTTATAATAACAAACAAGTCGGTTCAAAGCATAGTGTCATCACAATAATAATTATGTTTTAAACTCATTTTATAATATATCCATAAAGTTTAGTACATTAAAGGAATGTCGAATTAAAAGCAACTCCTTAAATAAACAAGTAAAATGTCTAGGGAGAGAGAGAAAAATAAGTAACTAAATCAAAACTGAATATAAGTCATGTCAACAGAAAATTAAAAACATGAAATAAACTATGTATTGATTATTATGATTGAATGTTGAAACGGGAAATATTTAACTAATCCTCTTAAAAAAAAAAAACTCATTTATTTATTTAACATAAAACGGCCAAAGCCAATTACATTAGTTAACAAAGACACTTAAACTCATACTTTCCAATGACGTACTTTTTTATTTTATTATTATTGCTTCCTCTTTTATCTTTCTGGCCTTTTCTCACAGTTAGTCAGTCGCAGTTATTTGGCTATTTAGTATTTTCAGGACACCAAAATAGAAATTATTTGAGGTTTACTAAATAGGCGCAATCATTAGAGTTCTTTAATAATATTTTTAGGAAATCAAAATGGGAATTATTCAAGGTTTGATTAAATACATAGCTTTTGCACACATGGCCAAATATTATTCTGAAGTCTGACGTACTTAGTCACACTATAGGTTAATCGATAAATTCATGCGTTACTTACGTGTTCGAGAATAAGTTTGTTCGTATTTGGCACACTTGGCCCTAGTCTTTATTGGCTCACTTGGCCAAAAAAAAACTTATTAAAGCACACTTGGCTTTATCATTAGCACACTTGGCTGTATCATTAGCACACTTGGCTGTATCATTAGCACACTTGGCTGTATCATTAGCACACTTGGCTGTATCATTAGCACACTTGGCTGTATCAATAGCACACTTGGCTAGGTCTGAAGCACACTTGGCTAGGTCTGAAGCACACTTGGCTTTGTCTGAAGCACACTTGGCTTTGTCTGAAGCACACTTGGCTTTATCTGAAACACACTTAACTTTATCTGTAGCACACTTGGCTTTATCATTAGCACTCTTGGCTTTATCTGAAGCACATTTGGCTTTATCTAAAACATACTTGTCTTTACTTTAAATCAAATCAAATAATTTATTGGTTTGCAAACATGGGTAATTAGCACATAGATGTTTGATTATAATAGTCCTCAGTGTTTTACCGACACATGGGCATGCAAATCATATTATTATTTAACTTACTCAAATTTTAAGATATTATAATTTTAAATAACAATTTAGAAAAATTAAATAATACAAAATACAAATATGTAGTTATAAATACATTTAGAATGTCATAACAATACAAAATGTCACATATTAACAACGTTAAAGTAATAAAAAAATAAAATTAAATTTAAAATATTGAAAAAGGTTACAGTAATAAAAAAAAAAATGGCAATGGAATAATAGCATATCATGTTTAGGCACACAACCTAACATTTTATAAATCACTATTATTGTAGGCTTTTTGTAGGCAAATCCCACTTCTGAAATGTGAAGAAATCATACACCTCAAGTTCTATATTAATAATGTTTATTCACTTATATTTCAACATAATCAGGTTAATAACAATCACTCATTAATTAACAACGATATAAAAAAAATAACACGGACTCGTAAGATATGCTTACGGTTCAACGCCTCGAAATAGACTGCCTATGTCCAAACAAATCAGTTGCCAACTGAATGTTCCCCAATTCAAACGGAAGTGAACATTCAGCCGGCTATGCGACCAATCAGAGCAAAGTAAACAATACATACAATCAATTGAATAACTAAAATACATTAGGGCTTATGATTAAATATAAATAAACTGTTTCAATTTAAACAATAATGATTACTTAATTATACAAAACAAATATACTTTAATATCGATGTTTTACAAATGAATACCTAAAACGGATGTATAAAGTTCGTGCAACCACTAGCGCCATCTGTTGTTTGTGTAAAAAGTCTTATTCTTAATTATTATTTTACAAAACCATTACACTATGTTGGTAGTATAACTAGGCAACACAGACTCGTCACTAATACTACGATTTGTTATATTAGCTATAACCTTATTAATATTGGTCTCTGTTGGAAGAGCCAACACCGGCAGGGGCAAGTTAGGCTGAGGCTGAGTAGCCAGTAGTTGGTTGGCACAGTTGCATGAGTGGTTATTTGTCAGAGACTCATACCTCTCAGCATTGCACTTCACCAAATCCATTAGTTCCCCAGCCTCAAACAAGCGGTCACTTAGTTGTTGTTGTGAAGTCTCGTATTTTTCAAAAATATCCTTCAGCAAGTGCTCCTTGTGTAGTAAATCATTATAGAGGAGCTGAATATCTGTGTCATATTTTTCCCTACATTTATCTAACTCAATAGTACATGTGTTTAAAATTTTTGATAGGACAACACGTTCATTTCTAAGAGACATATTTAATTTGAAGAGATTTTGTTTTTTAATTGCTCTCTTTGACCGTTTAATTAATTTCTTGATTTTAATGTATTTTTTAAATTTATTAAGACTCATAACTGAAGGACATAATGGTATGGTGTCGTCACCAGTCAAATCTATCGTTACAGTTGGCTCACACACTGATTTTGTCTTGCTACCTCCAACTCATTAAAAAGGTTACTGGTGCTAGCAACCTGGGCCTCAAGTCTGCTATTACAATAGTGTCAGAATGGTCTATCATTGATTTCATAATTGTTGATTTTGACAAGTTTTGTAATCTACTAATATAATGGCGTCATTATGACTTTCCAATGGTCAGCCACTGACACTCCATTGAAAGTATTGGTAATCTCGTACATAATGACAAATGAAAGTTCCTACTAAACTTCCAACTTTCAACTACTTCAGATTGCTTATAACACTAATAAATAATAAGTAAAAATATATATAACTGAAATCTGGCATGAATAAATGTTCAAAATGCCATTGTAATACAATTCTATTACGAGACCATTGACCGACCAATGATCGACCATTATGAATTTAGCAGATTACAAACTTTTAGCAAAATGAAAATGGCATCGTGTTGGAGTGACGAATTTATAAAAATAGCAGACTTGGGCCCCTGTTTGCTGACCTTGATACACTCTGAGTTAGATAGCGCTTTTTAGGCTTCACACAATTTTTATTCAAAGACTGATCCGTGTTTAACCCTATATAATTTATTTTTTAATTTTTTATTATGCAGTATTTGTTATTTGGCTCTGCATACACCTAAGTTTTGAAACGGCGCCTCCACCAGTTGTAAAGGGTGGGAGCGCTAACGGTACCGGGATAAATAAAATATTATTTGTGATGTATAGCGTAATTATTGGAATCTTTAAATATCTACAATACCTACAATTCTAATTTCAACTCTTTATTAGTTGCTTTTGTGGACATGATATTAATTATTCAGATTTTTCACTGTAGTTGTAACGGCAACCATGTCATTTTGATGAAATGACTTTTTTTGATGAAATGTTTCAATAAAAAAACACATTTTCAATTTAGTTAAATTTTTTAATTCAGCATTTTTTTGTTTCTTTTTTTTACTTGTTGAAAGGCCTACACCTTCTTCCCATACCTATTAACACTGTTATTTGAAAATATTGTAAAAGCCATTTTTTTTAAGAGTTACTGTACGGGTTGTAGTAGTTAACTCTGTACACTGATTTGTCGTGAAGGTTTGTAAGTTCAGTTATACCCAAAGTCTCTAATTCAGATAATTTATGTAAATAAAGTAATGTCAAGAAATGTCACTGTCAAAATGACAGGACAGTGGTGCAAAACATTTTATCATTACTTTTTTTTGTAAATAATCGTCTATGAAATTAAAGTGAATTAATTATAAGAACTATGCAAACAAAATACCTTTGCCAAACAATGTTTTAGTCATTGTTTTGGAGACATGGTCTATGATCGTCATAATCACCCCTTTAAGTCCACTGCTACACGCAGGCCTCCCAAAATCGAATTCCACTCGAAACACAGCCGTTTTCATACAAAATATGGCTAGATATGCTACATACAATATAAATCTATGAATGAGAGTTGTAATATTAGTGTTGTTGAAGATGTAAAAAAATGTGAAAATGTTTGGATCTCCTGCATTGTTACCAGTAGGTATCATAAAATACATATTTTATACCATAAAATCTCCTTTTTTTAATAACTTTGTTTAAACCCGAAAATGTATAAAAATAATTACGGTATGATTATTTTTTTATTATTATTGATTAAATTCAGTACTTAAAAGAAAATGGAACCTTTTTTTTTTACCATTTTGTGTGATTTACCATTACGAAGATATTTTTTTGATATGTTATCCTCTTTGTTTACATAAATTATCTGAATTTGAGACTTTGGGTATAGTATAGAGAAACACGTTCCACTAAGATGCCCTAAATAGTTAAGTTTAAGTGACAGTATTATAGCGGAAGGCGATTATTTCTCTCAGTTGTTGATAGCTACACAGTTATAAGTTCACTATAATTAGATTCGTTAGTCATATTATTTTATTACGCTAAATTATGACGCGCATCGCTTGGCCTAAAGTAGGTTACAGAGTAAGCAGAAAAATGTACGGCGATGAGACCGTACAGTAACCGTGGAGTTTCTTGCCCGCTCTTCTCCATACTAAACGACCAATTGGAACTGTGCACCTAGCTTCCGACGTTTCATAAGTGCCCATTTAGGTTTATGTGAAATAAAATATTTTGATTTTGATTTTGAGTTTTCTTAAATCTGTGCAAAGAAGAATGGCAGGACTCCATGTAATGTGGGTGTCGCATTTAGATTTCGCGTACATTCCTAAAAATACTCTCAAAATAAACGATATCAATCAAATAAAGATACAAGATAATCATAGCATTTTTTAGAGTTTCTTATCTCAAAAGGAAAAAACGGAACCCCGGAAAGGTGTAGCTCATAATAATAATCATAATAATCATTTAATCATTTGTTAACATAGGTACAGTAAAATAGTTGTTATACAAAAAAATATAAGCGCGCTATGAATAAGGCGTACAAATATTCGTGGATGATACATTGATACTATAAAAACTATAACGTAATTACAATAATCAAACTATATTAATTGTTTTTCTCAAAAATGAAAAAAATAAGAAAATATATACATGTCAAAAATAAAAAAATACTACGTCAATATTCAAATAAAGTTTAAACAAAAAGAGAGAAAAAAAGTAATATAATACATAAAAAATGATACAAAAATGGACTCTAAACTTCAACATACCAGGTCAATGAGTACCTACAAACTAAGGTCAAAAAACAGTCATTGCATTTTGTCTGTCAAAAATTATGAAATGCTGTAATATGCTTTATTCAACAGTAAAGATTTAAGCCTTTTCTTAAATAAGTTTATGTTTAATTCTCTAATTGAACTAGGTATGGCTTTTGCGTGGATTACTACTACATTGAAAGATCAATAAAATAAAATGCTGATCATCCACACCACAGTGGTCTGTGCTCCCGGCACGGTAGTACCAGAAGTGACAATTACAAAGTTAATCAGAATTGCAATCTTTGTTAAGGTCTGATTAATACGTTTGTTAGACTGAAGGCCACAACAATTTATTAATATGTTAAAATAAAAACATTCTTGAATTTTAGAGATCTTATCGCCTGATAAATCTCGGCTAAGAGATTAAAATCAATAGAATTAGCATGCGAACCTCGTGCCATAGTTGTAACAGACACAGATCAAGGTTCGGTTCAGTCTGACCCTCTCGCAGTCGGGTGTGAAGTGTGATACAATCTTACGATACCTTCAATGTCCTGGAGTGTGTGAACGTAAACATTATGGAGGAACAACAAAACCGCAATATGTATCCAGGATCGTAAAAACCAGGACTGGTCAGTTTCTCAGTGAATTAAGATAGCAAACCTTTTTAAGCATTGTGAGAATTTGATGAATGTATCCAACGAACAAATAAAAAAGTTATAATATTATAATAACCAAAACATGAATCCGACATTATTGAAATCATGACGGATTAAGCATGCACATTTGGAATTCAGAAAACGGCTTATCTACTTACATTCCGGTGGAATTTTCAGGATTCCGCAAAAATTGCTTAGAATTTATTTATAAAATATTTCACAATAGAATGTAAAAATAGTCGGCAGTACCTTCTGTGCGATGCAATAGAGTAGTCTATTTGCAAATGAGACTACACACGAGTGCATGTGCAATAGAACCTGTAAGTCTGCTCCTATTGATCAACCGGCAGGCTGCGCCCGCGCCGCCGCGCCGCCGCACCGTCATCCGCCGCCGCTCACACGATGTGCTACTAACAAAAAAACTAACACTTGCACACTAATTGAGACTAGTCCAGATTAGTAAATCAGCCTAATTGTATAATTACAGTTCGCCAGGCGCGACGACGATGGAGATAATTGATATTCTAATAACTAGCTTACATTATGTTGCAGTGCCGCCGCGTCGGATGTTGTTTCAATTTTAAAAACCGATTATGCAATGTGACAGCAATCGTATTTTTCTCAAAATCGAAATAATGAAGTTACACCTGTGTCCAATCACATCTTTACAATGGTGTCCGAGTGCCATCAAAACAATACAACTTACTACTCGAACAATTGTTACTATCCATACTGTATACTATATCTATACTAATATTATAAATGTGAAAGTAACTCTGTCTGTCTGTCTGTATGTTACGTCTTCACGCCTAAACCGCTGAACCGATCGTCTTAAAATTTGGTAGAGATATAGCCTGGGATATGGAGAAGGACATAGGCTACTTTTTTATGCGATAATCGACATTCACGCGGGCGGAGCCGCGGGCAAAAGCTAGTTTTTTTATAAAATATATGAATCAGAACGGTTGAACGAGCTGCGTCCATGCCACTGCTCCA
Organism: Dryobota labecula; assembly: GCA_947523025.1. Classification (NCBI taxonomy): domain Eukaryota; kingdom Metazoa; phylum Arthropoda; class Insecta; order Lepidoptera; family Noctuidae; genus Dryobota; species Dryobota labecula. The sequence continues at coordinate 25,542,108 of OX383297.1, forward strand.
CGACCATGACTCATAGGTAGACCGGAGGGCTAGTTTGTGTTGCGTATGTTGTAATACCTAGTACATACCTGCTCACACTTATGTTTCATATTCGAGAGGCAAGCTTTAGTAACAGTTACATAATGCCTTTGACTTAAAACTAACTAACCTATGCACTCCCTTTTAAGGGATGACGATGCGCAGCAGCATTTCTCTCTCGACTAGATTTACCAACAGGCATTGCTACTCATCTAGAAGAGGCCATTTCAAAATTCAACACCGTCCTAGGGCTTATACGATGATATTGTGAACACCAATACTTGACAATAATGGAGCTTATAAATAACCAAATTAGCTCACGATCGTTCATTGTAATGGGCCATGAAAAAATAAAATTCTACAAAGACAAAACAATGCATAAGAAAATCATCTCCACTCCGGTTTCCGGTTTTCTGGAATAGATCCCGGAAAATGTTTGTTTTGGCCTGAATGAGCCTCAGCGTCAACGAGACAGACCAACATGGCACTGAACCGCGGCGCGTACGAGGTGCTCTGCATCATCCCTCCTGCGTGACGCGACAGTCGAGGACGCGTTGCGACAGCGCCCCGCGCGACGTATATATAAGTCGGGAGCGCGGCACACGCATCACACAACAATCACTCACCACAACAACAACATGAAAGCCTTCGTGAGTTAATCATATATTTTAAAATAATATCCTTAATAACAAATAACGCAAAGTTCAGTGTTAAAGCTCCTCTTGTGGCACTTGCAGTGTTTCGAAAAGTTTTGCAGTCAGCTGAGAGTTATGAACATACCAGATCCCGGAACTCTGGTGATTTCTACTTGACATGGTGTACTAATGTAGTGCTTTAATTCCAGATCGTCCTGTGCGCGCTGGTGGCTCTGGCGGCGAGCGCCGCGGTGCGTGAGAAGCGCGGCTACAGCAGTGGCTGGAGCGGTGCCAGCTCGCTCGGCTCGGGCTGGAGCGGCGGCTACTCCGGCGGCTACTCCGGCGGCTACTCCGGCGGCTCCTCCGGCGGCTGGTCCGCGCCCGCCTCGCAGGTGGTCGCCGTCCAGAAGGTGGTGAACGTGCAGCGCGAGGTCACCGTGCCGCAGGTCGTCAACGTGCGCAAGGTGGTCTCCGTGCCGCAGGTCATCACAGTCAAGCAAATTGTGCCCGTCTCCGGCGGCTTCGGCGGCGGATACGGCGGCGGATACGGCGGCGGATCTTCCGGCGGATACTCCGGCGGATACTCCGGTGGTCACTCCAGCGGTGGCTGGTGGTGAACACTCTAGTCAACAACAATGAAAAATGTTATTTATTTAAAGTTCGTTTAATAAAAAATATTTTAATACAGCACAGTGGTATCATTTTGAAAATTGGGACCACAACTTTATTTAGCATATTATCTCAGTGAAGAAGTCGACTAAGGTATCTTCCGGTTAGCCTTTTGTATTGATAGGTACCTACATACTCACAAAATCAGAACCGCTTTGCAATCAGGTTGTTGAACCCTGACCCAGTTCATACTACTATACAGCATTTACCATAATCTTCTTTAGCTAAAAATAAAATTGGAAAAAACAATATGATCTTTAAAAATCATGTTGTTTTTTCTAAATCTTCTAAATCTTTTTAAAAAAAGTAATAAACAAGTATCATACGCAGACCAAAAAATACCTGAAACCAACAGTGCCAGATTTCTACGACTTTACTTGGATAGTCAGCTAAACTGGAAATGTCATGTGAATCTTGCAAAATTAGAATAAGTCTTGAGTATTGATTATACCAGCATATGTCTCACAACATTACGTTTTAGAATAATGTATTGGGGAAACTCCACTCACAAACAAATTGCTTTCAAAGCTCAAAAGTGTGTACGACCTGTGTTTAAGCAAAAAAAAAACTGATACTTATAGTCCATTATGAAATATAAACTTCTTACTTTGCCCTATACGTACATATATAAACATCTACGCGACAGCAGTATTTGGAAATTCAACATGCACTTGGTTCAAACATTGAGATCGCAACGACGCAATAAACAGATATGTGCTATTTATTCCACACTAAACTGAACTCTATTTAAAAAGCTTTTTGGGAATGGCCCCCAAGATCTAAAACGAGATACCAGGGCCTCAAGTCTGCTATTACAATAGTGTCAGAATGGTCTCGCCATTGTGAGTATTTGACAGTGTTTGTATGGCAAATCTGTCAAAAACTCACAATGAAGAGACCATTGCAACGTTTGTACATTAGTAGACTTGGCCCCCTGATGCAATAAAAGATCATGACAGCATACACGACCTCAAAAAGAATCTTCTTAATTTATTAAACACTAGCTTTTTCACCGCGGGAATAATTTTGATTTATTCCGTTCTAATACAAGTGGTATTTCTTTCAACTCATATTTATTTTCTACTAGCTTTTGCCCGCGGCTTCGCCCGCGTGGATGTCGGTTATCGCGTAAAAATGTACCCTATTTCCTTCTCCATATCGCAGGCTATATCTCAAATTTCTAACTTAATAGTAGTTTTAAAGTGATTTACTATGTAAATAGAAACCGAAACAAATGACAATGATTTAATATAATAAAAGTACTTATGTTTTGAACGTCTGATGAGTCTTTACCTAAAGACGACAAACACAAAACCAAAGTACGAAATTTCACTCAAATTCTTAAAGCAATCAATTGTACCAAATTACAATACAGATAAAAATGCGACACTAATATTAATTTTAAAATAATTCACGTAAGTACCAACAATGTGGAAACAAAACGAAATTAACCTCCGAAATGTCGCATGATACACCGTTTATACTGAGAAAACGCTCGAAATGTCGAATTGTCTAATGAACACCATTGGTGCATAACTTTTCTCAGGGTCACGTTCGCAATTGGACGAAATATTTGACATTTATTTTGTACTTGCAACACGATCTGGCTGTAGAATTCGATTAATCAACTAATACTTGACCAGTATTAATACATTTTAGCGGGAACAACACTAAACGAACGAAAAAAAAATACGTCTGTACTCTGTGGTCGTGTGGCGGTGTGGTGAGATGCTTATTGATGCCATACTTCACTATCACTACATATTATAAAACAAAGTCCTCCGCCGCGTCTGTCTGTCTGTCTGTCCGCGATAAACTGAAAAATTACTGCACCGATTCTCATGCTGTTTTCACCAATGGATAGCTTGGTTCTCGAGGAAGGTTTTAGTATATAATTTGTTAAGTTTTTGTATGCATTTTTGTATGAATTAACGATATTTGTTGGAGGTGTCGGAAAAAAATAAGCCGTCTAGGAGCTTTCAACGAAAACGCTGTCTAAACCCTTTGAAATATAACAAAATAATGTATAATGGAATTATGTATCTTATAAAGGTCTTCAAAAAAGTCCGCGATGGCATATGTCTATCTCTTAAGGATAACATACTATATCCATTTTATTGTCATTTTGTAGGTATTTGTTTGCCGAATTTTACTCTTGGAAATACGATTACGATAACAATACGCTATAATATCAGTAGCTATTAGCCAAATTATGTTCGTAGATAAATAAGCTAGCTACTTATGTGTATTTCAAACAGTATACAAGTATATTTATCATAAAAACATTACTAAACACGGCGGCCTTATGATCAAAATTTGTGCATTCCAAAACTTTCGTTACTTTTTCAGACATATTTATCACTTTTCGATAAACTAACACTCAATACGAAATCTACACTTATTTCTCAGTAATTCTGTATAAGATTCTTCTAAGATTACACCGTTTTCTCATTGAATCCATTACTTTACGCACATATAACGAATGTTTACATTAAGCACCGCGCCACACCGCCACACGACCACAGAGTACAGACGTATTTTGTTTTGTTTTTTTTTTCGTTCGTTTAGTGGTGTTCTTGCTAGAATGTCAACCGGTCAAATATTAGTCGAATAATCGAATTCTACAGCCAGACCGTGTTGCAAGTACAAAATAAATGTCAAATATTTCGTCCAATTGCGAACGTGACCCTGAGAAAAGTTATGCACCAATGGTGTTCATTAGATATTTCGAGCGTTTTATCAGCATAAACGGTGTTCATGCGACATTTCGGAGGATTTCGTATTATTTTCACATTGTTGGTACTTACGTGAATTATTTTAAAATTATTATTTGTGTCGCACTTTTATTTCGTGTTGTAATTTGGTACAATTGATTGCTTTATGAATTTGAGTGAAATTTCGTGTTTCGATTTTGTGTTTGTTATCTTTAGGTAAAGACTCATTCACGTTCAGAACATACGTACTTTTATTATATTAAATCATTTGTTTCGGTTTCTATTCACATAGTGAATCACATTAAAATTAATATTAAGTTAGAATTTTGAAATATAGCCTGGGATATGGAGAAGTACATAGGGTACTTTTCTATGCGATACCCGACATCCACGCGGGCGAAGCCGCGGGCAAAAGCTAGTCCTCTATAGAAAAGGGAGGATCCTACGACCAGACGGGTGTTGTGTTTAGCGGGCAACTGACCAATGACGGCGGTGGTCGTCTCTGCGCCCCCGAATGAGGCGGGAGGAATCGGTTTTGGGGCTTTTTGGCCCCTTGCCCGAGGCATTTGTCTCTCGGTCCCCATAACTGGGAACCCGTTGTTGGGTGTCTTCCCCCTATCGTGGGAGGATAGATGCCGCCACAAACCTAATCAAATTAAATTTGTTATCGAATATGACCATTCAAACACTACTATGAGCACCGAAGCGGGCCTTCGTCGACATAGTCAATAAAGCTAATATAAAATGTATACTGAATTGTTTTATATTATTCGAGTTTAAATACTATAAATAAGCAGACATGTTGTTGTTTATTTATTAGTAGCTAGCTGCGCCCCGCGGTTTCACCCGTATAAGTCTGGATCCCGTCGGAATATCGGTATAAAAGTATCCTATGTCCTAATCCAGGTCATGGTCTACCCATGTGCCAAATTTACGCAATTATAACAAAATTGTGTGATGTAAAAAAGACTGATTATTGTATATTATACTCGTAGTGTCGTTATTTTGTTTATTACATTGGATATAATCACAATATTTTTTAATTTACTTTAAGAGCGTAGAAATCAAAACTAATATTAAGGGGGAAAACTGGAATAATTCAAAATGAAAAGGGGACTTTATTGATTTTTTTTTAAATTAGTGTCCAGTTTTCCCCCTGCGGATAATCTCTCAGGGGGGCAAAGTGGAATAACTCAAAATGATAAGGGAACATTTCAGGTCCAGGCACCCCAAAACTGCAAGTCGCTTGGAAGCTTTTAAAGTTAAACTCATTAATAAATTACCAGCTTTGTCTATTCACGCTGATCCTATTCATCTATATGATGATTTTTTTTATATATACTGTAAACAATTTCATTCCACGTTTATTCCCAAAACTATCTCGGTTAATAGTAACGCATCTTTCAGTGATTGGGCTACCATTGGTATTCATAAAAGTAGAACACGGCTTTATGAGCTGTACAGTGAAAGGACTTGTGTAAATACCGCTGAATTTAATTTATATGTTAGAAATTATTCAAAATTATTTAAAAAAGTTTGTTGTATGGCCAAGTCGCGTTATTTGAGTTCGAAAATTAAAAACAGTAGTAATGTTATTAAAACGACTTGGAATATTATTAATAGTGAAACGGGAAGGTCTAGCAACCGAAATACTGACTACAGCCTATCAGTTAATGACAAAATAATAAAATCAGACTCACAAGTCGCCGCGGCCTTTGAAAATTTCTTTTCGGATATTCCCGTTTTAACTACTAAATCCCTAAACTCTTCACCTTCTGTTGCTGAGTCTTTGCTTAAGGAAAATGTTAATGTTTGCGATTCGGAATTTAATTTTGAACATATTACCTGTAGAGATATAATTAAAACCTTTCACACTTTAAACGTAAAAAAGACTGCGGATCTGTGGGGTAATTCTGTAGAAGTTGCTAAGTCTATTATTGACATTGTAGCACCTACTTTAGCTCTTATCTTTAATAATTGTATCGACTGTGGGGAGTTTCCCGATCTTATGAAAAATAGTAAAATAATACCATTGTTTAAATCAGGTAGTACATCAGACCCCACAAATTATAGACCTATTTCAGTACTACCTTTAGTAAAATTTATGAGAAATTAATGTTAGACCAATTGCAAAGATTTTTTAATAAAAATAAATTATTACACAGTAAACAGTTCGGTTTTACAAGGGGTCGTTCAACTACTGGTGTTGAACTTTTAGGACATATTTATAATGCATGGGAAGATAAATGTGATGCCTTGGGCATCTTTTGTGATTTGTCCAAGGCATCGATTGTGTTCTTCATGAAACGTTAATCAGGAAACTCCGCCACTACGGGATCCGGAACACCGCTCTGGATCTTCTTGCTTCATACTTGAGTAATAGGTTTCAGAGCGTTGACGTTAATGGGAAAAGATCTCCCGGATCTTTAGTAACAATGGGAGTCCCACAGGGCTCAATTCTTGGTCCTTTTTTGTTTCTTATTTATATTAATGACTTGCCTTACCTCATAAAGGATAATCATGAAATAGTGTTGTTTGCGGATGACACTTCACTTTTGTTTAAACTTAAACGCCAGGAGCTGGTTACTGACGATGTAAATAGCGCGATCTCAAAAGTAGTTCATTGGTTCAATGTTAATAATTTACTTCTTAATGAAAAAAAAACCAAATGCATTAAGTTTACGCTACCTCACGTTAGGCAGGTGAAAAATAATGTGTTGATAAAGGGCGAAGAATTGAATCCTGAAGATAGCACAGTATTCTTGGGCTTAACTTTGGATGCTAAGCTTCAGTGGGGCCCACATATAGATAAATTGTCTAAGAAGCTGAGCTCCGCAGCATACGCCGTTAGAAAAATTCGTAATTTAACTGACATAGAGACAGCCCGTTTAGTGTACTTTAGTTATTTTCATAGTGTAATGTCTTACGGTATTCTGTTGTGGGGAAATGCCGCCGACATTCAGTCTATCTTTGTTTTGCAGAAAAGAGCTGTTCGATCAATTTATAAATTAAGTTCGAGACACTCTCTCAGAGAGAAATTTAAGGAAATTAATGTTATGACTGTGCCTTCTCAGTATATTTTTGAAAATCTTTTATATGCCCATAAAAACATAAAATTGTTTAAAAAATACAGTGATATCCATAATATAAATACTAGGAACAAACACATGTATGTTGTACCTAAAACACGGCTCAAGAAAATAGGTGGTTCGTTCAGATGTCAATGTATACGCTTTTATAATAAACTTCCAAGCCACGTTCAAGATCTAAGCATTAATCAATTCAAATCATTCATTAAACGTAAGTTGTGCCAGAAAGCCTTTTATACCATTAAAGATTATATTGAGGACAAAAAGGCTTGGGATTGAGCTGCTCCAAATTTTATATATTGAAACTTTTTTTTATTGTGATTGCTTAATACACATTGACATGAATATTTACTTGTGAAGTATAATTATTGTGAATGTGAAGACTATGTGGGTCTTTGTTTATTTTTAATTTTTTTCCTTCTCAGTATATACATTTTTTTTTTCCTGTTCATGGTATGGCAGTTTGAGTAATTTATGCGGCCTGCCCAAATGTCCTTTCTTTGGTATTGTTCGTCGAATCGTTGAGCTCCTTATGTTCTGAGTTGAGCTGCACGATTACTGACAAATGCGTGCACTGAATGGACAGGTCCACTCAATCTGTGTGGTTCTTTCTTGAAAAGACCATTTCAGACACCAGTCTACATGGTCTTCACATGATTTGACCAAGATTATGTCTGGACTTTAAAAGAGACTGTGACCTCTGAGTTTGTTTCGGTCTTTCTTCTCAGAGTAGTCAGATACGAAATGCCGACCTCATCTAGTTTTAAAATTTGATTGACGTGTAAAAGTGTTTGTAAAAACCTACTTACAGAAATAAAATCATTTATCATTTAAGGTCTGGTGCATAGTACTCGCAACCGGCCTGCGTGTATGACCAGATATATTAACGTAAACGAAGCAAAAAGAACATGTAAGGAGCGTAGCAGGTTGTGTTCTATAGTAGAAGAAGGCGTGAGTTTATGTATTAGGTACATATTGTTCGGAAAAATGTTCAATTCATACATTCGAATCTACTGATAAAATGAATAAATAAATATATTCATAGGATGACGGCTTGCTATTGAAATTCAGCCTTCCATCTCAAAAAAAAAAAGGTTTCCATTTTACAAGAAATAAAGTACTTACCTACTTCTACAGCTACTTCCTCAAACACCATCACTTGTATTGTTCACTTGTGTATTACGTAACAATTAGAAAGAAAATACGTTTATTTGCGGTAAACAGTGAATGAAAGAACACAAATACAGAAAATAACAAATTGGGGGAAATAAATCTTCATCCCTCGTAGCCAGATCTTTAGGGGATATAATCAAGGCAGGCCGCACATTATGAAAAACATTATGCTTAATAATATTAATCTCAGCTCCTGCTACACGTTGCGTTTTGAAATCACAATGAAAAGGCAATTGTATTCTTTGCCCTTGACTCTCCAATTATGTAATTATTAGGTACATAATAATTTTGTCAATCTTACTCAATTAGGTACTATAATTCTAAATAAGTACTAAAATACAATAAAGAAGAGAGATATTACATAAAGAAGATACTTAACTGAATATATAAGGTGTATCTATTCAAACACGAAATATTTTAAGAGATACAGGTCCTATAGGTGGCAAAGAAGCCATGAAAACTATTTTTTTTTAACTGTGTATATTATTTAAAAATTAAATAATTTAAAATTACTTGATATTATTAAATGATCAATTATCAAAAGGCACCGCGCTCGCGCCGCCACCGTCGCCGCGTCCGGCGGGTCATTCATAAAATAAGTAAGTAAAGGTTTTTTTGCAAAATGTCTCAAGCAATTTTAAAATTATAATAAATATGTAAAAATAAAAACAGATTAATTTTTTTTTTCGTTGCTATGTCTTTTTACCACATAGAGAGGTTTCTCTTAAGGGGCCGTGCACGAAATCTACTGATTTTGATCTATTTTGTTCACTGTTTGTGAGAAAGGGAAAAATAATTTAAACAAAATTATTTGTGATCTGAAAAGTTGTGTTCTTTGTTTTGTATGTGGCTGAAAGGGATTTTTCAAATAAATTAAGTATTCACGGTAAATCACTAATATTTGCAACAAGTTTTCCGAAAAATGACGCGAGACTGACATTTGATCATCATTCTACAAGAAACTACTGTTGATTTTGAACATTAAAAAATATCATCAACTTCATTATATGGTCTACTTGCATGTGGCGGAACCACTTTTTTCAACTTCCATACAAAATATAGCAGAAAAATAATATTGAAAAAACCTTTGTTTTTGTTTTAAACCCCGTCAGTAATTAAATTTTTTCCTATTATTTAGCAAATTATATCAAGAAATTTAAAAATCACAAATTAGTCTTCAGCTATCCTTGAAATATAACCAATTTTTTTTTTTTTTAATGATTATACGATGTCTTCATTTAGTAAATCAACGGCGAAATAAACTATATTTTGGAGAGCACAAAAATGATGAAATTATTAACAGCTGCTGTGACTGACACGAATGGTTTAGCACCATGAAAACTATACTTTTATAGTTACACAGACGTAATGTTTCGATTATTTCAAGTTTTCTCACAATTAGATAAGAAATTGACAAAAGAGAGTTTTTTTCGTGCACGAACCCTTAAAATATTTCTTGTATGAATAGAATGATATACCTTATATATGGATACTTTACGGATACTGTAGAAAGTTCAAACTGCGCTTATTCTTATGTTTTACAAGCAATGAAATCTCCATGTTCAAAAATTGGACCCATCCGTACGGAAGAAAAGAAAGTCAGTTACAGTTACTTTTAATTTCTATATTAATGAGGAAATGTTATTGAATCGTTTGAGATCTCCTGCAGAGCTGCGTCTGTCGAGGACGCGTTGCATCAGCGCAGCGCGCGCAACGTATATATACGTAGGAAGCGCGGCACACGTATCAAACAAAAATAATCCACTTCATCCACAACATGAAAGCCTTCGTGAGTCAATCATATATAAAGCTCCTTTTGCCGCTCCTCATATACCCGATCCTTTAGCTTCTTGTCAGCTCTTCTTGACATGGTGTAATAATATATGTGTAATTCCAGATCGTTCTGTGCGCGCTGGTGGCCCTGGCGGCGGGCGCCGCGGTGCGCGAGAAGCGCGGCTACAGCAGCGGCTGGAGCGGCGCCAGCTCGCTCGGCTCGGGCTGGAGCGGTGGCTACTCTGGCGGCTTCTCCGGCGGCTGGTCCGCGCCCGCCACGCAGGTGGTCGCCGTCAATAAGGTGGTGAACGTACAGCGCGAGGTCACCGTGCCGCAGGTCGTCAACGTGCGCAAGGTGGTCTCCGTGCCGCAGGTCATCACAGTCAAACAAGTCGTGCCCGTCTCCGGCGGTGGATACAGTGGCAGCGGTGGATACGGCGGTGGATACGGCGGTGGATACGGAGGCGGATACGGCGACGGATACAGCGGCGGATACGGCAGCGGATATTCCAGCGGTCACTCCAGTGGTGGCTGGTGGTGAAAGCTCTAGTCAAAAACAATGAAAAATGTGATTTACTTAAAGTTCGTTTAATAAAATAAAATATTTGAATGCAACAAAGTGGTATCGTTTTATTTCTAGACTTAAATACAGTAGATGTAGATGAAAATTGGCATCACATAACGTTAGTCTTTCTTATTGATAGGTACACGCTCACAAAATCAGAACCACGTTGCGATCACGTTGGTGAATGCTGACCCAGTTCATTACTACCATAAAGCTGCATTAACCATTCTTCTTTTCCAAAACTACCTACTTCAGAATAGAAGACTTACTTATTAATTGCAATTTTAGGTATACCTACTTGTCTGTTGAAACTATTATTTTAATAAGAAAAATTTGTTTAATCACCGAAGTCATGGCAATCATTATTGTGGTATCTATTAAAACGAATACCACAAGAATGATTGCCATGATGACAGACACATTCCGCCATGCAAATATGTAAAGGATGTTAGTAAGTTAAACAGTAACATACCTACAATTATAGACAAACTAATAACAATATTTAGGTATAAAATTCCAGTTTTAGCGTTAAGAATTCTATGAAAGAAAATAACAATTTATTCAAATCAATACCATTTTGAATTAAAATGTTAAACACACATTACATATCTATTATTTGAATAGTAAGGTAAGTAGACAACAAGGTAACTAACTTACTAAAGTAACTTAAACAACTTAAGTGACTATCTACAATGCATTTCTGAAGTGTTAGGTTAGGTGTTAGGACTGACATGATTTTTCTGACTGAATGAAAACAATGCGATATCAAAACCATTTATTCAAGCCCACGCAGATTTCTTTGTAAGGAGCTCTCGCGTCAGAAAAGCCCGCGAAATTCAAATCTTAGGTTTTTTGCAATTTGCAGGTTAGTATTAGGTTGTATGTTGATCTAAATATGATTAGCGGCTGTAATAAATAAGTATTTACAGAATTATAATTATTAGAATCAGTAAAGGCTCCTACAAACAGGCGCGACACGCGACGCGACACAAAGACACCGCGTGCCGCGCGACGAGCGGTCTCTTTGTGTCACGTCGCGTGTCGCGCCTGTTTGTAGGAGCCTTAATACAACTTGTTAAGTTAATACAATCCTAAAAGTCATGATTTCATGAAATAGTCATTCAATCAGGGCAGAATGGTCTCGCCATTGTGAGTATTTGACAGTGTTTGTATGGCAAATCTGTCAAAACTCACAATGAAGAGACCATTCTGACACTATTGTAATAGCAGACTTGAAGCCCTGATTATACGAAGTTAAGGAGTTGTATTACTGATTCTAATGATTATAATTCTGTAAATACATTATTTGGAACGGCCGCGAATCATACTTGCAAATGTAAAATCTTGAAAAGAATTTCGCGGGCCTACCCTGACGCTTCCCCTGCTACTTCTGAGAGTTTTCTGGTGGATATGAACCATTAGCACTTCTTCCGACGACCTGGGGATCAAATCTTACACCGCTCTCAGCAGTCGCACTTGGAACCACTACACGAACGAAACGGACAAACTTTTTTTTTTAATTCCTTAGCTTTCGTAACAGGTGTAGGTATTAATAAACATTAGCAGATACTATAATCTCAAAGCAGTCAGACTTAGCCATAAGCAGGCGGTTCGCACATAGTTTACTGTTAGTTAGCCACAGTTAAGTTTAAACAAGAAATGCATTGGTTTCTACAAATCATATAATAAAATAGTAACTAAGAATTTTTATCCGTTTTTCTGGATGTGTTCCGGATTGGTGCAAAAACGGCTGAATGTATTTGAATGAAATTTGGCACACAGATACATAGTTTATAACTTGTATTAACACATGCCCTATATGTGTGTCTTTTAATCCCGGTAGTACGTTCCCGTGGGATATTTTTCTACATTAACGGGGGCGGATCCGCGAGCAAAAGCTAGTCATAATAAAACAAATGATGCATGATGATGCTCAAACTCAATATTATATCTAGAGAGATTATCAACAACGTTTTGCCATCAGCAGGCACTCCACGCAGTACCGACGTCCCAAATACTTCCAGGCACCATAACGGGCAATCAAGATGAACTAATAAAACTTCAAGAATGATATGGTTCAAAAACATAATAAATGCATACTTTGGGTTGGGTGGTTAGTTCACTCTAAAGTTATAATAAATAGAGTATAAATATTGTGCTTTGGGTTACGGCTTGCTGTTGAAACTCAGCGCCTTTGGCATAAAACCGGCCAAGTGCGTGTCAGATCACGCACAATGAAGGGTTTCGTACTTGGAAAGAATTTATCCTAAGAACTAACTTATCATTGTAGTTGTTAAACATAATCCCCCATACATTCCAACTGCAAATGTAAGTTTGTACGCACAATATCGACAGATTTGCCATGTTGAGTAACTTTAAAACAATTTATATTAAAATTATTAAAAAAAAAAAAATGAGATCCTCACAGTAGTTTGCCTTTAAAGACATGTCACACGGTACAGTTTGTAAAACTTTTATTTTTTATTTTCTTGTTTGCCCTCCAAAACTGACCTCAATGTTCTAAATTCATTTACTTACAGTCCACGTCCGTGTTTGGGTCACTCAAATTTATATGTATACCAAATTTCAACTGAATCGGTCCATTACATTCGGAGCAAATTGGCTGTGACAGACGGACAGACAGACAGACACACGAGTGATCCTATAAGGGTTCCGTTTTTTTCTTTTGAGGTACGGAACCCTAAAAATGGCGTGAATGTGAAACTATTTTTTTTTTCCAAAGGTTTCTATTTTGCGAGAATTTAAAGTAGGTACCCCAGGTAGCTACTATCAGATGTAGCTACGTCCGCAAACACTATGACGTGTCTTGTTCACTTATAGGTAGGATATTACGTAACAAATACTTAAATCTTCATCCCTTGTTACCAGGTGTTTAGGGGATATAATAAAGACAGGGCGAATAGTTTAATAAACATTGTGATGAACAACGTTTTTTTATACACTTTTTTTTATCAATTCCTTTGCTACACGTTGCGTGGAGAAATCTATATAAATAAAAAGAGAAGTCCTGACTGGCTGACTGACTCATCAACGCCCAGCCCAAACCCTTGCACCTAGAAAGCTGAAATTTTGCACAGAGATTCTCTTTATCATGTAGACAAGGACGGATTTTTCGAAATTCAACCCCTAAAGGGGTAAAAATAGGGGATGGAAGTTTATATGAAAGTCCGTCAGTTTTGAAGTAAGGATCTTAAAATTTTGTGTTTACGCTGACGATTGAAAATTAATTTATAGGTGTCTCAGCGTTTTTGATAATTCCACCCCCAAAGGGTTAAAAAGGGGGATGAAGTTGAAAAAGTCCTTAATTTTCGAAGAAAAATCACTTACTATCTAGGCTTATGGTTGGAAGCTAACGGTGTTGTTAGAATTTCAACCCTAGGGGGTGAAAAGGGGATGTTTTTTTTTTTAAATTAAAGTGCCTTTTATAAGTTAAAATCTATCTATATAAATAAAAAATAAAAATCCTGACTGACTGACTGACTGACTCATCAACGCCCAGCTCAGTCAGTCAGTCAGATTTTTATTTTTTACCCTTGGACGTAGATAACTGAAATTTTGCACAGAGGTTTTCTTTATAATGTAGACAAGGAATAAGGAAGGGTTTTTCGAAATTCAACCCCTAAAGGGGTAAAATAGGGGATGGAAGTTTATATGAAAGTCCGTCAGTTTTGAAGTAAGGATCTTAAAATTTTGTGTTTAGGCTGACGATTGAAAATTAATTTATAGGTGTCTCAGCGTTTTTGATAATTCCACCCCCAAAGGGAGTAAAAAGGGGGATGATGTTGAAAAAGTCCTTAATTTTAGAAGAAAAATCACTTACTATCTAGGCTTATGGTTGGAAGCTAACGGTGTTGTTAGAATTTCAACCCTAGGGGGTGAAAAGGGGTTTTTTTTTTAATTAAAGTGCCTTTTATAAGTTAAAATCTATCTATATAAATAAGAAAGAAAAATCCTGACTGACTGACTGACTGACTGACTCATCAACGCCCAGCCCAAACCCTTGGACCTAGGTAGCTGAAATTTTGCACAGAGGTTCTCTTTATAATGTAGACAAGGAATAAGGAAGGGTTTTTCAAATTCAACCCCTAAAGGGATAAAATAGGGGATGGAAGTTTATATGAAAGTCTGTCAGTTTTGAAGTTAGGATCTTAAAATTGTGTGTTTAGGCTGACGATTGAAAATTAATTTATAGGTGTCTCAGCGTTTTTGATAATTCCACCCCCAAAGGGTTAAAAAAGGGGATGAAGTTGAAAAGTCCTTAATTTTCGAAGAAAAATCACTTACTATCTAGGCTTATGTTTGGAAGCTAACGGTGTTGTTAGAATTTCAACCCTAGGGGGTGAAAAGGTGGATAATTAAAAAAAAATGAAGTTCCTTTTTTAAGTTAAAATTCACTAATATTTCGGCTTATGGTTGGAAACTAACACGACGTAAATCGTTGTTTTTTTTTTTATAACCCATAAGTTTCTGAAAAGCGGGATGAAGTTTTGTATTGAAGTTGTTCATTCGCTAAATTTTATATTCAAATAAAAATAATAAAAGTATACGTGTACTGTTTCTAACTTTACAGTATTTTACATGGAGTTACTGGGTAATACCACACCCCTTGGTAAGAATGGTTGTCTGACAACCATTCTTTCGGGGTTCTGACTCCCGTAACGACTGTCATAGATCCAAGAAAGAAAGAACAAATTAACGTGCTTTCCGAGGCACGGACGGGTAAAGATGGTCACCCATCCACAGAGCAACCGCAGCAAGTGTAGCTTAACCTGATCGATCGACCTGTACGGCTGTTACTGTTTAGCCACAGGCCCCTCCCCGAAAAACCTTCCATCCTCTTCACCGGGAGAATCGATATATGTAGATATAGATTAGGATAGTTAGATTAGGTTAGATTAGATTCCGCATTGCCGAGGCGGGGGGGCTCAGTAGCCGTGGCTTGGAGGGCCACGGTGAAGCTAAGAGGGACCCGAGGAGGGGGCCGCTCGTCAGGGCTTTTGCGGCTAAGCCGACGACGTAGCGGCCGTAGGTTGCGGTGCCGCTTTGGCGACATCGCAACTGAGGCGGGCTGCGATGTCGAATGGGCGGCATCGCGGCTCAGTGTGGGAGGCCGCGGCGGGAGAGGAGTGCCGGTATTGCGGTGAGCCGTTCTCCCTACCTTCCGCGGCCTTAACGGGGTCGCCACCGTTGAATGGCGGACGCGGTGGGGCCGCAGAGGAAGAGGAGTGTCGGTATTGCGTTGGCCGCTCTCCCTATCCTCTGCGGCCGAAAAGTGGTAGGCGGCGGAGCCACTGACCTGACCCGTCGCGGGGGGACCAGGGGCGCCTGGACGCGGGGTCGTCTAGCGCGGGGTCCCAGGTGGAGGCCAGCAGGCAACGGGTGCGGGGGCACCCTTGCCTGTATTGCACAGGCCACCACCAGTGTCGGACGGGAATGGCCAGGTGTTCCCGGTCATCCCATATCTCAACTCAACTCAAAGCATTTATTTCAATTAAACCATTTACAGGCACTTTTGAATTGTCAAAGAGACGGTCAGTTAGTCAGAGTCGGCAAGTTGAAGCTAGATGCCCATTCCAATACGTAGATCACTATGGAGAAGAACGGACAAGAAACTCCAAGGACACTCTTTTAAATCAAGATATTACATAATCCTGGGTACATTATTCTTGTTGCTTCTATATGTGAGACAATGTAAAAACTAATAAAACAATTCAAAATATAAAATTACAAATTAAAAATAAGCCCTGGCAGTCAAGAGATGACCAGTCCCAACTGACGGCGCCCGTTCACGAACATGACGCATGGATCAGCACCATCCAGCTCAACCATTTTGTAGGGAACCGAATGATCCAACACACGCGCCACCATCAGTAAAACATTTAAGTGAGCATGACATACTCTCAACTGCCATGCTCTTTCAATCGCCCTCAGGCGGAAGGGCATGCGGGGCCCGCCAGCAAGGCGGGCATGCGCCGGGAGGGTTGTGGACGTAAAAGCTGTGCCGGTTTCCCATGACCCTCCCATCAAGGCGATGAGGGAACTCCGCTGAGTTTTAGTGGGTATACTGCTTTTGGCAGGGAGTCCCACATACCCCGTCTCGTCCCCCGACGAGCAGGCATGCGTAATGCATTTCTCAGCGTCAAAAAAAAAAAAAAGGTTAGATTAGATTAGGATATAGAGTAGAAGACGTCAGCTAATAAAGGATTTTTGAAAATACATTCTTTAATATGGTAAAAATGGGGGATTTCGTTTGTTTGAAAAATCTTATTCCTAGAGTTTATAAACTTGAAACTTGGCACAAATGCTTATCTAATTAAATAATAAAGTTTGTTTATTTCAGTTTTTTTAAACTACCCCATAAAGGGGGATTGGGGGTGTCAAAGTTTGTATGAAAAAACTGATGGCTATCAACACATAGCTCAAACCACTGAACGGATTTGGCTGAAAATTGGCACACAGATAGATAAATTTTTGAAAATTCAACCCGTAAAGTGAAAAAGGGGTGATCTGATTTGCTTGAAAAATCTTATAGTGAAAACGGGGGGATTTAGATTGTATGAAAAATATTTTTTTTTTAGTTCATAAACTTGAAACTCAGCACAAATACGTTCTTAAATAAGACACAAAGTTTTCATAATTCGTTTTTCAAAACATCCCCTCAAAAGGTGCTCATTCTTTTGACAGAAAAAAAAGGATTAAGAAAAAAGAAACAGTAATTAAGTTTTTACGGGAGAATTTACTGCGTGCCTTGAATAACTCAAAAGTTTTAAGGTTTTGAATTATTCGAAAGTATTTTTAATCCCGGTAATAGAGTACTTTCAATCCCGGTAGTACGTTCCCGCTGGATTTGTTCCGACATCCACGCGGGCGAAGCCGCGGGCAAAAGCTAGTCAAATTATAAAGCCAATTTTATTCCATGACTCTACAATCATCTAATGGGAACCTTTGAAAAACAAATGGAATGTTCTAATTTATCGTTCGGTCGCAATGACTATAAATCTAAATAAATACCAAAATACATTAAACATTACACACTTTATGATATATAGTTAATTATGCATAATTAACTATATATATATCATAAAGTAGCTACCTATTAAATAAATCGTTTTTTTACATGTAATTATCTACAGCCAGTTCGGTTTTATATTGTATAATATGTATATTGTAGGTACGTGAGCATTACGGATACTGTAGAAAGTTATAGCTACTACGGTGTTCGATCGCGAGCTTCCTCTATGCTCGATAGATGGCGTTGTACCATTTGGGTATCTCGCTGAATCGCGGTGTTATGACCCTCCGCGAATATCGTATATGTTTTGAACAAAAATAAAAATTGTTGTACTCGCTTGGAATAACTTGTTGTTTTATTTCAATAAATTCCTCGGGCAGTTGTCGAGTGACGAACATACGGTAAATCTTATGTTTTACATAGAATGAAATCTCCATGTTCAATAAGTGAACCCATCCATACGAATGTAAGAAGAAAAGAAGTCGTGGGTTGCAAACAGTTGCAGTTATTAATTTCTACATCAATGAGGAAGTGTGAATCGTTTGAGATCTCCTGCAGAGCTGCGTCTGGCGAGGACGCGTTGCGTCAGCGCTGCGCGCGACGTACGTATATATACGTCGAGATCGCGGCACAACCATCCACAACAACAACAACAACATGAAAGCTTTCGTGAGTTAATCAAGTATTTAAAAATAATATCCTAAATTATTAATAACGCAAAGTTCAGTGGAAAAGCACCTCTTACGGCACTTGCAGTGTTTCGAAAAGTTTTATCGTTAGCTAAGATTTGTGAACAAACCAGATCCTTTAGCTCTACTTGACAAGGTGTAAAAGTTTATGTGTAATTCCAGATCGTTCTGTGCGCGCTGGTGGCTCTGGCGGCGGGCGCCGCGGTGCGCGAGAAGCGCGGCTACAGCAGCGGCTGGAGCGGCGCCAGCTCGCTCGGCTCGGGCTGGAGCGGTGGCTACTCTGGCGGCTTCTCCGGCGGCTGGTCCGCGCCTGCCACGCAGGTGGTCGCCGTCCAGAAGGTGGTGAATGTGCAGCGCGAGGTCACCGTGCCGCAGGTCGTCAACGTGCGCAAGGTGATCTCCGTGCCGCAGGTCTTCACAGTCAAGCAAGTCGTACCCGTCTCCGGCAGCTTTGGCGGCGGATACGGCGGTGGATTCTCCGGCGGATACTCCGGTGGTCACTCCAGCGGCGGTTGGTGGTGAACACTCTAGTCAACGAAGGCGGAAAATGTTATTTATTCAATAAATATTTTTATATTGTAATCAGACTTTCTATTCTGCGACTTTACTTCTCGTTAAATACGGAAACATACCTTTGTGCTTACTTTCATAGTCCAATTTTTATTAAAACGAAAATACAATTTTTATGAGTATCAGCACTGATCTACGGAATAAAACAGCAGTCACAAATTCTGTGACACTTCCAAAAACTCTTATTGATACCAAATTAAATGTACCTACGTTCCCGAACTACCTACGAGCAGAACTCAAACTGGACACCACAATAAAGTAGATACTATTTTCTATTCTGTGACAATGAGCAGAACAGACTCACTCTGCAATAGGACGATGCCGTTTCAATAAAGATAAACTCATGTCATTCATTCATCCTCAAGCCAAATGGTAGGTACTTAAGATATTATTTATACTTAAGAGCAGAATTATGAATGCAATGCTAAAAATATTGTACTCATATCGTTTCCCAGTCGAGGTCAAAAATAAATATCATCAAACCAGAAGCATAACATTGTGGTGTAGTTAGAATAGTGGAGTAGAACATAATCGCCGTGTAGTGAAAACCTCGTGATTGTAATAAAAGTTATTTTACAGGTGTTGGGGCTGTGACCTCGTCCCGTTGTAATGCTTGAGGGAAGTGTGCGGAGATAACGAAAAGATGAATTTCTAACTTGCTTGTGTTTAATGCAAAAAAATATATAAAGATTTTATATGGACCGCGACGCGACAATATAAGGATCGCACATAATTATGATAGTTAACGTATCCGCTCTTAGCGGCTGCTGCGGTCGAACTGCCGCGCCGCGCCGGCCGGCCGGCGGCGCTGGCGCGCGTCCGCGAGACGCCGTGGCAGGATCGGCTACCCCTCTCCTCCCGCGTCCCGCTCCTGCATGGTTGGGGGGGCGCGTGTGCGCGCCAACAACAGGGGAAGATAAAACTGTCTGGAAATCGGCCCTTATTGACGTTCTCCGAGGTTCTCATTATCGTCAATAGAAGGCATTAGAAGAATCTTAGAGCTGTGCACGTTTGTGCTAAATATGCATTACGGGCTTTTCAACACAGTAAACATAAAAGATGAAAAAACGATTATTTTCATTTACGAGGTTTTCTCTGCACGGCCACGATATAGGTATACTCGGTATATATTGTGAGTAGTAAAAGATTGCGATTGACATAGAACAGATGTATAGAGAACAAATGAGAATGAGAGGTACTGGAGCAAGTCCGATGACTTATTATGAAGGTGAGGCCCTTGTTCGGGCGCAGACATTATTGAGATAACAGAGATGATGAAAATAGTATGAAACCACAATGCGGGGTGACACACGTATGGTGAGTGCTAATTACTTCGTCGATCTAGGTTCCATACAATTTGAATCAAAGAGATAATCTCTTTGATTCAAATTGTATGGAACTTATCGATGTTTTACTTTTAACGACATTTCCGTATCACCAGCTTCTAAACAGAAAGAGATTGTTATGCAACCTTCCCACAGAGTCGAGACAATTTCTGAAGTGAAAACTTCTTTAGGCACGTTAGGCACTTTTAAGATGAGGAAAAAGCACTGAACTCGCGTGACCGTCACGCATATACGAGGGTGATACTGAAAGTTCTTAGAAAATCAAAAACTGAACAAACTAACAAGTTATTAATGTTATTATATCTTTTCAAAATAGTGTCCATTTACATCAATACATCGCTGCATCCGATGGAACCACTGAGAAAAGCACTTTGCCCACTCGTCCTTAGGGGTCTCTTCAAAGGCATTTTGAAACGCAGCCACTGCTTCCTCGACGTCCATAAAACATTTTCCTCGAAGTTTTTCTTTTATTTTCGGAAATAAATAAAAATCGCAAGGTGCGAGGTCGGGGCTATAGGGCGGGTGACCCAGTCATTACACGTCTGACGTCGCCAAGTAGTCGATTGTTTGCTTGGCGGTGTGCGACGAGACGTTGTCGTGGTGAAGGAGGATCCTACTGCGAGGTTATTTCTCCCGAACTTTTTCCAAGACAAGTGGCAAACAATTGTTAGTGTACCACTCTGCAGTAACTGTTTTTTGATCCTCTAAAACAATTGTTGCGTAATGACCTGCCCTTCCGAAGAACGAGGCCACCATCTTTTTTCCCAAGCTTCGACCTCTCTTCACTTTAGTTGGCAACTCCTCGGAAGGAAATACCCAGACAGCAGACTGTCTCTTAATTTCAGGATCATAACAATAAAACCAGCTTTCGTCACCCGTAAGTATGTCGAACACAGCATTTGAGTCACCTCCGTTAAATCTTTGAACTAGACTTGCAACGAATAGTATATTCGGCAGTATACCGAATACCGAATATTCGGCGAGCCCCCTGACCGAATAGCCGAATATTAGGCAAAAGTATTCGGCCGGATTTTAGCGCCAAAACTTGTACAGACGTGATTGTTTCGCGCTCGTTTGTTCTAATGTACCCACCGCCCGCGCGCCCGCAGTTGCTCTGCGCGGTATATTGCTAACGCACTGCATGTTTAGACAAGTTTATTTCGTGGATATCGTATTACGTTAAGTACAGTTTATCGTGCTCTCTTAGTTTTGATCTGATTGTAAGTAATATTTGTCGGCGCCAGGAAGTAGTGTTTATTCAGAGCGCCTTTTCTCTGAAGCTGGGATGGTCTACGATAAAAAAAGAAGTAAACCACTTCCTAAAAATGCAGAAAAAATAGTCTTTCTGCACCATAACCTTCCCCTTCTAAATTTTGATTATGAAAATAATTCAAATGCATAGAAATATTCTTAATACACAAGATGATTAAATTATGTACCTGTTTTATGTACCAATGACTACTTAATAAATGATTATAAAAGAAATGAGAACCATTTTCTCGCGTTAAATTCATGCTGACGTGACACAGGCAATTTTCAATTTGCCGCCAAATCGTAAACAAATGACAAATTATAAAAAACATACCCAAAAATATTGGTAAAGAGTTCCATTTTCATTTTTTTTTTTTTTTTTTTTTTTTATTATATCGTTTACAACTGGCCAGGGGCCGAAGTCTACTAATTTACAAACGTTGCAATGGTCTCGCCATTGTGAGTATTTGACAGTGTTTGTAT
This sequence comes from Dryobota labecula, assembly GCA_947523025.1. Taxonomy (NCBI): domain Eukaryota; kingdom Metazoa; phylum Arthropoda; class Insecta; order Lepidoptera; family Noctuidae; genus Dryobota; species Dryobota labecula. Next base: position 25,564,116 of record OX383297.1, read on the forward strand.
GGCAAATCTGTCAAAAACTCACAATGAAGAGACCATTGCAACGTTTGTACATTAGTAGACTTGGCCCCCTGTTCTGAAAACTATCAGTGTCGCCCTCGTATACAGATTTGTGTGTACATATATGTGCTAAGAATTTTTCACTTCTGACGTGCAGTCCCTCAACTGACAGTTTTTTTTTTTTTTTGGAAGACCGTAACATTGTTTGTATCTGTTTCCAACGGGTTATAGGTACTTGTGACGAAGGAATATTGAGAAAAATTACAATGTGGCGAAAAGGTCTATTCAAACATAGTAGTGGAAAGCAGTAGGTACAAAACTCATTTCATCCACAAATGGTACGAAGGTCACCATTGATATTAACTCTATTACAAAATCAGATAGGTACATAAGAAATATTTTGTGCAAAACAGCATCTAAAGTCAAGTTTGACATGTTATTTAACGTTCACTAATGAAGATACATAATTTATTATGTAACATTTATGGCAGTGCTCATAACATAAATAATTGAAATAATTGAATCCATACTAATACTAATATTATAAATGTGAAAGTAACTCTGTCTGTCTGTCTGTCTGTCTGTATGTTACGTTTTCATGCCTAAACCGCTGAACCGATCGTCATGAAATTTGGCACAGATCCTGGGATATGGAGAAGGACATAGACTACTTTTTTACGCTATAACCGACATCCACGCGGGCGGAGCCGCGGGCAAAAGCTAGTACCTTTATAAAACCAGAACTGATAGCAATGTGAAGGCTCATCGCTAATAAGCCCAATAAGTACTACCCAATATTATGTGAGTATAGGGTTGTTAGGGAGCTGAAATAGATGTTGTGCAGTCGATGATAATAAAATAAAATTTTGAATTTGGCCGAGAAGGCCTTGACTAGATTTGCACAAAACTGCACGAAAACATGTTCTAGGGCAGTGGGACAAAAAAGGCTATGAAAGATGATGATGCAGAGTTGAGCCTCCAGCAACTTTCCAAAGGAGCACCCTCCTTTGGAAAGTTGCAAATGTTGTGAACACAACACTTCACAACTAGCAAAAGTTTGAAGAATATGGTATGTTTTACAGAAAATTTGAATAATTAATTTTGTTAAGGCACTGGCAATTTACTAAATGGTTGTACGTATTGAAACCTGATATCGAGATCATAAGATCTGCTGCTATTTGCAACCAACAATATGGCTTGAAAATATTCTCGCTACCACGACGTAGAGGCCTACACTATTATTAAATTAACTGACCATGGAAAGGATTTAGGGTGTCGTTTATAGTTTTATTCATCTAGTCTAACCAGACATCGACAAGGAAGTGTCATTGAACCGCGACGAGTCGAGTCGCTCTCCGCAAAGCGTTGCATCTGTCGAGGACGCGTTTCGTAAGCGCAACGCGCGACGTATATATACGTCGGGAGCGCAGCACACGCATCACACAACAACCGCCCACCACAACAACACAACAACATGAAAGCCTTCGTGAGTTAATCATGTATTTGAAAATAATATCATTAATTACTGATAACGCAAAGTTCAGTAAAAAGCTCCTCCTGTGGCACTTGCAGTGTTTCGAAAAGTTTTATCGTTAGCTAAGATTTGTGAACAAACCAGATCCTTTAGCTCTACTTGACATGGTGTAAAAGTTTATGTGTAATTCCAGATCGTTCTGTGCGCGCTGGTGGCTCTGGCGGCGGGCGCCGCGGTGCGCGAGAAGCGCGGCTACAGCAGCGGCTGGAGCGGCGCCAGCTCGCTCGGCTCGGGCTGGAGCGGTGGCTACTCTGGCGGCTTCTCCGGCGGCTGGTCCGCGCCTGCCACGCAGGTGGTCGCCGTCCAGAAGGTGGTGAATGTGCAGCGCGAGGTCACCGTGCCGCAGGTCGTCAACGTGCGCAAGGTGATCTCCGTGCCGCAGGTCTTCACAGTCAAGCAAGTCGTACCCGTCTCCGGCAGCTTTGGCGGCGGATACGGCGGCGGATACGGCGGTGGATTCTCCGGCGGATACTCCGGTGGTCACTCCAGCGGCGGTTGGTGGTGAACACTCTAGTCAACGAAGGCGGAAAATGTTATTTATTTAATAAATATTTTTATATTGTAATCAGACTTTCTATTCTGCGACTTTACTTCTCGTTAAATACGGAAACATACCTTTGTGCTTACTTTCACAGTCCAATTTTTATTAAAACGAAAATACAATTTTTATGAGTATCAGCACTGATCTACGGAATAAAACAGCAGTCACAAATTCTGTGACACTTCAAAAACTCTTATTGATACCGAATTAAATGTACCTACGTTCCCGAACTACCTACGAGCAGAACTCAAACTGGACACCACAATAAAGTAGATACTATTTTCTATTCTGTGACAATAAGCAGAACAGACTCACTCTGCAATAGGACGATGCCGTTTCAATAAAGATAAACTCATGTCATTCATGACTATCAAGCCAAATGGTACTTAAGATATTATTTATACTTAAGAGCAGAATTATGAATACAATGCTAAAAATATTGTACTCATATCGTTTCCCAGTCGAGGTCAAAAATAAATATCATCAAACCAGAAGCATAACATTGTGGTGTAGTTAGAATAGTGGAGTAGAACATAATCGCCGTGTAGTGAAAACCTCGTGATTGTAATAAAAGTTATTTTACAGGGGAAGATAAAACTGTCTGGAAATCGGCCCTTATTGACGTTCTCCGAGGTTCTCCTTATCGTCAATAGAAGGCATTAGAAGAATCTTACAGCTATGCACGTTTGTGCTAGTCTGCGCCCGCCACGCAGGTGGTCGCCGTCCAGAAGGTGGTGAATGTGCAGCGCGAGGTCACCATGCCGCAGGTCGTCAACGTGCGCAAGGTGATCTCCATACCGCAGGTCTTCACAGTCAACCAAGTCGTGCCCATCTCCAGTAGCTTCGGCGGTAGCTACGGCAGCGGATACGGCAGCGAATCCTCCGGTGTATTCCGGCGGATACTCCGGCGGTTATTCCGGCGGATACTCGGGTCACTCCAGCAGTGGCTGGTAGTGAACACTAGTCGACGTCAACGGAAAATGTTATTAATTTAATAAATATTTTTAATACAATTTAAGTTATTATGATTTATTTCCTATTTATTTGAAATTAAAACCCCCCTAACCCCCTAAACCCTTATAGGATCACTTCGTTGTCCGTCCGTACGTATATCTTCAAGTCCCTTTTTCGCTATTAAGAGGAGCCTGTATTAAGTTGAAATTAATATCAAATACGCTAGTCTACGGTCTCTTTGAACTCTAAAAAAATCAAGGTTTTACAACGCAATGAAAAAATACGGCCATTAATGCGACATTTGTACTTGGGTTTGTTTTGGAACTTAGCCCGTTTTTATGATGAATAAAAATAATACTACGAGTCTACTGAAGACTGCGGAGTCGACCTCAGGACTAACTGCTTCTCACACAGACAACTGAACGTCGCTTGCTCCCGCGTCACCAGTCCCGAGTCTCAGTACATTTTGTCTGCAAAACTACAAACGCAGTACGAGTATACAGGGAAGTTTTATAAAAATAACATAACATGACGCCTGTATTCCGTGAAGGGTTAGGCAGAGGTGTACGTGCGCACACCCACATTTCGCCAGTTATGTTGAGGTCCCAAGTAATAGAGGGCGAGTCTATTGCCATTCATCATCATCATCATTTTAGCCGAAAGACGTCCACTGCTGGACATAGGCCTCCCCCAAGGACCGCCACCTCTACCGGTTCCGTGCTTCCCGCATCCAGCGGATTCCTGCGGCTATCACAAGGTCATCAGTTCACCTTGTGGGATATTCTGAACAGACCAGGAGGCGTGATTAGCTTCTGGAAGGAGGTGGGCTGGTTGGATTAACCACCGATGGCCGCCATGGCCCACGCACAATGGTCTACCTGAAGGACTAAGTGCGGAAACCAAACCCTTTAACATTGAACATAGAACATGGATGTGGAAGGCTGAGAACCAGGTATTATAGCATATTTTGGAAGAGGTCCACGCTCAGCAGAGGACTGCGATGCGTTGAATTGATTGCAGCTTATTATTTTTTGTGTTACGATTACTAATGACCCACGATCATCATGGGATAGTGCAATATTGACAGCTTAGAAAGGAACACACAATGTATTAGAATACTCGTTTTGGTGAGCAGATAATGCACTGACTATTTATTAATTAATTATTAAAGCAAAGCCAAACTTAAACCCTGAAAAATGTATGGTTAAATAGGACAAATTTTATCGGTATTTTATAATTGCATAGGATATGTGGAGTACTATGTACTTACTATAGAACTACCATTTACTGGGAACGTCTCCTATTGCCCTGAATGTGCCCCGGCTGCTGAGAGTATGTCATACTCAATCTAATGCACACGCCTGCGGTGCCTTAACGCAATGTAGCTGCCTCTTCCTCGCCAAATCCACTTGTGTAAGGTATCTAGGAGTACTCATTGATCAGTATCTCAACTGGCACCCGCATATAGTCAAAGTCACGTCCCGCATATGTAAGCTAGTATGAATATGTTTTCAAGAAGCTACGAAACTCTGCTGATTACGAAACGCATTTTTTTTTAATTATTTGCCCTAGTTTTGTATGTCTGTCCTAACGTAATACTTGCCCGTTTGGGGTGGTGCCACCCAAAATCTATTAAATTACTTGACCGTCACTGGAATCTTTATATTGAGAGAGCCTAACAGTTTCCGTCGATTTCTTATCAGTTTTAATATTTGTTAAACCTGCTCAGTGCCGCCACCTGGTGTTTGCCCGCCATTTTAGTTTCGTAAAATGTAACGAGCTACTTTTTGTTCATTGTTGTTTCGTTCTCCATCGAAGCAATTTGTATGCATCGGTTCACGACCGATGCCAAAAACTACACTATATTTTTTCTAAATTCCGTTATTATATTTCATAGTACGTGATCATACTTTTAACGGTTTTTTTTCCTTTCGGATCACTATCTTGTAAATTAACCAGTAAAGTAAATTCAATATTTCATTAAAGATTTAGAAATGGGGTTTATTCATAAACGTTGCTTAAAGTTAAATGACGTTCAAACGTCAAAAAAATATTTTAAGATTGTTAGCTTAGTTGTTAATTAAACTGTGCATGCTGTGGTCTCCTATAAGTGAAGGAGTAGCTCAATAGCTTGTCGGTCTTTTAGCGACGTATTTGAATAAAACTCAACAAACGAAGCATTCCAGAATTTTTTCGATACATTTCTGCTATTTTATAACTTATGTTTTCCTACCATTCGCGTAAAAGTTACAAATAAAGCATTAAATAAATTAAACTGGCTTTCTAAAGGTATAAAAATAAGCTGTAAGAATAAAAGTAAATTACACTACATATAAAAATAATTAATCTCTCTAATAAAAACAAGTACAAAAACTATTGTAATTTATTGAAAAAATGCATTGTAACGTCTCGTAAAAATAATAGTACAAAATACATAAATAAAGCCCAAAATAAGTGTAAGGCAGCGTGGAATGTAATAAAAAAGCATACCGGCACAGATTTAAAACGCTCCTGTATTTCAAAAATTACTTTGGATAACAGCGACTTTCTATGACCTGATTCTATTGCAAATCATTTTAATATTTTTTTTATTAGCATTGTTACCAATAATAGCATTGATAATAAAGAAGATTCAAGGTTAAAACAAATGGATCATATTGAGTCAATCAGTAATTCAATATTTTTGGGTGCTAATTAAAGCAGCTTCTTTAAAATGTCATTCTCGTCTGCAAATATATTTAGTTGTCTAATGAATTAATAGGTCAGCGACGAACTTTTAGCGTCTAATAAATGGTTTATAAGCGACCATATATTGTAAAACACGCTACTGTTAATATGACGCAACATGGTGATAATTCTTAAGCAACTAAATTTGTGATATGTCTACTCAATGCCAGCTCTAATAAGTGTATCAGCTGCATCTATAAAATAATATCAACGTACTCTAATTTCATAGAGTCACCTTTATTTTTATACTTTAGCATAAGTAATTGATGAGTGAATCTACTATATTTAAACATAAAATTTCCTTATTATTGTTATCAAATAATGGTCAATGAAAGCTCTAATTTCATGTATTCGCCTATCTATTTATAATGTTACCATAAGTAATTGACTATTATACCTACCCAAATGAACATACAAAAAATATTGTTATCATAAACAAACATCTGCAACTTTCTTTACACCAATTTTTTGTGTTTTTGCTTCTGGCGGCGGAAATGCCTATTTTGTTTGAATTAATTCTTCTTTCCTTTGATAGAAGAAGCTTGCGCGTTGGTAAACCTTATATATTGACGCCTACTATGAATCAAAATGCTTATTGCGATAGGTAGGTATTATTATTATTATTTTAGGAGAAGAAAAGCAGTACCGTTTCTGGCACTCGCCGGTCACTGTTCTAACCTAACCTACAGTTCAGAGAAATTATTATTATTCGACTAATTGCATTTTGCTTGTTAAACATTTTCATCTCTAGTGAGATGGTGCAAATGGCCGGTCGCGCCCCTCTGATTCCCAACGAGCGTCAGGTACACTCCCGCGCTTGTGTTGCAAACTTTCACGAAAAAAGAATATGATTTATTAATTTAGTTGTTGAATGAAAAACTTTGATTGCTAATTTTGAGGCTGGAATTTGATTTTATTAGCAGACAGATGTTGAATCTCTAAAATATATAAAGTAGCTCACTTACAACATTAGTCGCTGAGTTATCAAATCAGAAGTAAATATATTTATCGGTAGCTCGGAGTCATATTAAGTTACGCTCGTAAATTGACGCTGGTTTTTTGATATTCTGTTGGAATAGTAAAGATGATGAATTAATATAATTGAAGCTGTTCTATTAACTCGTCACCTACATATAAAAAAAGACGCTAGGTTGCAGGTGCTAAAGAAAACTTTTGTTGCCGCACATATAATTTCCCAATATTTTTGTACCCACTAGCTGGGAGTGACCTTAAAAAAATTGTGATGTCTTTAAATGATTCCAAAGCGAGTGGCTATGACAATATTCGGACTGACATCATAAAACAGTCAGTCAATATAATTCTAGAGCCACTTCTACATGTTGTTAACCTCTCTCTAGAACAAGGAATATTTCCCGATTTATTAAAGAGATCAGTAGTGAAACCAATATTTAAAAAAGGGGATAACACTCAAATGGACAATTACAGACCTGTGACTTTGATACCTAAACTTTCTAAAATTTTTGAAAATGCGTTTCATAACAAATTAGCAAACTTCATTGAAAAGCACAAGATTATTAAGGACGAACAAAATGGGTTTCGTAAAAATAGAAGTACATCATTAGCAGCCTTCCAATTAATAAAAGAAATAACAGACTGTACTGACAAGAAAATACCTGTTACAGTTTTATTCATGGATATGAGTAAATCGTTTGATCACGTCTCTCATGAACGATTATTGGAAAAGGTTTGCAGATATGGAATCAGAGGAACTGCATACAACTGGCTGAAATCTTATTTGTCCGACAGAGTACCTACAATCAGTGGAAGTAACGAATTATAATGAAAACGAAAACAACGAAAACGAAAACGAAAACAATGAAAACGTTAGAATCATTCCAATCTTTGTATATGTTTAATATATATGGTGTGCCACAGGGCAGTATTTTAGGGCCGCCAATATTTTTGCTCTACATAAATGATTTCCCAGAAGTTATAAATCATAAATGTGTACTGTTTGCCGACAATACTACAATTATAATTAAAGGACAAGATAAAATATCGTACGAACAAGAAATAAACATTGCTCTTCAAAGAACTCTAAAGTGGCTAGAGTCTAATAATTTAAAAGTTAATATTAATAAAACAACATTTATGCAATTTCATACCTATCGATCAAAACCGCTGGCCCTAAATGTATCTTACAAAGGGGTCGCCCTGGCAGAAACTGACTCTGTGAAGTTTCTTGGAATACATTTAGATAAATTTTGCTCATGGAAAAATCATATAAATGACATTTGTGTTAAAATAAATAATTATATATACCCTTTGAGGCATATTAGCTGCGAGGTATCCAGAAATGCCGCAATAACGGCTTTCCATGGTTATATAACCTCCACTCTAAGGTATGGTATTATCCTGTGGGGTCGATGTGTAGAGTTTGATCAAGCATTCGTAATGCAAAAAAAGTGTCTAATATATTTGAGTTGAAGCAAATAGAATCATGTCGTCCATTCTTTAGGAAATATAAAATGCTAACTCTACCGTGTATTTATATATTAGAATCCTGTATATTTGTCTTCAAACATAAAAGACTTTTCCAGCAAGCGACAAGCTACTATGCCCCACGATCTATGTATACTAATAAACTATTTCAACCGAGGACGAATCTCACATTTACAAGTAACAACAGCTACATTATGTGCATAAAATTGTATAACAAAATACCCAATTTCACAAAAACGCTACCATTTTCTAGATTTAAAAATAATTTGACGAGATTTTTAATTGAAAAATGCTTTTATAGTATTACATGAGTTTTTAGATTATAAATTCTCTAAATATTGTAGGAATACTCTAAAATATGTAGGTTTTGTACATTGCACGGTCATTTAAAATTATTATTGTTATTGTGTGGCTATTTGTATAACTTTGTGTAAGTTAATTAAATGAATTTGAATTTGAACCTCCCCCATTATTGACATGATTATTATTGATATTTATGATTATTATTTTTATTATTTTTTCATTATTATATTGACATTAATTTATTTCAATAACACAATTTTAATGGGATTATCTTTTTAATGACTGCATGATTATGATAAAAAAAATATTTAATAAAATATGTAATTTTATTTTTTATTTGCACGCCGAAATTAAAGGCAGAATAAGAGAACAATTTTTGTATTATGTTACCAACCTTCTGTACCTTATTTAGGCAAACAAATGATTTTGATTAGATTTTTTTTTTTTTTGAGGACACCTGCTTAATACCTGATGTTGCCCTTTATTTATGTGTCATGTATTGTGTACCTCTTTTGTTGGAGATCCTAAATCAATAAATAAATAAAAACATACAATTTTATTGTGAGCCAAGAAGGTTTTACTTTTATTGTGATAATGGATGACCACGTAATTGTTTCGGCTGCCGATCAGAAATTACTTTTTGCATCCTAAAACAAAAAATAATCCATACAAGAAGCTATTATATTCGTAATCTCCTTTTTTGGGCTAAAACTACAGAAGTTAATTTTGATAATTTAAGCGGGAAGGTTGAAGAATTATTTCAAAAAGATGATTTGCATAAAATCTCTTCAGATCTATTTATTACAATTAGTTTAGTGGCCATCGAGCCGAAAGTATAGAAATAAGTCGAGAGACAATTAATAGTCAAATTCGAGATCCATTAATTAAAGCATATTTGAACAGAATTCCCCCATCATCTACCTATTTATTTAGTCCCGAATCTTTCACGACAGCATGCAAAGCATGCATGCGGTATACACAAAGCTTTTTGGCCTCCCAAAACTGCTACACATGCTAGCCCTAATCAATCTAACCACCGCCCTGCGCGGGGACAAGGCGCACATAAACCCGTAGTTCCATCGCGTGAAGCTCAATATTTTGGCCGTGAACCAGGCATACCAATGCACACGCATGCCTATGACAACCACACCCTCGCGGGGTGGACATTTTCGCATCAATTACACAAACAAAGGTCTACCATCCTTTCAATCCGATCAATATACCAACAGTAGAGGTTCATTTTAGAACCGATACTCGCGGCCCGATCGTGGAAGTAAAAAGAGACGAGGACATTCAAACCCTCCAAAAAGTTCTCGACTGAACCAAAAACGGTACAAACAATTACTCGAACCGAGCAGGTCAGTTAGCGTACTACCACTCGAAATGGAAGGAAATGGCCTCCCTAGAAATTGTTCTAAAATTAATTCATGGGTATCGCATACCATTTACCCACAAACCTCATCTGATATACCCAAATTAAACCAATGGTCCCTTTCAAACACCTGTTTTAAATTAAATGTCTGCAATAATAAACAAAATGAAAGCTCAGGGCATTCTAAAAGTTGTTCAACTCTCACCGAGTTTCATTTCCCCTCTATTCTTGATACCAAAACCCGACAGATCAGCCCGTCCTATATTTAACCTAAAAGCGTTAAATGAATTAGTAAAAACCCAACCATTTCACTTAATGAACATATATCGCATCCCGGACTTTCTGCAACCAGACTGGATATGCAAAGTAGACCTATCACAGGCATATTTCCACCTAAAAAAATTGAAAGCGCTTCCTCCACCTTGTATACAACCAAGAACTGTCAGAGATGACCTGCCTTCCGTTCGGTTTCAACACTGCACCCAAAACCTATTCAATACTCACCTATTGGGTTGCCTAAATATCACGAGAACGCTGCCGCTGGAACATCCGAGTCATCGTGTATCTCGACGACTATTTAATAGTACATCAAAATGTACACGTTCTTTGAGATTATTTCGAGCCCGCACACACATTACAAAATCATGGTTGGCAAGTAAAGGAGAAATCTGTCCTTTGTCCTCAAAAGACTATTATTTCTTTAGGAATATTATGGAGTCCCTGGGACAATTTAAAATCCCTGCCAAACAAAAAGCTTAGGTATGCCATTAGTAAAAAAAGTGGGTCAAGTTCTCGAGCGAGGAATAAAAACTCTAAAGAAATTGCAGAGAATAATAGGACTCCTGAACTTTGCCAGTTACGTTGTTTCTCGAGGCCGGCTCAATCACCGGTAATAACTAGTGTATATGAACTCGCTACCAGACCGTTTATCGAAATAATAGCCACTACCACAAAATGTTCGAAAGGAACTGGAATAGTGGACTCTGAATTTTCAGTCATCTACACCTCTACATTACCCTTCGCCAGTAAACTTCATGACAACAGATCAGATGCATCAAACCAGGGGAGACCTTGGGGAGCGCAACTGAACAATCTGGCTGTATTAGACAGATGGTTGCTAGAGGAACATGCACTGCACTGCAGTCAAAAATAAATGCTAGCCATATTTCGCGCCCTTCGAGCCAACGCTCACCAGCTCTGCAACAGCTCGACAGGCCTGTTGTCAGCTTCTTAAGTAACGAATGAGGTACGAATTCATTACCCTTAATAGAACTAACCTATCAAATTCTGAATTTCTTGGACCAATTTCAAATACAATTGAGCATACACCATCTTCCAGGCAAGTACAACGATCATGCCGATCACCTGTCACGCTTTCGCCAACCTCCGAAATGGCACCTAATTCCAGCATGTAAGAAAATAGCGTTTGCAAAGTGGGGAACCTCAATAATAGATTTGTTTGCCTCAGCGACAGCTCACGTAGTTTACAATTATGTCTAACGAAACCTGAGAAACCGACAAGCACTATATCACGATGCATTCAGTGCTCCATGGAATTATCCACTCGCATGGGTGTTCTCACCTCAGTTCTTAATCCCAAAAGTTCTAACACACCTCAATCAATCTACGGGAATATTTTTAACAGTAGTACCTCGATGGGAGAAGGTATTTTGGCGTGCCGACCTCAAAGTCAGAGCGCTAGCACCACCTCTAACTCTGAAATACTTACAGATGCACCTAGTCGACACATCGACGGGACTTCCACCACCACAAGTGAACAAAATCATCCTCGAAGTCTGGAAATGTGGGGGTGGTCCGAGGCGATAGGAACATGGACCGCTGAACAACAGTTATTACTCAAAAATTCCTGGCGTAAGTATACCTTGAAAAAATGAGATGGCTTTGAAACGTTGGACATACTGGTCTGTATCTAAAATCATTGTCACAAATAATCCTACAGGTACGCAATTAGCCCAATTTTTATTTGATTGGCATCTAATTCATAAATCATTATTATATATAATACAATTCTTCAAACACAAAATTATGACAACACTGAGGATCTGCTGCTGGATAATTTACAATGAATGAACTATATAAATCTCAATCTAACCATAAACGGATGTGTACTGGTTACGCCCCATTTTTCTCACTACACACACCCTACACACCGACTCACTACATACACACACATCCTACACTCACTCACTACACACACACTCTAAACCCTATATTTATTGAACTCACCACACAGTTAAGTTTTTCATTTTCTTATTGTTGAAACGTCCTGATTTAGTATAATATGGTTTTGTTTGTTACGGAGAATCACTGACTCCTAAGACACAGGCACATACACCTAGTTTAGGAGTCAGAGTATTAAAATCATTGTGACCTAGTTACAAGCCTTTTATGCTTTTAGTCTTTGATATTGTAATGTGATGGCTTTTGGTGAAATAAATAATTTATTTATTTAATGTAACCAGCGCTGGGGCTCTGTCTCGCATAGGGTCGCAGCATTATGCTGAGCGATGGCCGTTTTGCGTGGATGTGGCGCATATTTTCCCCCAACTTGTTCTTTTTGTGTTTGTGTTCTTTCGTTGTATCATGTTTACCGTAAATAAACGTATTTTCTTTCTTTCTTTCTAATGTCTCGCTGATGATGACGTGTATGTTGGATCATTTAGCTTCCTTTAAAATGGTTGAGCTGAATGGTGCTAATCCATGCGCCACGTTCGTAAACGGGTGCAGTCAGTAGGGACAGGTCATCCCTTAGCTGCCACGGCTTATTTTACGGACGCTTTTAACGTTCTGCATCGTTCTCACACGATATGCAGGGTTATTGATAAATGATTTTATTTCTGTAAGTAGGTTTTTACAAACACTTTTACACGTCAATCATATTTTAAAACTAGATGAGGAACTACACACAACCCAAGGCCTATAGGCCCATAAGCCTCACATCCTTCCTGCTGAAAACCCTCGAGAGACTCTGTGATAGGCATATCAGAGACGGACCTTTAAGGGAAAAACCACTCCACAAACAACAGCATGCGTACTCCACAGGCAGATCAACAGAATCCGCGCTGCACAGCGTGGTTTCCAAAATTGAATGCGCCGTGGACCACAAATGCTCATCACTGGCCGCCTTCATTGGCATAGGGGGCGCCTTCGACAAAACAATGTTCGATAGTATTAACGCGGCTCTTCATAGACACAGCATAGACTCGACCCTGAGTGGCTGGATCACCAACATGCTCAAGCGGAGAGCTGTGCAAGTCACAGTAAACGACACCACAAGGGCCATCGTGGCGAAAGGCTGTCCGCAAGGCGGCGTTCTCTCGCCGCTTCTATGGAACCTGGTTGTAGATAGTCTCATCAAAACACTCAACGACAAAGGTTACTTCACCGTAGGCTACGCCGATGACATAACCATAATAGTAAATGGCACCCACGAAAATACCCTGTGTAACCTCATGCGCCAAGCATTGAAGATAGTAGAGGACTGGTGCAATAGTCACCAACTCTCAGTGAACCCCTCCAAAACCGAATTGATTCTCTTTACAAAAAAGAGAAAACTGACGACACTACAACTTCCACGCTTCTTTGGAACTACCCTAGGCCTATCAGCTGAAACCAAATACCTGGGCATATATCTGGACAAACAGCTGAACTGGGCAAAACATACCAACTACATCACTACAAAGGCCAGCATATCCCTGTGGCAGTGTAAGCGACTGCTCGGCAGGAATTGGGGAATTAGCCCCAAAGTTACATACTGGTTATACACCACAGTCATCCGACCAACGATCACATACGGCTCACTGGTCTGGTGGCCCAGAACAGACCTGAGCACAGCCCAGAAAGATCTCGAAAAGCTGCAGAGACTGGCTTGTGTAGCAATTACTAGCTGCATGCGAACCTCGCCTACTGCCGCCCTACAGGCAATGCTTGGGCTGCCGCCTCTACACCTCATCGTGCGAGAGGAGGCGGCCCTGGCCGCCTTTAGGCTCAACATAACTGGAACTCTGAGCAAAGACTCTAGAGTTAAGCACGTACGCATAAAAGAAGATGCAATCAAACGCCAGCCAATGATGGCATCACCATGCGACAAAGCCCCACCCAAAACTACACTACTTTCAAAAGCACTATAACATCATACTCACAGAAGAACGTTGTGACTCCTCAGGACCGAAAGAGCTGAGAGTATACACTGACGGATCAAAGACCGACTCCGGGACCGGAGTCGGAGTCTTCTCACAGGACCTTAACATAAACATATCCAGCCCGCTGGGAAGGTTCAACACCGTTTACCAAGCGGAGTGTGTGGGCATCATACAGGTGGCGCACGCCATAGAAGCCAGGAGAGTCACGGATACCCAGATACGTATACTCTCCGACAGTGCTTCAGTCCTCCAATCCTTAAGGAAAAGATATATTACCTCGAAACTAATACTAGAATGTCACAATGCACTAGAACGAGCAACGGTGCCCAACCGCAACACAGTGACACTACAATGGATAAAGGGACACAGCGGATCTCTGGGTAACGACGCAGCTGACGAACTGGCTAGAAGGGCATCCAGCGCGTCGGCATGTGGACCCGAGCCTATCATACCCATCCCCTTCAACCAATTACGCAGGTGGCTACAGGATTTCACCCACACACAAGCGGAGAACTGGTGGACCTCGACAACGGGCTGCAGGCAGTCCAGAGAGGCCATGCCATCCTTGGACGGTAGGCTGACCAGGCGACTTTTACGCCTGGAAAGGTACGGCCTGCGCCTGGTGACGGGGACCATCACGGGACACTGCTCGCTAAACAAACATTTTCACACAATAGGGATAACGGACAGCCCTCTGTGCAGAGCCTGCATGGAGGCGGATGAGACCGTTGCGCATGTGCTCTTCGAATGCACAGGCGTCACCCAGATCAAAACAGAAACCCTCGGGGAACCCAGATCCTTTCCCGATGTTATAAACAGACTAGGAGACGTGATTGGCTTCTGGAAGGAGGTGGGCTGGTTGGAATAACCACCGACGGCCGCTATGGCCCACGCACAATGGTCCATCTTAAGGACTGAGTGCGGAAACCAAACCCTCTAGCATAGAACATAGATAGAAACTAGATGAGGTCGGCATTTCGTATCTGACTACTCTGAGAAGAAAGACCGAAACAAACTCAGAGGTCACAGTCTCTTTTAAAGTCCAGACATAATCTTGGTCAAATCATGTGAAGACCATGTAGACTGGTGTCTGAAATGGTCTTTTCAAGAAAGAACCACACAGATTGAGTGGACCTGTCCATTCAGTGCACGCATTTGTCAGTAATCGTGCAGCTCAACTCAGAACATAAGGAGCTCAACGATTCGACGAACAATAGCAAAGAAAGGACATTTGGGCAGGCCGCATAAATTACTCAAACTGCCATACAATGATCAAAGAGTGTCCGTAGAGGTTCTTTCCCGTTCTACTCCATAGATACCTAGTACGCTTTGGAATGGATAGCTAGCTTCATCTTTCTGACTTACCGACACCTTGAGAATTCAAAGCTTTGAGTTTGAGTAAATGCTTTAAGTTTGAGTTTGAGATCATACTGGATGTAACTGTACTCCGTGTTTATCTATAAGGGGGTGAAAGTTTGAAGGAAGAGTCAACAAACAAAAACTCATTAGAAGTTTCTCAATACAATATTAATATCTTGAACACAACCACACGTTTTCAACCCTTCAGTGTCGAGGAGCTGTTTGGTTGTCATCCGTTCGACTCTGCGGACTAGTAAGGTCGCCATTAATGAAACATTATACGACTTTACCTCATTCGAGAGGGGCTTAATGGCGAGACTTGCCTTACTCCACATTACACACCAGTGTAAGATATCCAGTAGGTATTTTAATACAAACACACATTCGTTGTATCGTATGTCGTTGTTGCGAAATGTAGGTAGTTGTGAGTTGCTCTAACAGTCGTCGCGCATGTGTTAGTGTTATCTACCTTCTAAAGGGTGCGAGGGCAGTAGGGACACATTTTCTCATTTTCCTAAAAAAACTATTGTTCATATTTACCGTAGGGATAATCACAAGATTGTATTATTCGCAGATAACACTTCCCTCATTTTTTAAATCAAACGTCAGTTAGTCAACGTTTAATAAGTTAACGATGCACTAGAAGTTGTCCAATGGTTTAATGTAAATAATCTTCTCCTGAACGAAAACAAGACTAAATTTTCAACGCCAAATGTCAGGCAGCTAACTACTAATGTTCAACTTAATGGAATAGAGTTGGACTCTGTTGATTCGACAGTTTTTCTTGGAATAACGATTGACGGTAAATTCCAATGGGGCCCACACATAGAAAAATTGTGAGGAAGGCTTAGTTCGGCCGCCTATGCTGTTCAAAAAATTCAGCAAAAATTCAGCCAGAATTATTTATTTGAGTTTTTCATAGTCTTATGTCGTATAGGATTCTTCTCTGCGGAACCTTTGCGGATATTAATACAATCTTTGTTTTACAGAAAAGGGTTATTCGAGCCATTTACAACCTAGGTGCAAGATTCCCTTTGAGAAAAATTCAAAGAAATAGATATTCTGACTGTAGCCTCTCCATCATCATCATCATTACAGCTAAAAGACTTCCGCTGCTGGACATAAGCCTCCCCCAATTGGGGAGGGGGGTTCCATAATCACCACGCTTGGCAGGCGGGTTGGCGATCGCAGTATGGTGTTAAAAATCAGCCTCTCCATATATAATTGAAAATTTATTGCATGTACACAAAAATATATCAAATTTTAAGAAAATATCCGATATTCGTAGTTTAAATACCACAAACAAACACAATCTTGCTGTACATCGCACTCGCCTCCACAGAGAAGACAACTCGTTCATGGGTCAATGTATACGCTTTTACAACAAACTTCCCATTGGCATTCGAAACTTACCCATTAAGGCCGTACCCTGACCAAATAACCTTGAGCATTCGTTCCCTCTTTGCCGCACCCCACCTCTACAATACTTCGTAAAAATTACTAGAGCCATCTGGCGAACAACTTACGAACTATGAAACTGCGACTAGTAAAAATCACAGATCTTAGAATACACGGACACGGCATTGAATAAAAAAAAAATATTATTTCTATGAATGAAAGAAACGTCTGCGTCAGGATGACTGGACCAAGGGAGATTTCTTTGGAAATTTGGGCAATTTCAAGTTTTAGTACCTATTTGGTACTATTTGGTACCAGACATCAAATAATTGGTACCTCGCTAAAGGGGGAGAACTATAACAAGGAAAGTGGCCAGCCATTCTGACTTCAGAATGGCTGGACCAAACCGGTTTCACCTAGTTGTTGGCGTTATAACTAGTTTATCTTTTCGCTAAAATTTAGTACCTCATTGGTACCTCAACATAATTATGTTTTTCTTATATTTTTTCGATAAGCCAAAAAAAAGTTATACCTAGAAGAAATTTTGTATGTAATCTGGAGCCCGTTGATTTCACCTAGTTGTAGGCGTTATAATTAGTTTATCTTTTCATTAAAATTTAGTACCTCGTTGGAACCTCCACATATGTTTTTGTTAGATTTTTTCGATAAGCCAAAAATAAGTTACACCTACAAGAAGTTTTGCATAAGTATATAATAATGTTTACTTTTGTACTCGTACAAAGGAATTTCCGAAAATATTTTTTATAAGTAAACATATAAGTTTTAATATTACATATCCATATTTATTTAATGATTAACACACATTATCTTTGATGGCCTTTGAAAAAGTGATATTATTAAGGGTTCCGTAACCGAAGGATACTAAACGGAACCCTATTACTAAGCCTCCAC
This sequence comes from Dryobota labecula, assembly GCA_947523025.1. NCBI lineage: Eukaryota > Metazoa > Arthropoda > Insecta > Lepidoptera > Noctuidae > Dryobota > Dryobota labecula. The sequence goes on from OX383297.1 coordinate 25,581,839, forward strand.
AGTTCGTCCGTCTGTCTGTCAGCAAGCCACCTCGTTGCAAGACGGGGAAACTGGTCCTCATTAAGAAGCAGGGGCCCCCGGCGGACTCTAAGTCCGCTTACCAGCCCATCGTGCTGCACGACAAGGTGGGCAAGCTCTTTGAAAGAGTCATTGCAGACCGCCATGTCGGGCGGCTGGTGTGGGTGGGGTCGAATTTGGGGGAGAGTCAGTTTGGTTTCCGCAGGGGTCGCTCCTCGGTGGATGCCATCATGCAATTGCGGCTCACACACGCATGATGGCATTCACCACGGGGGCACTCACGACGGGGGATGCTGTTGCCCGGGGTGGGGTCATCTTGGCGGTGTCTCTTGACATCGCCAATGCCTTCAATACCCCGCCCTGGAGTTGCATCAGGGAGGCACTCCGATATCACCGGATGACCTACCTCTGTCGAGTGGTCGAGGTCTATTTGACGGACAGGGCTGTCATATACCCCGGTCACCAGGGAGAGTGAAACCGGTGAGAGATGTAGTGCGGTGCTCCACAGGGATCGGTCCTGGGGCCGCATCTGTGGGACATTGGGTACGATTGAGTGCTGCGCGCTAACCTACTTAGCAGAATCAGCGTAGTTTGATACGCTGACGACACGCTGGTCCTGACGCAGGGTAGCTCGCACCAGGCGGCGGCCGAACTAGCGACACGTAGGGTTGCGACAATCGTCGAGAAGATCTGGCAATTAGGACTCGAGGTGGCCTTGCACAAGTCCGAGGCCATGTGTTACCAATTATCATGGCCCCGGAACGCGCCACTGACGGGTTCCGAAGTAACGGCAGGAGGGGTTCACATCGGAGTCGATTCGGCGATGAAGTACCTAGGACTCATCATCGACAGCCGGTGGATATTCGTGGAGCATTTCCGACGTTTGGCTCCCAGACTGGAGCGGGCCAGGGCTGCCTTGAAGAGAGCATCGAGGTCGTGCAGTCCATCGCCCTTTACGGGGCACCGGCGCGTTCCTTGAGGCGGCGACCTGTCCGCCGGTTGAACGCGTCCCAAGGGGTGATGGCCATCTGGCTGGTACGGCGATCTCTCGCGTCCGGCCCTGGTCCAGGCCATGGTCCGGAGCGAGAGTGCATGGGAGGCGGTCACCTCCTTCTGCGAAGCAATAATGTTCGCGAAGGAGAAAGCAGAATGCGTGAGGGAGCGGCAGTCTGTGCGCCCCTGAGAGAAATGGATTTGAAATTGTATTCGAAGACGTGTTTTGCTTGATGATAAACATCCAGCTCGAAGACTTAAATAATATATCTTTAATTATGGCGTTCGCCGCCATTAAAACAGAAACACTAAAACTATTCGTAGTGTAATACATAATACGAGGAGTTACTGCTGAAGAGCAACAAGCCGTTGGAAAGTTTCAAAAGGTGCTGCGTTATTTATTTATTATATATTTATTTGGTAAAAACATGTACAACATTACAGAGTCTAAGTTATTGCATAGTTAAATTTACATCAAAACAGACAAGATATTTACAATAAGAAAAGAACAACCATAAGAAAAATACACAAAAATTACTAACGAAACTAGTAAAACAAACAAATAACAAGCAAATGCAACAATGGCACAAAAAATAAAAATTCCTCTTTCGTCCATCATCTCACAGAATCTCAAACATGCTCGACATATACGTCTATCCATCTCGAGGCAAACAAATAACTCTCCTGGGGGTCTACTCCCTAAGCACGAAGTCCGTCGTTTCGGGCTTCGTTTCGGGCGTTTCCTACTCCCTATCACCAACGGACGGACGATTCGTTCGGGGCCCGACGAAGAATGAATGGCAACACGATTTGACAACTGTCCCTACTCCCGATGCGTTTTTGCCCGTCCGAAAAGTTGAACTTGACGCTTGTTTTGACGGAACCTTATGTCAGTTGATACGACATCAAAATAGTTATCGTTCTGTCGACGAACGATTATAATTGTTTACACTATTTAGAGACAATGTAAGGAATTCCAAAGTATGGCTGCTTTTTTATTGCTTGACGAAGCTATATAGGAAGAGAGGAGGCAACGTCGACAATATTTACGCCAAGAATTTAGGTTGGCGAGTATTCCCGACGTTATTGATCGCCTTCCCCGCTCGCCAACATCTCGACTACTGGTACAAAATCAGTACTGTTACTGTATATATTTTTTTCTTTTCTTTTGCTTATATCTCGAAAATGGTGCGTCCTATCGCAAAAATAATGAAAATTTCGACCCCCTTTAGAAAACGCCAAACCCCTAAAATTCCGTGTCCGTGAGTTTCTGCAGAGGTTGGGGCCATTTTACGAAATGAATAAGAAAGAAACTAAAATAAAATAATTTTAAAACTTCCCGGCTAGTATCGTTGAATTAATTTGAAAATTTCCGTCAAAATGTCAAAAAGATATCAACAGGATAATGTCGGTTTCCGGACAAAAATGTCAAAAATAATTCTAATCTTTATAATAAAAAGTATATTGTTAAAAATGTAGTCATTTTCTAAGGAAAAAATTTTGATTTTTGTTTATTTAGCTTGAAAACCACAAAATAATTAAACCGGTAATCGACCGGTAAAATAGCACAACTCTATTGTCATCAATCGCCATGCGTCTTTCGTTCACGAATATTGTCTACGATTCCGTTGGAAACTGATGAATCCGAAATTACTAGGGAGTAGGGTTCAGTCCGACGTGTCGGACTACTAATGGACGGGCCCGTTACTTCGTTGACGGACTTAGGGAGTAGACCCCCTGGTTCGATGTCAGTAGAGCATTCAGCATTGCGAGCGCGCGAACCAAGGGCGAGTTAAAATGCGAAACTGTGCGTGCTGACGGAACAGTAAAAAGCGCGTTACATGATGATGAATGTTACATCAGTAAATGGCGTCCATTGCCTTCCACTTACACCAGTCAATCGCCAAGTCGTCGCAATGCTAATTGTTGAGCACATAATGTTAACAGGCGCTCCGCTTTTTATTAACTATCGTCGGTGCGTCCACAGTTCTACAGTTTAAGCTTAGCCCGGTTGCCAGCTTGGATGTTACAATTTAAGGTTGGAATGTGTTGAGAAATAATTCTGAGATTATTCCCTATTAATATTGTATCTAATACATGACACATTCAGGTAGGTATGTAGGTACGAAAAATCCAAAAATCTAAGATCGATGCATTCGATGTTCGTTCGGTTATTAATATGAAAACTAAGAGTTTTAGCTGGTGAAGATACAGAAAGTCGGACATCGATACCAACTATTGGCGTTGGTGGCAACCTCGTTTTTAATACAAAATCAAACAAAGAACTCGAAGTTTAGGCGTTTACACCTATACGCCTTTATAGGGCGCTCCATGAGGTTTTCATAGATTTGTGATTAGGGCTTGCAATATCCGTTCATTTTTACCATCCGGATATTAATATTTTACTATCCGGAATATCCGGATGACGCGGATAATACGGACATTTTTTTGTTTTTATTATAAATAAAACTAATCAGCTTTTGTAACACGTTTTAATCAGTCCCTCAAGCAAAATGACAAAAAAATAATAAACTATAACAATATTTCAAGTAAAAAACGCATAAAAAAACTAGTTTGCTTTCTAAAATTATACAATAAAACACCGATACCGCACAAATAATTTGTATCTATTCTTCTCATACTAAAAACAATTCTAATTAAAAATGAGATCTTACCTTTATCACAAATCACAACATCCCAATCAAATCATCCTATTTAAAACAAATAAAAAGATCACCTTCCCTAGCAAATCAGCTCAATTTATAAAACAAAAATAAACAAAATATCTCAAAATAATCAAATATCCCTTAATAATATAATATAATATAATATAGGTATATTACGTAATTCTTAAATTATTTTTTATCCAAATTCTGGTAATATGATTATATAAAGCTGCGATACAATACGTACAATACAATCTTGAAAATGCGTGCAGTATGGATGTGAGTTTAACATAAAGTTAACAAGTGGTCAATGTTGTTATGATCTCTGTCACTAAATTGACATATTGTGATTTGTGAAATGAATAAATAATTGCAAGAGTGATTAACTATATGAACATAACGTAATAACCATAGATATAAGAAAGAAGAAGATATGCCCAGCAGCTAAAAATGTATAGAAACCCGATGTCTCTAGTCTGTCCCTTCCACTCGCCACAACTACACATGCAGTTCAGTAAAAGCAATAGATACGAAGTCGGGCACACACTCGCAATTCATAAATCGTAACTTACTACACAATCAATTATAAACCTTATTGCATCAAAGACAACGCGCATTTACCATGCACCGTACAACTCACACGCAAAAACATCGGGCTCTATATTTGTGCTGTGCAAAAGCCATTTATTTTACATATACGCTAATGATTGACTAAATCGAAAAGTTATCGATTCTTCCATTTATTATTGTATTAAAACTTTTGTGGGGGACCTGAAAATAAAATCTTCTATATCTATATCTTCTTCTATATCTATCTATATCTATTCCATATCTATCTTCTATATCATCTACCATCACCTGTAGTGTATCATCTGTAGTGATCGCATGGCTATAACTCAGGGAACAGCCCAGGGCTCAGTATTAGGCCCCCTACATTTTTTGTCGTATGTAAATGATATGAGTAATTGCATCACGAACAGTAAATGCTACCAGTTTGCGGATGACACTTGCCTTGTTATTGCTAATAGAAATCCTCAAATAGCATGCGAACGCTTACAACTCGACCTGGATGCTCTAACAAGGTGGTGTCACGATGCTGGCTTAGTACTTAATGCAAGCAAAACTAAACTATTGGTTATTAAATCTCCATATATTAGAAAATTGCCCTTACGGAACTTAATAGCCCATGACCATGACTGCTTGCATACGGTCAATGCGATTAATTGTAATTGTCCACAAATAGATGTTGTCAGTAAGCAAACATATCTTGGAGTTATTATAGACGATAAGTTTAACTGGAGTTATCACATAGAACGTGTTTGCGATAAACTTCGGCAATTTCTCGCTATTATAACCATATTAAAAAACCGCCTGCCCTTCAAAGTGAAGATAATGCTTTATTACGCAATGGCTGAATCTTACATCCAGTATGGCCTTAGTAGCTATGGTCGTACCTATAAAACCTACCTTGATAGTATTTTTAAACTTCAACTTCGGATTTTAAAAACAATAGTATCTCCTAAAATTAGAAATCAATTTTACGACAATTTAAATGGTCTCTTTAAACACTGTAATGTCTTACCAGTTCATATACAATTGAATTTTTTGTTATTGAAAGAACAATTTTTCAATGAATCTTTAAGAAACAAAATCGAACATCCTGTATGCACTCGGGCAGTTTCTGAGAATAAGCTTCGTACACAGCCCGCCAACAATACGTATGGCGAGCGAACTACCGGTTATATTATACCGAGACTTATTAATAGTCTACCCTCAGAAATAAACAAATGTATTACACATAAAAATATCAAATGTAAACTTAAGCAATATTATTTAAGTATTATGTAGGAATGATTGTAACTATTTATATAAAGATATTATTAATTGTATCGGCAATAACGCGTACATATGAAATGCTTCATTGTATAGTTAGATATTGAGATAGACTCATGATAGCACAAGTTTAAACCTTAGTGGTTTTTGGTTGCTATTTATTAATTAATCCTGTGTTCTTTTGTATAAATGATAAATAAATTAAAAAAAAAAAAAATATCTATCTTCTATATCTATATCTATTCTATATCTATCTTCTACATCTATATCTATTCTATATCTATCTTCTATATCTATTCTATATCTATATCTATATCTATTCTATCTATATCTTCTATATCTATTCTATATCTTCTGTATCTATCTATATCTATATCTATCTATCTATACATATGATAAATCTGTAGACGAGGCGTTTCTGCACATAAAAAAATTTCAAAAAAAAAATTGGGGTGTTAAAGAATAACCAACAGATGCCATTTCATAAATTTTTGGAATTTTTGTCTGTTTGTCTGTCTATGATTGTTTGAACAGGTTCAACGTAAAAAGTACCAAACCAATATAGATAACTTTTATACTTAAATATTGTGTATAACTCGGGGTAGTGTTTAGTTTTTGTTTCATCGCAATCGCTTCACTCTATCAAAAGATATTATCAATTTAAAATCTTTGAGAATTTAACTATTCACTTGAAACACGTAACGCCATCTACTAACCTAATGATACTATAAGTAGGTTTGAGAAATTGTGTTTTAGAGTTCCGTACCAAAATGGTAAAAAGGAACCCTTATGGTGTGACTCAGTCTGTCTGTCTGTCACAGCTGAATATCTCAAGAACTACTGATGCTATCAACTTGAAATTTAGAATAGTTTTAGATAACGTTTGCCCAACTATTTTGAAAATAAGAAAGAAACAAAAAAGTTTTTTTTTTTTTTTTGCAACAAGTACTGAAAGGTAGTCTTAAAAATTCGAAATGCGGCTACTAGGGCATGTGGGGTATCATATGAAAGAGCGCTGTTTGCACATTCTCAAACATTTTTTATTTTTTCTTTAGGCTGCATAGTTTTCGACATTTGATGAAAAATGTAAAAAAGGTACCGTCCCCCCTTATCTCTGAAATTTGCATAGAGAAAAATCAGAAATTATTCTATGTGATAGAAGCTTATGTAAAGATTACAGGAAAAATAAAACTGTCTGTCTCTAAATAGCACACTTTTTCAGAAATCAACAAAAATTACATTAGTTCCTTTATCTGTCAAGAGATGGCGATGACCTAAAACTGCAATATTCTACACCGCAGTGTTAAAATTCTCTCTCTCTTTTTCTCTTTCTGTGTTTTTTTTTTAGTTCGCATTGTTTTAAACTTTTAACAAAAACTGTAAAAAAAATAGCTTTTCCCCCTTTATCTCCAAAGTTTGCATCGATAAAAATCTGAAATGATTCTATGTGATAGAAGTTTATGTAAGTAGTAGTCAATAGATGGCGCTGATTTTCATCGGCGAGGCCTATATTCATCAGAGAAGTTACAATTCTCTGACGAATATAGGCCTCGCCGATGAAAATTTAAAAACATTTCGCGGTTCACAACCAAAATGTCCTCCTTCCTAGGTAGGAAAAAAACACAACTGTGCTTCACCCAAAGCAAACTGCGAGTAGGTACTCGCAGTTTGCTTTGGGTGAAGCACAGTTGTAGTTTTTTCTGGGCACATAACTATTTAGGTCTTACTTATACGAATGAACAGGGTGCACTTGACTACGTTGATCACACTCTTATCTTAGGGGACTTTAACCTCAGTAGTATAATCTGGAAAACTGATGAGCAAAACACAGGTCATACACATCCATATCCTAGTAATAATAGCGAGGTGATTAGGTGTTTCCTAGATTTTGTTTCTTTAAATGCTTTAGAACAGTTTAATTACTTACCAAATGCTTAAATGCTAAATCTGGGACATTGGATCTCGCCCTCTGTAATACCACGTTACATAACCGTTAGCCGTTAGCCGTTGCAACTTTAAATTAATTTCAGAAGATCCCTTGCACCCATCATTTGAATTTTCTATATCCTTAAACATTAAATCAAACCATCTTCAAGCTAAACCAATGATAAAACCAGATTTCTTTAAGGCTGATTACAATAATATCACGATTGAACTAAATTCTGTAGACTGGGAAAAAGAACTGGAAGGTCACCAATGATGATAAATGAATGACAAAATGATCGATATATTTTACAAGGTACTGCACGATGTCATCAAACAAAATGTCCCAATGAAAAAAATATTGGGCAATAAATATCCACAGTGGTATTCTAGAGAACTTATACGTCTCCTAAAAGAAAAAAATAAATATCGCATAAAAGTTAAAAAATACAAAAATCCTCTAGAAGTCGTGTCATTTGAGACACTGCGTGCAAAATGTGGTAGGCTTATGGAAGTCTGTTATAAAAAGTATATAGTTGGAATGGAAGAAGCAATTGTAAAGGATCCAAAAATGTTCTGGACATTTATTAAGAATAATAAGAGTACCTACCTAGCAGAAATGTATCACATGAACAGGACAGCATCAAGTGGACTCGAAATCTGTAACTTGTTTGCTGAGAACTTTGCACAAGTCTACAATACCTCGTCGACTGTTAACGCGTCAAACCACGTTACCAAAAAAAAAAAACTTACTAGATGTACCAGTCCAAGAATCGCAGTAGTCGAAGTAGAAGATAACTCTGCAAAATATAACTGAACATGAGTTACTAAAGTAATCGGAAAGGGTGAGTTAGGATGAATTACGACTGGAAAATAAAGTCTTACCTGTTTGCTCACTTTTGAAGATGTGTAGTGGAAATCCAACGAACAGCTCATCTGCCATTGGTTCTGCAGTAAGTTCTACAGACGGAGTAGCATTTTTTCTTAGTTGTGTCTTCTTTTTATTGAAATCCTTTGGTAGAAAATGACTGCCACAAATATGTTCCAATTGATGTAGCTTTTCAATGGGTACATACACCAAGTCTTCTTTCCCGTAACTTTAACCCATTTTTTACATCTAGCTGGAACATTTTATTACATTATTATGATTATAATAGTAGTGTATTTAAACTTATATCTTTGTTATTTTAGTTTTGCAGTATTAATAGAATAACAGAGAAAATTAAATGAAATAGGAATATTATAATAATAAAAATATCGACAGTCGATAAAAAAGTAACATGCGTCAAGCACTAGCATATTGATAGGTTACTTTGTAATTTTGTAAATTTTGGACTTTAAATCAAGTAATTTATTTTCTGTAAGAGCTTATCAATGTTTTTTAACATAACAATTGAAAATATATGCTTACCTATCTTCATTCAAAGGAAATTTGGCTATGAAGATTCGCATTTGACCATCTGACCGGCCGGATCTTATAACACATATTCCACACGTTTTGTAATGCATTGCAACTTAAATTACGTCACACATACATACATAAATACAACAATAACTCAAATTTACGATAAATATCCACAAAACACAGAACAAAAACAAAAACAGCGCTTTGTTGACAAAGTTCTTGACAACAAACAAGACAAGAATATGGCGGCCGGTAGCTATGGCGGCTGAGTAGCGTAGTGCGATAGAGTCGAATAGATGTTAAAGCGAGACAGCGATAGCGTGAGGTTTTTTCGTTACGGAATTTCTGGATTCGGTCCCCGCGCTCAAGGCCCGCGATAGAAGCTATGCAATAGCTTAAAAACATTACTAAACACGGCGGCCTTATGATCAAAATTTGTGCATTCCAAAACTTTCGTTACTTTTTCACTGACATATTTATCACTTTTCGATAAACTAACACTCAATACGAAATCTACACTTATTTCTCAGTAATTCTGTATAAGATTCTTCTAAGATTAAACCGTTTTCTCATTGAATCCATCCACTTTACGCACGTATAACCTTGATGAATGTTTACATTAAGCACCGCGCCACACCGCCATACGACCACAAAGTATAGACGTATTTTGTTTTCTTTTTTTTTCGTTCGTTTAGTGGTGTTCCCGCTAAAATGTCAACCGGTCAAGTATTAGTCGATCAATCGAATTCTACAGCCAGATCGTGTTGCAAGTACAAAATAAATGTCAAATATTTCGTCCAATTGCGAACGTGACCCTGAAAAAAGTTATGCACCAATGGTGTTCATTCGATTTCGAGTGTTCTCTCAGCACAAACGGTGTATCGTGCGACATTTCGAAGGATTTCGTTTTATTTTCACATTGTTGGTACTTACGTGAATTATTTTAAAATAATTATTTGTGTCGCATTTTTATTTCGTGTTGTAATTTGGTACAATTGATTGCTTTAAGAATTTGAGTGAAATTTCGTATTTTGATTTTGTGTTTGTTATCTTTAGGTAAAGACTCATTAGACGTTCAGATCATAAGTACTTTTATTATATTAAATCATTTGTTTCGGTTTCTATTCACATAGTGAATCACATTAAAATTAATATTATGTTAGAAATTTGAGATATAGCCTAGGATATGGAGAAGGACATAGGGTACTTTTTATGCGATAACCGACATCCACGCGGGCGAAGCCGCGGGCAAAAGCTAGTAAACCCTATGATAGTTATAAAAGCTTTTCGGTAAATCAAAATCAAATTAACCGAAGATCTATGGGGAATGTCTATCAAAGTTTGTACATCTATAATCGAGACTATAGCACCATACTTAGCTTTAATATTTAATTTGTGTGTGGATCAAGGAGTCTTCCCGGATTTAATGAAATACAGTAAGGTTATACCACTTTTTAAATCAGGGGACAGTAAAGACACTAACAATTATAGACCAGTATCCGTGTTGCCGGTATTCAGCAAGGTTTTCAAAAAGGTTATGCTCAATCAAATGCTTAATCATTTTAACACCAACCAAATCTTACACGATCAGCAATATGGTTTCGTACAACCGATTGTGTTACCTTATTAAGTCACATATTTACAGCATGGGAGGAGGCCCAAGATACCATAGAAACCTTTTGTGACCTCTCCAAGGCATAGACTGCGTAAATCACGAAATCTTACCCTTGAAACTTGAGCATTACGGACTAGGTAAACTTGCGCTTAGTTTAGTAAAATCTTATTTAAATGATAGACAACAGCAAGTTCAAACAAATGGAGTCAATTTACTCGGCTTAGAAGTAAAAATGGGTGTGCCACATGGCTCGATATTGGGTCCTTTCCTCTTTTTAGTTTATATTAATGATCTACCCCATTTATTTAAAAAAAAACAACCACAAATGGTGTTATTTGCTGACGATACTTCCTTAATTTTTAAGTTAAATAGACGTGCATCAAATCTTGACGACGTAATTAAAGCCCTACTGCAGGTCCAAAATTGGTTCACTGCTAATAATTTAGTATTAAATGGGAAAAAAACTAAATGCATAAGATTTGCTTTACCAAATGTTAAAAGTAATGATTGTGACATAGTATCGAATAGGGAGAAACTAGAATTCGTCGATAAAACTGTTTTCCTGGCGATCACGCTCGACTCAAGGCTGCAATGAGGTCCTCATTTAACATCTCTTGCAGGGCGGCTAAGTTCAGCAGCATATGCTGTGAGAAAAATTGTAGATACCGCGAGGCTAGTCTATTTTCGTTACTTTCATAGTATCATGTCTTACGGTATTTTACAATTTAAATAATATTTTTTTTTTTTTTTTAATCATTGCCCCACTCTAGGAATTTTTCCTGTATTGTTGGTGCGTTTACAAACATTTAAACTCACAGACACAAACAGCCAGACCCGGAACAACTACGTGTAGGTCATACAAATATTTGTTCCGTGCGGGAATCGAACCCGCGACACGCAGCGCAGCAGTCAATCGCTTAACCACTGCGCCAACCGTGCCGATAATAAATATTAAAAAGTTTATTTCCTGAAAAAATACAGATTTGACATGTTACATATATAGACAATTCAAGTGAGCTTTGGTAGTAACACAACGCAATACAAATCTAGGAACTGTAATCTGTACAAAAAATTGGAAACCCTGCCTCTCAAACTAGGTAACCTGTATCTTGAGAGACAGTGATTCAGCATAAAATATGGTGCTTTATGTATAAAGTAGACGTGTCGATCTACCTGAGTGATTGAAAGATAATAAAGCTTATTTAAGTATTTTTATACGTGACTAGCTGACCCGACAGACTTCGTTCTGTCAAAAGCTATTTGACTGTTAGTCCAGGAAAATTTGTCAAATAAGGGCAAGAATTTCGGAATGAGAGATAGTCAGCTACAAACTTGTATAAAACTTTATTAAGGCACCCTAAAACTTGTCTCAAAACCTACTTACCGTAGGATGTCCGCGACTACAGATATTCCAAGGGCAAAGGTCAACAAAACGTTTTTGTACACATTTATTGCAAACTAGCTTCCGCCAGTGGCTTCGCCCGCGTGATATCTTTATAAATTATAGCCTATGTTACTTCGTGATAATATAGGATTCTCCTGGTGAAAGAATTTATAAAATCGGTCAAGTAGTTTTTGAGTTCATTCATGACATACAAAAATACAAATGCATTAATTTCGAACAAATTTGATTACCATAAAAAAGGTTATAGTGAGTCAATCTTAAAAGATAGACATATGCTGTCGTGGACTTTTTTTTAGAACTTTTAAATAGGAACAATCCATCATACATGATATTTGCGTAACTTAAACCGTTTACGTAGCGCACGCAACGGAAGCTCTCAAAAAGGAATATTTTTGCCCGTTTAGCAACATTTTTCATTTATGCTCCGCTCCTATTGGTTGTAGCGTGATGTTATATAGCCTATAACCTTCCTCGATAAATGGACTATCCAACACAAATATAGTTTTTCACTTCCAGCGAGTAGTTCCTGAGATTAGCGCGTTCAAACAAACAAACTCTTCAGCTTTATAATATTCTTGGATTGTAATCAGAACATACTTAGTGTCAGCATTTACAGTCGTGGGCGCAGAATTGGGATACGGGTAAACGAGAGAAATAGCTCTTTTAACTTCTACACAGTTTATTGATACAGAGTCAATTACTAACATTACATTAACTACTTAACACTCTGAACTTAAAAGGAAACACTGAGCAGTTCCTAGGCCAGTATGTGTCCCGACCACGTCTAAACGATCACTGTGTCGCTCCATGGTCCGTATCAAACACCATACTCAATCCTAGAGTCCGCACAACGCTAAACAAAGGCGCTTGTGTCTCATTTTAAGTGCATACTCATGAAAGATCCGACACGGCCATCCTGCATGACACGCGTCTTCGTGCGTAAATCGGCAATACCAGAGATTTCCCACACAGAAAACTACCGTTCGGTCATTCTGACTTACTTAGCTTAACTAAGAAAGACACACAAACTTCTCTTATCACCAAATTATCAGTTTGGCTAGGTCATTTAATCGTTATGGCATGTTATCATCACAATCAATTTATTTGTTTGCATTATAAATCAGTCTGTTAAGATTAATCGGGACTACAGGTTGACCTGGAATGATACTCAAACACCGCGCGCTCTGCCCTCTATCTCGAAAATGGTTCAAGATATTAAAAAAATGTCTAAACAAAAATTGTACAGAATTTAATGCTCTACAATATTTATAAAAAATACAAATTCCATAAAACCCATAGGAAACGAGATATTGGCAATAAATGTGTAAAAAATCGTTTTTTTTTTACCTTTGACCTCGGAATATCTGTAGTTGCGGACACCCTACGATAAGTAGGTTTTGAGACAAGTTTTAGGGTGCCAAAATAAAGGTTTATACAAGTTTATAGCTGACTATCTCTCATTCCGAGGTTCACCCCTAATTTGCATGGACTATGTGGCAGTTTGTCAACGCGCAAAGGAAATATAGTATAAACTCCACTACTTTACCCTACCCTAGCCTACTTACCTACCTACCCTACCCTACTACCCCCTACCCTACCCTACCTACCTACCCTACCTACCCTACCTACCCTACCTACCCTACCTACCCTACCTACCCTACCTACCCTGCCTACCCTACCTCTACCTACCCTACCTACCTACATAAAACCTTCAAAAAAAATTGGTTGTCTGTAAATTTACGGACGATAGTTTTGTTATAACATGACAACGTCATAACAAAACATTGATGCGGCGCAAGAATACAATGAGCGTAACGTGACAATGAGTCATCCTTTTTCGTGCATGCAGTCGGCGTTCATCAATTTATTAGACGTTGTCACGTCAAAAATTATTGATAAAAACCTATTCTCAGACCTACCAAATGATGACTGACACGTTATGTCAAACGCCATAAAGTTACATTGACGAACGGCAAATGTTTGACAGGAAAGTAGGTAGAATAGTTTATATGGGAAAATGAAATTGTTGTTTTTACTATCTTTCTCGCAATTTTTCCATATTTTCTCACCTTTTAAACCTTCCTTAGACCTCCACGAACATTTCAAGACCAAGATAAGATAAATCCGTTCAGCGTTCTCGAGTTTTAGCGAGACTAACGAACAGCAATTGATTTATATATATATAGATGTGTGTTTGAGTTTGCGCGTGTGTGTTTGTGCATGTGTGAGGGTGTGTTTGTGTGAGTGTGGGCGCGTGTGGGTGTGTGTGAGTGTGTTGTGTGTGTTTGGAGATATGTTGGGAGTAAGGTGACGTACTTAAGTAAAGATTCTGTTTGTTGATAGTCCTGTTCCAGTAGCCATTTCGTTAATTTTGATTTTATTTCATATTTATTTAGATCAACAACGTTTAAGTTTTTGTGAATTTGTTTGTAGATCTATGTACTTAAGGTGTTGAGCGAAGGCGGTTTTGTGAGGGTTACTTAAGGGTAGTTTTTTCCTTTTTTTAGGGTCAGTTGGGAGAACGCTAGCATGTTTTCTGACCGTAGACTGCAGTACAAAAAGCTGGCGCACTGAAAGTACTTTGGAATCAGCGTATAGTTGCGCAGTGGGATAGCGATAAGGTTTGCGCGACATTACCTTCAGCACGGCTCTCTGCGCTCTTTCAATCCTCAGAAGACTGGTTTTATTGGCACCACCCCAAACTGTGATGCAATATCCAATGACGGATTGACATAATGCATAGCACACCATCTTCAGGGTTTCAGGGGCAGCCGAGTCTCTAAGGGACTCTTAGGGAAAATATGCAAAAGTTTCATAGATCTAGTGGTAATGGCATCGATCTGTTTGTCCCATCGTAGCCCTCCATCTATTTTGACACCCAGATATTTCACATTATCGGTTCTTGTAAGTGTCGGACATAAGCAGTGTGGGGATTGTTTGGAGCAGGTATGCGCTGTTATGGAGAAAGATTTGTCGGGCAAGTTGTTACGCCGGATAGCGAACGGAATGTACGTTGTTTTTTCACAGTTTAGGGTAAGTAAGTTTAGGTTGAGCCAATCCATTAAACCTACTTGTTATTGCCGCTTCTGTATAGAGCTTAACGCAGTCCCAAGTTGGTCCGTAAACTATGACTGCAGTGTCATCTGCATACGCAATGATCTTGGAGTTGGGGATGGCCATTCTGCACAGCTCATTGACGTATATTTGGAAGAGGGTGGGGGTTAAAATGCTTACCTGAGGTACACCGTAAGTGGTTGATACTTCTTCACTTATATGCTCTCCAATTTTTACTCGTTGGGTCCGGTTGTTGAGATAGTCTTTGAAAATTTTGAGGGTGTTTCCTCGTACCCCTAGCAGTTCCAATTTAGTGATAAGTTTGGGAACAGATACTGTGTCAAATGCTTTAGAAAGGTCTAGGAAG
The DNA here is from genome assembly GCA_947523025.1 of Dryobota labecula. Lineage (NCBI taxonomy): Eukaryota > Metazoa > Arthropoda > Insecta > Lepidoptera > Noctuidae > Dryobota > Dryobota labecula. The sequence continues at coordinate 25,597,118 of OX383297.1, forward strand.
ATCCCTAGATTTTTAACACTACTGTCAAGATTTCTAGCAACGAATTGCGTCAACTCAAGAGCATCTTCAGTTGAGATTCCTATGCGAAAACCATACTGATCATCAGCTATGAGCTGATTTTTGTTGAGGATTTTTTTTAAACCAGTATTCAGGATCTTTTCTAGTATCTTAGAGAGTGCTGATAGGACCGATATAGGTCTGTAATTGTTGACACAGTTTCTGCTCCCTCCCTTATGGATCGGATGGATGATAGCTATTTTAGCGCATCAGGAAATATGCCTTCTTGAAGGCAACAGTTAAGGATAGGTATACGTCAAAGGAGGCGTCAAGGTTTGGCGGCAACTTTTAGCACCAGAGGGGATATGCCATCCCAACCTATTGCGCAATAATTTCACAGTTGCAGAATAAGAAACTCCACTTCTGATTCATCGACCTCAAGTATCACAAGAGAGTTGGCGGGGCTGGATGAAATATTTTGACATGAACTCTTAGGTGGGTTTGTAGGTTGGTGAGATTGGGACAATTTTTTTTCTGCCAAGTTTGTGCCTATATTACTAAAAAATCTAGACACTTCGTGTACCGATGACAGAACGTTATCACAGATATCCAACAGTTCAACCGGGCTAATTTTCTTTTTGGTGGTATTGGTGATTTGTTTTATCGTTTTCCAAAGGGCTTTGGGTTTGTTGAGAGATTTTTCAAGTTCGCTTTTTTCATGGGCTATTTTTAGTTTCTGGAGCACGTCGTTACAAAAATCTGTACTTTCCTTGGAACTGTATCACGGGGATCGGTACACTATATATACACACACACACACCCACACACACTACACACACGGTACACGGTACACTATATATTTTGGTTAACTATATGACATACCAAGCAATTCCCATCCACAAATCGTGGTTCTCACTCTGAGGTTCGGAGAGCTTGTTTTGTAAAGATAACAATTCCATCATTTTGGTTACTGTTTATTTCGGTACAATAGGAATCATATCCAACCAAAACAGGCATATTACTGACTTTACCAAGCCAACATTCTGTAAGGATAACCACGTCCAATTCAAGATTTGTTGATTGGATTAGTACCTGGAGTTGGTCAAAGTTTTTATTTGAGCTACGGATATTTATGTGTAGTATTTTTATGTTGGTGGAGTTAACATATTCAATACAATTTTCGGGGGCACAGTAAAATGAGTTACCCACTGTCAAGCTCGTTGCATATATGGGGGCGGGCTGCAGATATCGAATCGATTTTTATTTATAATTTTATAATTTTAGGTTCAGTAGTTTCGGAGATAAGGAAGGGGGAATGGTAAATTTTCGTCTATTTTCACTTATAACTTTAAAACAATTTATTTTAAAATTATAAAAAAAATATTTGAGACCCTCCCTTCATTTGATATGTCACACGGTACAGTTTGCAAAACTTTTTTTTTTTTAATTTTCTTGTTTGCTCCCCAAAACTGACCCCAATATTCTAAATTCATATATTTACGGTTCACGTCCGTGTTTGGGTCACTAAAATTGATATGTGTACCAAATTTCAACTTAATCGGTCCATTGCATTCGGAGCAAATTGGCTGTGACAGACGGACAGACAGACAGACAGACACATCAGGGATCCTATAAGAGTTCCGTTTTTTCCTTTTGAGGTACGGAACCCTAATAATAATGAAATAAGAAGCACCACATATCCACATCCCTTTGCATTTTTAAACTTGAGCGACCTCTGAGTCACAAAGCTGCATTTAGTTTTAAGTATAACACGGTCAAAACGAAACTTATAAAGGAAAAATAGGACAATATGGCAACTGTGAACGACCATAAACGATATAGGTACACGATTTATCAAAAATTAAAATACTGCGAATTTTGCATCAAATATAACACGCACAACATGCACATGACATGAACCACGATCATCGCGGAACATAATGGATGCAACAGTTCCGTTAGTGGAACATTCACATCACCTCGATATTGATTCGCAGTCACGGAGCAGGCAGTTGTACTAATTGCTGTACTTTAACTATAAATTACTTACTGCACGATAGTAAATTCAATTTGTTCATACTTAAAGATTGACTTCCCTTTCTACTTATATTAATTTTCCGACTTACTAATTGGATTCGTAGCTTACATAATAAGTACTTAAAGGAGATAATTATGTCAAGAGGAACTATATACTATCCTGCCTACTCCATTTGTAGTAGGCAGAGTATGTCTTCCCATTAAATACATCTAACGGCGACGTTTAATAAAGAATACTTGTACTTCCCGCTCACTTTACACGTGGCTATAAAGTAGACCTGCTTGAGTGATTTAATCGCCAGCTCACTAATAAACAGCATGCACTCAGTATCAGTTCCCACTGCCATTCATCGGGCTCTGACGGACACAGCGCGCCGAAGTTTTTACTAGCCGAGCTGTCACTCTCACTGGTAACCGTACAGGAGTGTAACGAGTGCGTCGGCGCGTGATCAGCTGCTCTAATTAATGACTCCCGCGACGTTTCCTACTTCCACACGCATGCGGTGTAACAACCAAATGCTCTCATTACCAATACTTCGATTCCTTATCATATCATTCTCTACACGACAACTACAATGATTGGTCTTAACGATCGAAACTGTTGACAGTATCGGCTAGGCAAAGGTTAGCTAATGGTGTCACGAATAAGTTACAACTGCCACGTCTTGACATGGTATCGTCAGAAGCAACTAGAACTTCTTACCTTCTTAGGCATGGTCGTTTTCATTTTAAAAAGAAATCAATGCACAACACACACCATGAAATAACAGTTTGTAAGTACCTCACATTGCCTATATTTTGTGCTCGAATAAACAAGACCAATAATATATGCTTGTGTAAAAACCTGCTATTATCATAAAAACTTGACATCTAATACAATAATTAATTTATTATGATTTATGAATGTCAACAAAGGCCGATTCCAAAATGCATTAGCTCATCTATGACTAAAATGGACGAAACATTAAAAATCAATTTTATTCAGATGAACTTGATCAAACTAGATGTTGTGAGTACTTAAAAGAAGTTGTGGTAACTTCTGTTGTTCGTAAGACAACAGAAGTTACCCCTTCAAATAACCAATTATTATTATTAGTGAACAATAAAAAGGTATATTCTGGCCATGTAACATTTAATAATAAAAAAACAAAGGCAGAGCAACATACTTTAAAATTATTTAATCAAAATATCCAAGGTTGCTCTTCCAAATTACTAGAAATTGAATTATTTTTGGAAAAAACCAAATTTGATGTCATCTGTTTAACAGAACATTGGCTGAAAGATTATCAAGTAATGTCAATTAACTATGAAAAGTATTGCGTAATTAGCCATTTCAGCCGAAAACTATGATACACGGCGGATCATTAATATTGATAAAAAAATCGATTAAATCTAAAGAACGAAAAGACATCATTGAACTGTCTGTTGAACACACAATTGAATTGTCCTGTGTTGAGCTCGATAAGCATGTTATAGTATGCCTATACAGACCTCCAAGTTACCAGAATCTTGTTATGTTCGATTCTGTAATGGAAGATGTGTTAAAGAAACTTAGTACTAGTAGTAAATCAATAATCGTATGTGGTGATTTTAATATTAATTTATTAGAAAATAACTTGAATAGTGTCAGATTGTTAAGTCTTTTTAGGTCATTTGATTTGTCAAATGTTTTTATTGAACCAACCCGAGTGACAGCTTCTTCTGCCACTTGTATAGATAATATATTTTGTAATTGTGATGACTTATACAAACAAATTGTAAATAAGTTGCCATCTGATTACAGTGGACAAACAATAAAATTTTGCTCTTACATGCCTTTACAAAAAATTAAAATAAGGTTTAGGCCAATTACATGTAAAAATTTAGAAAAATTAAATAATTCTTTGGCCAGTAAATTATGTCTTCAGAGTTTTAATAATATATGTGACCCAAATGAGTTCTACGCCGAGTTCTTTTCACTATTAAATACGCAATTTAATGACACATTTCCACTAAAGACTAAAAGTATTTATACAAAGTTCTTATTTAGTGATTGGGCCACTCCAGATATTCGTAAAAGCAGGGAAAACTATTTGAACTTTATGGGCTAAAGCAACATATGAATAATACTAGCTTTCATAAGTATGTTGCAAAATATTCAAAAACATTTAAACATGTATGCAAAATAGCTAAAGCTCTTTATATTAGCAATAAAATAAAATCAGCTGATGATAAAATAAAAACTACTTGACAAATAATAAATAATGAAACAGGTAGGAAAAAACAGCGAAATACTGAATTTCATTTAGAGACTGCACATGGCCCCGTCAACTCCGATGAAGAAATAGCTCAGGAATTTGAAAACTTTTTTGGTAATATTCCCCTTAAAACTACAGAAACTTTAAATTCCTCACCCGCGCTTTCTGCTGCTTTACTTAGAAAGAATGTAAAGGCATGCCCTTTGAAGTTCAGGTTTCAACATACAAACCCCCAGGCTGTTATAAAAGCTTTTAAAGATCTTAAAATTAAATCAACAGAAGATCTTTGGGGAATGTCTGTTAAAGTCTGTAGGTCTATTATCGAAACCATTGCGCCCTATTTAGCTTTCATATTTAACACCAGTGTAGACCAAGGAGTCTTTCCAGATCTCATGAAACACAGTAAAGTAAATCCAGTGTTCAAATCCGGTGATAGTAAGGAACCTAACAATTATAGGCATGTGTCAATTCTTCCAGTTCTCAGTAAGGTGTTTGAAAAGTTGATGCTCAATCAAATGTTACGTCTCTTTAATAAAAACTCCATCTTTCATGAACAACAGTATGGTTTCACCAAGGGGCGTTGTACAACTGACGCCGGTATCACCCTAATAAAGAACATTTTTAACGCTTGGGAAGAAGCACAAGATGCCATTGGAATCTTTTGCGACCTCTCTAAGGCGTTCGATTGCGTAAACCATGAGACCTTCTGCTGAAACTAGAGCACTACGGAATTAAGAATACCGCTCTTGATTTACTAAGACCATACCTGACGGATAGGAAGGTTAAAGTTTATTTATTTATTTAAACTTCAGTACAATAGTGATACATAGGCGGACTTAATGCCACAAGGCATTCTCTACCAGTCAACCTTTGGGTTAAATATAAAAATATAGTGATAGGGTACAAAAATAATGTCTAAAATACTAACTTCTAGATTACGAGAATGTATATAGTTTTAAGATACTAATACACATACACAAATAAAATAAACTAATAGATATTTTAACAAATACCACCTAATAATAATTAGTATGACTAGACTATTATTTAAGACTATTTAGTCGTAGAGAATTATTTAGTCTAACTTATGTAGTGGTTACGAACTTTTCTTTTAAAAGTAAATTTGTTTTCAGATTTTTTAATGCCAAGAGGTAGCGCGTTCCAGAGCTTCATAGTAGAGATAGCGTAAGATTTTGACATAAAACCGGTACGGTGTGAAGGAATTTGGAGAAGTAGATTCTTGCTAGCTCGTAGGTTACGACTATGAGAACTGCCCAATACTTTGAAATAATTCTTTAGATAATCGGGAGCACATGGATCGTTCATAATCGTGAAGAGCAAGCAGAGAGATCTGAGGGACCTCCTGAGTAAAGTTCAGGTAAACGGCGTAAACTCATTAGGGTCTGAAATGAAAATGGACGTTCCTCAAGGTTCGATATTGGGTCCATTCCTCTTTTTAGTTTACATTAACGATTTACCCCAATTACTTAAAAATCAACCGAAAATGGTGTTATTTGCAGATGACACATCATTGATTTTTTAAATAGATCGACGGTCACAAAAACTTGACGACGTGAATAACTCTATTCTTCAAGTCCAAAATTGGTTTACCGTAAATAATTTGGTACTAAATTAAAAAAAACCAAATGCATTCGATTTAAGTTACCTAATGTTAGAAGTAGCGAATGTGACATCATATTGAACGGAGAAAAACTGGAATTTATTAATCAAACGGTTTTCCTAGGAATCACGCTAGATGAGAAATTACAATGGGGACCTCATATAACATCTCTTGCGGGGCGGCTAAGCTCGGCCGCGTATGCTGTTCGAAAGATAAGACAGTTAACAGATATAGAAACCGCGCGTTTAGTTTATTTTAGCTACTTCCATAGCATTATGTCGTATGGCATTTTACTGTGGGGTCGGGCTGCCGACATTGAATCCATTTTTATTTTACAAAAAAGGGCTGTCAGAGCCATTTATAATCTACATCGCCGCGAATCTCTTAGAGAACTATTTAAAACGATTAATATTATGACGGTACCTTGCCAATTCATTTATGAAAATATTGTGTGTGAGAAAAAAATCTACATCTTTTTAATAAAATCAGTGATAGGCATAATTTTAATACTAGAAATAAAGATAAAATAGATCAACCATTTTTCAAATTATCTAAAGTACATACATCTTTTATGGGGCACTGTGTTAAATGTTACAATAAAATACCTTCTGATATATTACTATTAAATGAAAGAAAATTTAAAACTCATATAAAAAGCACACTTTGTAAACAAGCATATTACAAATTAGAAGATTTTATCCAAGATAAGAATGCTTGGAAACATGCTGGTCCTGCTCCATAGGACAATTTAGAGTCTAGACAAAATCAAACTGGTTGCTAATTTAACTGTATAATTTATAAGTTTTTAAACTGTCATGGTCACTAATATTATTATTAACATAAACGGGATATTTACCATGTTTATTCATTGTTCTGAGTTCCCGATATTTTGGCGCTGTTGCAAGCACCATGATCACGCGGATAAAGTGAAGTCACTGCGGGTGGGTGTTTAAGAGCAGACAAAACGGTCTACCCTCTTTCTTGTTCGTTTTTTGCACTCAGTACCGTTACCACTGTCACTCGCAACTCGATTCTGTTCCCGACACACGAAACTCACTGTGAAATATCGGGAACTCAGAACAATGAATAAACATGGTAAATATCCCGTTTATGTTAATAATAATTTATAGTTTTTATGATAATAATTTTATTTTCTGTGATTAATTTTTTGTTCGGTTTTAGAAATGTTTTTGTTCTAAATTGACTATTTTTCTCGCACTCAAAGTGAAAAGTACGGTTTCAGCTCGAGACTAAACGCCAAATTAATATACCCTCGGTTTCATTAACTACCTCGCACGCTCGGGAGTCAAAGAATATTATGGCTTCGCTTCGTTTAGTCCCTCGATCTGAGCCCTCAGTATAAAATATACTATAATGACTTTAATTCCTAAAAACTGTCCAGCACTAATCGGCGGAACGCATCATCCACGATATAACCTGCTGATCTATTCTGTAAAAATCTCACCGTGAAAACTAAGATGAAGTGAGCTAGAAGTAAGCTGTCATTCCACCTGATGCTAGGGATTGACAGTATTGGCAGCTCACTTCACCCAAGTTTTCACGGTGAGATTTTTACAGAATAGACCGGCAGGACGATATCCTCACTGGATGACTGAACTAAACACAACGCTTACTCGACAGTAGTTGGGAGATAATGCGTGTTAGTTAGTGTTAGTGAAGTCCACACAAGAATATAAACCATTCCAGACGAGTGCGAAAGACTGCGACACACGCGTGACTGTGCTGTGCAACCCGCTAGTCCGCTACACCCGCTCCGTAAGTTATTCAGCCTCATCGAGTGTGATGTCACTCAATAAACCGAATAGGTCTATTTAATTATAATAAAACATGAGTTTTCGCAACAATGGCGGCGTTTTTTGCAGAATTTTGTAACTTGTCACAGTGTACTCACTGTGACAAGTATATATAACGGCAGCGCGGCTCGGGCAGAGGTATCAGTGCTAACTACTCCTCTACAACCCATACCATCACCATGAAGACTTTCGTGAGTATCATTCTGATTACCTATTTGTCACAATCAGAATATTTATTTATTTGTAAAACATAGGTATTTACACAAAGGTGTTAGGTTAACATACTCGTATTTGGGCGCTATGTTTTGGATGTGTAACGTTTGATATAATAACAAAAGTTGTAATGATCATAAGACCTCATTTAATATAATTCTGTTTTAATATAACGATCAAAGGATATAATGAATTATTGATATAACTTCATTTTACCAAATTTCATATGGTATAATGAACAGTATAATGCACATTTGAAATAATATTCAATTAATATAATATTCAGTTGCGATATATATGCGACCAGCAAGCTGAAGCTACGGAGGTGAGTATGGGTGCCTATCCTTTGTTACGTAAGGGCAAAGGGGTTGCACTTCCCGCAGCGCCGGGGACGGTGCAGAAGCAACTTTAATGTTTTGAGGTTAGGTTACAATATAATTTGCTTTTCTCAAGAACGATGCCGTTACCTTAGAAAATTAGTTCATATGAAAGTTAGGTCTAATGAACATTATATAAAAAGAGCATTATACAATTTGAAAATTATATGAAATGAACGTTATACTAAATTAAATTAGAGAAAATAAAAATTATATCAAATATAACATTAGTTCATATGAAATTAAGTTAAATGTTTTTAAAGCATATGAAAATTATATCATATGAAAGTTATGTCAAATGAAATTAGACTATCTGTTATTATACCAAACATTACACACCCCTATGTTTTGCCATTAAGGCGGACAAATATTAAGTAAATTTAAATTAAAAGCTAATATACCTCAAACCTAATTAAAACAAACAATAAAACAAAACAAAAAGTCTTCATAGTTAAAGCGCTAAGTATTTCAATAGATTTCTAGTCATAAACCTGAAAAAGTAATTTGATAATATTTAATATCCGATAATCATATTTGTGTTTGCAGACAATTTATATTAAACTAGCTTTTGCCCGCGTGGATGTCGCTTATCGTGCAAAAAAGTAGCCTATGTCCTTCTCCATAACCCTGGCTATATCTCTGCCAAATTTCATGACGATCGGTTCAGTGGTTTAGGCGTGAAAACGTCACAGACAGACAGACAGACAAACAGACAGAGTTACTTCACATTTATAATATTAGTACTAGCTTTTGCCCGCGGCTCCGCCCGCGTGGATGTCGGTTATCGCGTAAAAAAGTAGCCCATTTGCTTCTCCTTATCCCAGGCTCTCTTATCTCTGCCAAATTTCATAAAGATCGGTTCAGCGGTTTACGCGTGAAAACGTAACATACAGACAGACAGACAGATAGACAGACAGACAGAGTGAGTTACTTTCACATTTATAATATTAGTATGAATTAGAGATGGGCTGACTATCCGCCGACTAGTCGCGAAAGCCGACTATTCGGCAAAATACGAGTATGCCGAATAATCGGCGCATAACAAATGAAATAAAACAAATAATTTGTACTTGTTTTATAATTTCTTAACATTACTTAGATTAGTTATGTAAAGTTACAGTCTTTACAATATAGGAACATATTATTCAGTCAGTAATTAAGCTAACTTAACATCATTAATTAACGAAATATGGCACATACATAACCAAATGACATGGCAATGGTAACTTGTAAGTATTTATGAACATCTTAAAAAGTACAGTAGTTTAAAGGTACTTAAATATTTTTATTTTTTATTAGAGACAAGTTGTGATGCAGGAATGTCAATGTTTCGGCTCGATCAGGGAGTAGGTGCTTTCTTTTCGTCTCATAGATGTTGCCAGCTTCCGAGAAGAGACGTTCGCTATAACCAGTCCTGGCGGGACAACAAAGATTGGCGATACGAGACATTTCAGGATATCTGGAATTGTTCTGGTGCTACCACCTAAATGGGTCTTCATTGCGTTTTATGACAGGCAGTGCGCAGATTAGTCGGCCGACTAATCGGCAATTTGTAAACCGATTAGTCGGCCAGTCGGTTAGTCGGCAAATACTATAGTCGGCCCATCAGTAATTAGTATGGATTGCGTTGGAATTTAAACCATATTTCAGGAAAACGTAATTGGTTTAACTTTTCAGGATCTAGCTGGACAAGTCGAACATTCAAATTACCCAACGGTACCAGCTACCTACATCTCGTGTGTTTCAGGTATGCATCGCTCTGTTGGTGGCGTGCGCGCTGGCGGCGCCCGCGCCAGAGGACGGAAAGCGCGACAAGCGCTCATACTGGGGGCACGGCGGGCTCGGGCACAGCGGCTACAGCGCCTACAGCCTGGACGCGCCGCTCGTGTACTCCGCACCCGCCACCGTCATCCACGAGCCGGCCGTAGTCTCCATCAAGAAAATCGTTAGTGTACCTCAGGTAAGGCGAAATTCCTATAAGTTCGATGGTGGCTAGTGCTGTCCATTCCTTTGTTTTTTTAATCCGCACAGGATTGATTCATTGTCTCCGGGGATTACATCATCTAATGGATGTTCGTGTCAGCTTTTACATTATCCGCGTGCATCACAGAGAAAACTGTCTAATTTCCTCAAATAAGCCTATAAGTAACATCCCACGCTATGTTTATCCACATCTGCAGGTGGTGTCGGTCAAGAAGATCGTGTCGTACCCGCGCGTGGCGCACTACGTGTCGGCGCCGCGCGTCTCCTACTCGTACGCTCCCTCATACTCCGCCGGCTGGTGGTGACCGCTGACCACCAAATACTCGTACATATAATAGGATACTTTGTAAACAATAAATAATCTAATGTTACTCCAACCTTTTATTTAGAAGAACCCCTTATCAAACACATCTTTTCGACTTCAATATTGAATAAACTAGCTGAATAGAGTTCTTCCTACGATGACGATGTCTTCCTTCCCAGATTTGGAGATTCTTCTTCTTAGCTAGAGATTCTTCTTAGATGGTTTAAATGTATTTGATCCAGGTCTGATCCAGATCAGTTAATGAACGTGCCGACAACAGGACACGCATGATAATCGTTTGTGGATTTTTATTGGGTAAGCCGAGGTAACTATGTCCTGGTGGGAGGTTTTCAACAGATTGAACGAATGGGATGGATAGAGAAGCAGTGCCTCGCCTCAGCGTAATTCCTTCTTTGGAGCGATCCAGTGAGTGGGACACACTATGAGACCGTTTCGGCTTTTCAGCCTTTGGGGCACGAGGATGTTGTCGAGCAGAGGGTTTCACCTTTATAAGCCTCACGGAAGATTAATAAAAATAGTGTCACACTTTGATCTCATTCAACATATTTCATTCTCACTAAAGTGTTTAATGATGAAATATTGCCTAGGGCCTCGATACAAACGTAACTATACTGTATTTGTTATGTTTCTGTCAGCCCAAGAGGGGAATACAGTACAGTCCTTGCACGTGTTCAGTGTATTTAAAAAGGAAAGACTTAGCCAATAAATACAATAATTTGATTCAAGTCGCATAGCTTAAGTAACTGTTAAAGACATGCTCGTAGTACTGATCTCACATGCATTTTTAATGTGGTTACGAACTGCTGGAGGCGTCGGCGGCCAGTGTATCACTGTGCTAGGAAACTAGACCAAGATCACGCTCTTACACCATCGAACACGACACATGCGCACTTTTAAACAATACACATTTCGATTTAAGTAGGAACAAGTGCCAGGGGAGACTATAACTTGCGGGACTGCACGTTCTGGTAAGCATTCTGTCAGAGGCAAAGATTTTATTAGGCCAAAGGCTGTTTGTGCAGAGTATCGTAGTAAACAGAATTAATTGTTCCAAATAATAGGTACCAATTAATTTATATTATCTACAGTAGCTCCATTTCTCATCGATAAAACATATAGGATGATCAGAAGAGGTATTTACGACTTGGCCAAAGACGATTCTTTAAGGCGACGATAACCGACTCTTAATGATTTTATACTGAAGGTCACGTCTAAACGAGTAGTGTTAATGATTTGAAAAAAACAAAGTTTAATTAGAGCATTCTCTTAATAACTTAGTATGTGAATATGTTAGATTACGTCTATATTACATAGTGAAATTAATTTGTAAAGTTATGTCTAACGCGGATAAAAAACTGACATTCACGCAAAATCTATCAAGCGTATTTTTCTGAAACTTTCACCTTTTTACAGATAATTTAATTATTGATCTTTGAGTATAATGTTCTTTTGTTTTATATGTTTTGTGTGTAATAAATTAATAATGCGTTTTATTTGGGCCAGCGCTCCTGGATGGGCGAGTCCTATTACTGGCTGGACGTACGACGCGTTTCGTGAGCTCAGTACAGAACACGCAAGCTAACCACTCAAGGTCGCTGGCATATATCAGGGCCTTAAACCCACACCACCATTAGTATTCATAACGAACACCACTCGCAATGGATTATGCACACCTCAGTCATCTTACCGCCGCCGCCGGCCGATCAGAACAATAATTTCATTTAGGAAACGCAATGAATTGTTAAATTCATCGAATCAAACAAAAAGCGTAGTCGTGGTTTTTAGCACATAACTGAGTGTATAATTACACCTTTGTGTCGCACGCACCCACGCGGAAGGAAGCGCCGCGGCCGCCCGCGCACCCCGCACCCCTCGCGCCGCGCACCGCTGTCAAAGCTGCGCACGCGCCGGTCAATGCACAGAGCTGAAACAACCACTATAATACCATACATAACACCATAATACGACCTGGAACAACCACCACAATACCATAATACGACCGACTAATTTAATTAATATTAAAATTTCGAACAGATGAACAGAAATTACCTTGATTTTGTTGGTAGCTAATTGTTATACAATGTTTACTTAGTGGCACACACCTGCTTTAACTCAACTGCCGTTTTGCCTACAAATGAGAGTTGAGACAGACGATTAAACGATTCAGATCACTCTTAGTATTCATGACTACGAACAGCACCTGTCCAAACATTGCACACAGTATGTATTCAAACAACAGCTTGTCACAGGAAGTGAGTGCAGAGTCACAGTGCCGCAGCTCGGTGGAGGCGCGCGGCGTCCAGCTGAAACTGAAGGGAGGCGCGCGCCGGCGCCGCGCCAGTGTGCGCGCACCTCGCCCGAGATATGGACGCACTCGTGAGTCTAACTCTATGGAACTCTATGGTTAATTATAACTACTGCACTGTGCCGATACACGATATACACTCAATATTTCTTGTTTCTAGTTTTTAGGAAGTACAATAGGAAGTGGAACAGTGCTACGCCTACGGAGTTGTAAAGGAGAATTGCATCTAGGTGACCGAATGTCAGCGGCATGCGGTCGTTTGCGCTTGGCTGTCACTGTAGTAGTGAGCGATCAAGCTCTGAAGACTGACACTCGCAGGATCAACGAGTAGAGCTCGCTCGCTAAGTATACCCAGCCATAGTAGGGTAGGGACCGTCGTCATTACATCTTAATCTAATCTCTAGACCTACTCAAATAGGAGAGACCTGTAGGGCCAGCAGCTGACTGTGGCAGGCTGTTTAATGAAGAGTTAAATAAGTGTGATATTGATGGTGTCGTTACTTTCAGACGCAACTGGTGGTGTTATGTGTGTGCGGGACGGCGCTGGGCGAGCCTCTGGGTGAAGCGCTGCGCCGCCACAGTCGCTACGGCGTGTACGCGGGTGACTACTCGCAGTACTCGCAGTACACGCGCGACTACGAGCCCTACGTGTACGCGGCCATCCCTCTGCATGCGCCCGTGCCCGTGCTCCGTGTGCTGTCACCCGCGCCGCTCGGCCGTGATCGCAAGCACGCGCCATCCGCACACCACCCTGTGTACGCGCGCGCGCCCTACGCCAACGACTACGCACCGGCCGCGCACTCCGACTACGAGGCCTCGTACGAGCCGCCGCAGTACGCTTCGTACGCCAGCCACTACCAGGCGCCGCAGCTGTACGCGGCGGCGTCCAACACGCCCGAGGAGCCGATCCTGTACGCGCGGCCTAACCCCGCCGGCGGCTACACGTACCACAGCGCGCCCAACAAGTCCGCCGCAAAGCGCGCGCCCTCCGACGTGCCTCCCTACATCATACGAGTGCACAAGTATAGGATCGTTAAGGAACGCTAGGCATGCCGTGGAACTTGTTCAATAAATTACGTTATGTTTCCCAATATTAATAACCGTGTAAATATATTATTAATTAGTCGCCTATTTATTCGTGATGGAGGTCTACTATATTAATTTAAGGCTACATTTAGTTTCGTTTGTAAAACTAATTCCTTGTAGAATGTAAGGTATGTTGACAGAATTATATTAATAGATTCATGCACATGGTATTATTTAAAATATTTCAATCAAGCACAATTGAACAGTACAGTCTAAATACAGATAACATTAATATACTACCTACTTCTTCTTTTTTTATCAATTTGGCATTATCCTCAATGAAACTCATTCAAAACAAACAGACAGAACAGAACCCCTTTTTTCTGTCCATTGCTCATTGCATCTTTCTCTGATCAATGTAGTGGGTAACTGAGTAATACTTACCCAGTGCCGGTTAAGCACTACCGGCGCCATGGTGTACGTTACCCCAGCAGGAAAGTGTCTCCTAGAGTGATATGAGTGGAACGTATAATTAGTGAGTAATCTGCTGTAAATGTGCGCCAAATAAAAAAATTGTGCGTTTTGACGATTTGGAATAAAACGGAAAAAACGATTCCTGCTGGAGTAACGTTTTTCCAGCAGGAAAATTCTAAATGAAAGGCCGGAGACCGAAATATTTTGCATGGGCAGAAAGCTTATATTTGTGCAAAAATGTGCGCCGAAAATATAATTTGTGCGTCTTCAGGTTTTCGAGATATTGCATTTCCGGCTGGAGTAACGTTTTGCAGAATCGTGTATCTCTAAAACCATTATATGTGCGCCTGTAGAATAAAAATATACGAGTACCTCTTTATTTGTGCATATTTGTGACAGATTTGATTTATGAAAATATTTATAATTTTCAATAATCGCGCTTTTTTGAAAACCCGAAAAAATACCGCAGCGCCTAAATCAGAAAACGTATAAGCTCGCTGAAAACTGTATTCGATCCTTCTTGGCGCTTTTAATAACCATAAAAAGTTTCAAAAGTGTACATCCATGCATTATTGAATAATATTGTTAAAAGTCAAAACGACGGTGTCATAACTTTGACGGCAAAATACAAGAAACCGGCTCAACCCAAGATGTGTGGGTCTAAACCAAGAATTAGTGCGTTTAGTCAAAAATATATAGTGAAAATATTCAGCTTGGAAATGTTCGCATTAAGTAGATATAAACAAAAAACAAAACATGTACACAACGGCTGGTTATCCGACCAAATTCGAATGACTAGAAAACTGCGCCGATTTCATACTTAACGATGACCATCTTTATTGGACGTATTAAACCTAAGCTGTTGTCCGTACAGTCGCGTTCAAACGTTTATTGGCAATTATATAACCTAACTTTGGGGGCTAATTAAAAATATTAACATGGGATTTAAACATAACTGGCGAAATGTGGGTTTACTGTACACCTCTGACCAACCCTTCGGGGAACGGAAGCGTGATATGATAGAATAAATGCGTATTGATGACGAAAAACTTTATCTAACCTACGGCTTAAATCAATATATGTAGATACTCTGCCTTTTTTTACTGTTATGTTAATTGGCTTTTTATTTTTAATCTATAAACTGTAGGTATCTGTAGGCTCTTTTTCACACATTTCTTGAACTACTTATTTATTTTTTTAAACAACCGCATATCATGTTTTTGGTCTTTATAGTACTTTTTTTCTACTATAATTATAAATGCAAATGTCTGGATGTACATACTTATGTCCTTCGTTCACACACAAAACACTGAGGGGTTTATTTATAAACGCTGCTTAAAGTTAAGTAATGATTAGCGACTGTTTAACCATAAATTTTTGACGTTTGAACGTCACTTAACTTTAAGCAACGTTTATGAATAAACCCCTGAATGTATTTCAATGTTTGGAAATAAGAAGATAACATATACCTTGGAATAGCACTTAGGCTACTTTTTATAATGTACTTAATCATGTGCAAAAGTCACGGAAACAGATAATGGAATATAATCTAATAACAAGTTTATTTTTTTACTTCTTTTCTACTTCAGTGTACTCAGGCACAACACGTGTCAACCGGTTCGTGAGTAAAGTTAAGAAGGTCATCGTTAAGTATGAAATCGTCGCATTTTACTAGTCATTCGAATTTGGTGGGATAACCAGCCGTTGTGTACATGTTTTGTTTTTTGTTTATATCTACTTAATGCGAACATTTCCAAGCTGAATATTTTCACTATATATTTTTGACTAAACGCACTAATTCTTGGTTTAGACCCACACATCTTGGGTTGAGCCGGTTTCTTGTATTTTGCCGTCAAAGGTATGACACCGTCATTTTGACTTTTAGCAATATTATTCAATAACGCATACATGTACACTTTTGAAACTTTTTATGGTTATTAAAAGCGCCAAGAAGAATCGAATACAGTTTTCAGCGAGCTTATACGTTTTCTCATTTAGGCGCTACGATATTTTTTCGGGTTTTCAAAAAAGCGCGATTACTTGAAAATTACAAATATTTTCTTAAATCTAATTCTGTCACAAATACGCACAAATAAAGAGCTACTCGTGTATGTTTATTCTAAAAGCGTACATACAATGGTTTTAGAGATACACGATTCTGCAAAACGTTACTCCAGCAGGAAATGCAATATCTCGAAAACCTGAAGACGCACAAATTATATTTTCGGCGCACATTTTTGCACAAATATAAGCTTTCTGCCCATGCAAAATATTTCTCTCTCCGACCTTTCGTTTAGAATTTCTCTGCTGGGAAAACGTTACTCCAGTAGGAATCGTTTTTTCCGTTTTATTCCAAAATGACAAAACGCACAAAGTTTTTATTTGGCGCACATTTACAGCAGATTACGCACTAATTATACGTTCCACTCATAGCACTCTAGAAGACACTTTCCTGCTGGGGTAACGTACACGGCGCCATGGGCGAGGTTTCTATGGCGTCCACTTTCTACTCTCCAATTCACACATGTGAAAGAAACCAGATGTATTTTTTTAACCACCGTTTATATCAATAAAACTTAAAAAAAAAACTTTTAGCCTTTCTATCGTCAAACTCTCATATAAAGGCATCAAAGTCTATCCTCTCTGCAATTTAATTTTCGATTGACAAAGTTGCCAAGTTTGTTAATCTCGATTGAGATAATGGTGCCGATTCCCTTGTTCACAAACTAAATAAATTTATGTGCAGTGCTTCTTTTTCTTTCTATTTCATTAAGAAAAGGACAAAAGATAAATTTTAGTTTAGTCCTGTCAAATTAATCAGCGCCTGTCACTACTCCATACAAGTTTAGACGTGATTAAAAACTTGCCGACTAAAATTACGTCAATTTACGTCAAGCACTGATTAATTTGATAGGACTAAACTAAAATTTATCTTCTGTCCTTTTCTTAATGAAATAGAAAGAAAAAGATGCACTGAACTTAAATTTAGTTTAGTTTGTAAACAAGGGAATCGGCACCAATGTCGATCGCATATAGGTTTTTTTTCAACGTCCTTTCACCACTCGCTACCGTTACAGGTATAGTGACCAATATTTTTAATGAAAGGACGAGACAGGAAACCAGACATGAAGGAGCGCCCCTTCATGCCTGGCGCCCTTGGGCGGTCGCCCAACCTCGCCTTACCCTAACGCCGCTACTGTACTTGTCTAGTACTTAATAGCCAGCTAATTAGCAAGCTTATTCCCAAAGTACTCCAAAAAGAGTTCCCAAAATACTCCATAATTTAAAAAAAAAAAAATTAGGTTTCATAATATTCTACTCCATGATAACATTAAAATGTTCTCAAAGTACTCCACCCCATTTTAATCAAAAAGCTAATTTAAATATGTACCGGAATACTATAAAAGGGTAGCTGACGTACAGTCAGGTTCAAAAGCTTTGCAAATATATTTTTAAGTATAAATATGTGTTTAAATAAAAGACTATAATATAATTCAACTATCATTTTGAGTCTTATTTTTTTTATTCAAAAATTAAAAATATACAATAATATACTGACACAATTAAAAAAGTGGAGCTCTGGATTCAGAAGTCTAAAAAACATGAAAAACAAATAATAAAAAATCTAAAATGATATCTGGCAATTAAGCCTAACATAAATCGAAGCGCTGGCTTGATCATTGTATAGTGTTATCGTATCAAATACTTAATATTAGTTTGTTTATGGTCACACTGACCAATTTATTTGTTGTTGCCATTTGACTCATTTGTTGTACCTATGTTTAATTACTAATTGATTGAGTTTGTAAGTTCCATTAAATTATTTTGTTAAGAATATCTAAGAAATTAGTTTACTTATCAATTATATTTTACAAAGGCTTTGTTACAATTTTTAGTTTAAAACTATTTGGTTTGGGTTAATAGTTCATTTCATTTTATCTGTAGCAATATTCATGTTAGATAAGTAGTAAGGGTAGACAACTGTCATTTGAAATGTTATAAAAGATCGTGTAACTATAATTTGGCCGCTTTTTCTGTACGTGTCACTGGACTGGTAACATTATACAAAGTTGTAAGTAATTGATTTTAATTTATCATCAACCTTTTTCCCAACACTTGCATCAATAGTCACTAAATCAGCTCGGGAGACTATTGTAGGTGTACAAGTTAAAGAAGACGTCCTGTGGTCCGATCATTATCCTCTCGAGATTGAAATTTTGTTAGATAGCTTCAAACCTAAATTTCATAATAATTGTATGCAATATAACGATGTGCGCTGGGGTGATAGAAACTCTGAACAATGTGACATGTATAGTAATTTATGTAATTATAATTTAAAATTAATTGACTTTCCCATTGAAATGACCGAATGTTGTGTTATGTATGTAATAATGTGGACCACAGACTTGTTATTGACAATATGTACGATAAAATAATTCAAATATTATGCCGGGCAGCTTGCGATAGTCGTTCGTCAAGTGTTCCCAGATTCAGGAAGCCGGTTCTCGGTTGGAACAGGCACGTAAGTGATGCTCACAGGGCGGCCAGGGAAAGTTTGAGTTGTGGATTTGGTACGGCAAGCCGGCGGGAGGTCGCGTGTGGAATGACATGCAGACGACTCGTAAGATTTTTAAATCACGTTTACGCTGGTGTCAGAATCATACTGACCAAATCAAAATGGACATCCTTGCGTCGTATCATTCCAGGAGCGACTTCCGCAGTTTCTGGAAGTCTACTAACAAACTTAATAGTAAACCAGGTCTACCTGTGAGTGTCAATGGTGCTTGCAACCTTTCGGGAATAGCAGACTTGTTTAGGGACCATTTTACCGTTGGGTCACCTTTGGCGTCGACACAGTCCACGAGCGATGATGGTTGTAGTAGTCGGGAAGTCAGCGTCCGGTTTACGGCCAAAGACGTACGGCAGGCCATTAAATCTATGTCACAGGGCAAGTCTCCGGGCCATGACGACCTGAGCATTGAACACCTAAAGTACGCGGGATATCATACGCCCGGAGTACTGGCGATGTTCTACTCCTTGTGTGTAGGACATTCATACTTACCTGCGCCGATGATGAGGACTGTGGTGGTGCCAATTGTCAAAAACAAAACCGGTGATATTGGTGACAAATGTAATTATCACCGATTTCCTTAGCCACTATAGTCGCAAAGGTGCTTGACAGTTTGCTGAACACGCAGCTTGATAAACATCTACAGATACACGACAACCAATTTGGTTTCAAGTCAGGTCTTTCTACTGAAACGGCTATACTGTGTCTGAAGCTAACTGTTAAGTACTACACGAATAAAAATACGCCCATTTTTGGGTGTTTTCTTGATTTATCGAAGGCGTTTGATCTGGTTTCCTACGATATTCTATGGCAAAAATTACACCAAACAACGATGCCCTAGGAACTAATCTGTACTTTTAAATATTGGTATGGGAACCAGATCAACGTTGTTCGGTGGTCAGGGGCGTATTCGACACCATACAGGTTGGAGTGCGGCATGAGGCAGGGGGGCTGACATCGCCGAAACTTTTTAATCTTTATGTGAACGCGCTTGTGGAGGAGCTCAGCGGCACACATGTCGGATGCCATATTGATGGAGTATGCCTTAATAATATTAGTTACGCGGACGACATGGTGCTGCTGAGTGCTTCTGTAGGTGGGCTGTCGCAGCTGCTTGGCATTTTTATTAGATTAAAATAAAACTATACTAGATAAAAACATAATTGCCCACGTGGTGTGGTGTGTTGTGCATGATGGTGTGTTTTTGTGTGTATTCGTAAGGATTAAAGCCTACAATTTTAAATATGCATCGACGTTATAACAAAATACTAAACTTTAATCTTTCTTTTAAGAATTTTTGTGACTGACTGTACTGAAGTATATATTGTATTTTATAGGTAATGTTAATGGAGCAGTTTGGGAATAAATAACGAATAATCACTGGAGTACTTAGAGAATGATTCCAGATACCTATGGAGCAGAATGGGAACAAAATAATAAGTATTTTTAAATAATAATAATAATTCCTTGGAGTAACTTGGGAACTAATGTACGAGATTCTTATCTTTTTAGAACAAAAGAATGGAGTATTTTGGGAATAAGCCAATTAGAAAAGTATTCTCTGTCCACATATTTGTCATCCTACAGGGATCAAGTACGAGTTTGAATTATGATAAAATTTTGGTTAAATCACGAAAACACGTATCAAACGAGCTGTAAAAGCAGTTCGTCACTGTTCCGACGTGACAGTGGTCCTGACTCTTCACTGAGTCGGAGAACTGGAGGGAAATGCCCTCCTACTGTGAGTCCATGATGGTCCAGAAGGAGGCTGCCGAGCGGATCGTGACAGGACTGATCCCGCTCGGAGAAGAAGGCGTTGGGACGCAACAGCCTGGACGCCTAACTCAAACTCAAAGCATTTATTTCAATTAAACCATTTACAGGCACTTTTGAATTGTCAAAGAGACGGTCAGTTAGTCAGAGTCGGCAAGTTGAAGCTAGATGCCCATTCCAATACGTAGATCACTATGGAGAAGAACGGACAAGAAACTCCAAGGACACTCTTTTAAATCAAGATATTACATAATCCTGGGTACATTATTCTTGTTGCTTCTATATGTGAGACAATGTAAAAGTAATAAAACAATTCAAAATATAAAATTACAAATTAAAAATAAGCCCTGGCAGTCAAGAGATGACCAACCAGTCCCAACTGCCGGCGCCCGTTCACGAACATGACGCATGGATCAGCACCTGGATGGTGCTGATCCTCTCAACCATTTTGTAGGGAACCGAATGATCCAACACACGCGCCACCATTAGTGAAACATTTAAGTGAGCATGACATACTCTCAACTGCCATGCTCTTTCAAGTCAACATAAATCATAATAACATAGTAAACGACTCCATGGTATTCACATTTACAAAATTGAAAAAATGCTGCTAAATTATACAGAACTATAGTTTGCAATGTATTTGAGAGATTAACCCAATTCAGAGAGCTAAATCAGCGAAGTATTTATGTTAAGACTTAACGAGGACGTGTAAAAGAGTTTAACCTTTTCACCGCCCACGTACACAGAACGCGATGCCTCGCCAGCGCCAAGCTATAAATGTATAACGAAATATATAGTAAACAGTAGTGATGAGGGTATCATCATATCGATGAATGAGATTTATACGCGTTAAGGGTCAATTCATACTAGAGCAGAGTCGAAGCGCATCGAAGCGTCAATCTGAAACTTAACATAGCAAATTCACCCTTACCTCCACAACATAATACACATATTTCATTTAATATAGAAAAAAGACGCGCGAATTGGCGCGCATTCGACAGAATTCGCGCGTCGGAGCGCAACAAACGCTGATTGGTGCGCGCGCGTTACGTTTTAGAGATAAGGGTGAATTTGCTGTGTTATCCTTTAGACTGACGCTTCGCTGCGCTTCGACTCTGCGCTAGTATAAATTGACCCTAAGATAAGTTTTATTTATAATTTTACGGATATAAATAAAAACTGATTTAATATTTCCATTTTTGTTTAATTTCACATTATCATTAGTAAGAAAAACTAGTATAAATTATAAGTATTAAGGAAACAAATGCTTAACTCAATTAGAGCTATAAGAAATGTGGTATATCTCTATTTGTTTCATGACATCTTCCGTCGACTTCATTTCAAGTCCTTGGCGCTCAGAGCACGGTAAATTCAATTATTGTTAGGGATGACGTTTAAGGTCTTTCTTTCTTCTATTTTTGTTTATTCCGTTTTTTTTTTTTAATGTAAATACAATTTTTCACTGTTTTTCGAAATGGAAAGTATGTATTTTAATTATAACACACTTGTAGCAGTATTCCTAAGCTATCACAGCACTGTTTTATAAAGCTTTGTCTCTGTCCTTTTATTTACTCATGTAACGGTAGTGTAACGTTTACCCGTCAGGCAGGGCATTTTTAAGCCGCGGTCCCACGACCCGATAACTGAAAGGCCGCGCCAGGTCGTACCGAGCATTATTATTTATTTATTTTAACTTCTCACACACATGGTACAAAAGCGGACTTAATGCCATAGGCATTCTCTACCAGTCAACCAAGGGTAGTGAAGAGATAAGATGGCAGGTGCTCTATTTAAGAGGAGATAATTATAACAATAAAAATATTAAAAAGATAACAAATAAAAATAAATACACAAGTACATAAATATGATCATGTAGCATTCCCACGGATCATCCCATATATTATAAAATTGAATAGCGTCACATTTTGTAATCTATTACAAACGAAGTCGGAAAAAAGATGCGTGCGCGCTCACCCGTTCATTCCTGCACTATGCCAAAGTGACCTTGACAGCCTTACGCTTATGACGCCACAGAACGACTAATATAGAAGTCCGTGGCGCTCGGGGCACTGACAACCAACTGTTTTGTAGAGATGGGAATATAATGATCGACGAGGATTGCTAAACAATAACAACAACGATTTAATTCCGGGTCGGCACCCAACTGAAGATCTTATTCATCTATTTTGCCTTTGTTATAAAGTAGTCGACTATGTTCATATTTTACTGACCTCAAATTGTTTTCGATAGTAATATTTATAAATATTTCAACGGGCGAAATCAAACAGTGATAACTTCCGCGTCCCATCACTAGCCGACTTGATATGTAGTTCTTGGCGTTCTGGGGACATGAACACATTCGGAGTTTTTGGTTTTTGCCGATTTTAAGACAAATAAGGACTTATTTTGTGTAGAAAAATTAAAAATAGGGTATTAGACAGAGCTTTATTAAATAATAAAAGAAAACAAAACCTTAAAATAAAGTAAATTTATTTTTATAAGATAGTTAAAATGAAGAACTTTATATGAAGTCGTGGCGCTGGTGGCACGAAAATCTGGAACTTCTATTATAGTCCGTGGCGGTGAAAAGGTTAAGCAACGATTGTGTGCTATTATAAAGTAAAAGTAAAGCAATACGTTTAAATCCAATGAGGTTCTATTATACTAGAGGCGCAACGTCCTACAAAAATATTCCGAAAAACGTAACCACTTACGAGTTAAAGACGTAGCTTTGAAACTGATACATAAATTATGTCAAAATGTCAAAATAATCTGTTTGTCTCATTTCTTCTTCCGTCAAACTAATTACGTCGGAACGAGACAAGACATTGTCATCGGAAAAACAGCCAGAGTTGCCAACGATCAACGTAATTACCCCAGAATTAATAAAGATATTTTTTATTGAATCAATTACCTACTATGAAAGATTGGGAACTTTCAATAGATTAAAGATTGAAAGAAATTGAAGAATTTGATACATATAGGAAGAAAAAAAATGTGCGTAAATGTAAATATTATATTTCAAAATATTAATATTGTGTCAAATAACTATTGTTTAAAATGGAATGATATTATTTCAGTGTTTATGACAATCATTTATCCATACTAATATTATAAATGTGAAAGTAACGCTGAACCGATCGTCATGAAATTTGGCAGAGATATAGCCTGGGATGGAGAAGGACATAGGTTACCTTTAACGCGATAACCGACATCCACGCGGGCGGAGCCACAAATGATAAATGATTTTATTTCTGTAAGTAGTAGTTTGTAGTAAGTTTGTACAAACACTTTTACACGTCAATCATATTTTTTAAACTAGATGAGGTCGGCGTTTCCAATCTGACTACTCTGAGAAGAAAGGCCGAAACAAACTCAGCGGTCACAGTCTCTTTTAAAGTCCAGACATAATCTTGGTCAGATCATGCATAGACCATGTAGATTGGTGTCTGAAATGGGCTTTTGATGAAAGAACCACACAGATTGAGTGGACCTGTCCAGTCAGTGCACAACACTATTTTTATTAACACAATGTGATCATAAACAATCTAGAATTTTCATTTAAAAATATAACCTCACTTTACGTCTAAGATTATTCATTGCTAATCATTGACATATATATTATATTACTGCGTAAGGACTGGGCGGACCGCATGTTATAGTGACGCCTCGAACGTGGTCCCAAAATAGTCTTCCCTATAACGAAGTGAACTAGAACGCGTTCGGCTGTCTTCGGGAGCGGTCGTAAAATTTTACAAGCAAAAATGCCAAGTTGTGTCGTGAAGGGTTGCGTGAACTACGACAAAAAGCACAATAAAACAATTGATAACATTTCATATCACCGATAAGTTAAAAATAATTAGAAATTAAAATAGTAATTATATCAACTTCTAACATTATTTAAAACAATTTTCTTTCTAATTTGTCTCAACGTTTGATAAAGACGACGCGAAGCCGCGTAAAAGTGCGACATAACTTTGCAGCGGCGCGCGTTTTTATCCGATGAAATGTCAAGATTTATTATTATTACTATATGATATTATTATGTATAATATTATTTTTATTGTTTATTAAAAGCAAATTAAAATGTGTTTTTATGTACTTACTGCTAAAAAATCTGTAAGTACAGTGAAATACGTATTTATTTTGCAGATTTCCTTCTGATTCCGTGCGAAATAAAGTTTGGAGTCGTGTCATACATAAAAAAAAATTCGTTTAAAAATATTGTTTTATTCGAAGGCCAATGGAATTTTTTTATCACAAACAAACTGCAATAAATATAAATTTCGAAAAATAGAAGGTTTTTTTATTTCTTTATACCTCGAAAAATACCCGCTCTTACAAATTTACGTCTAGGAGCAGACCACGCCGATTGACATCGTAGTTAATAGTACCTAGTTGTAATAGATGGCGTTAGTGTTTTTGTATGGCGACCGTGTCCGGCAAACGTTCGGACGACCGTATCTTTACTATTTATATCAATGTTGCTAATAAAATTATTATTTTTTGTAAAAAATGGTGATTTATTAAGTTAAAACCTTCGAAATACACGTGAATGTGTTACTTTTCTATTTAGTAAGTGTTTGGGTACTGCACAGTATGTTTAAACCAAACAGACTATAATAATAATTTAGACTTACAGGAACTTACATTCGTCATTCACTAAACTCCCAACAGTCTGGCAAAATCAAAATTGTTTTTACTGGTAACCCTGATGGCAATAAAATGTTTGATAAATGTAATTCGTCTTTTAATGTTTTTTTTTGGATAATCTGAAGAAAATTTAGCAAACTTTCTTGTGAAATGTAACACCACTTGCTTTATTAATCTTTTCAGACCGTGACATGCAAATTTTAACCGCACATTTCACCATTTTGATATTTTTTATCCTTAAGCTATCGCTCACTTGACGTTAAGTTGACAACTGATTACAGTGTTGCCAGTACCTGCACGATTTTCAGACGATTTACTATCTGAAATGGGACGATTTTTGGACAAAAAGGACGGCTAGAGAAATATTAATTTGTGTGAGTACTGTTATATTTTTAGGACAAATAAAAAAAGAAAAAAAAAATTGATATTCAAGATTTTAATTTTGTTTTTTGCATGTCTTTGGTCGGCTCAATCTTCACGACATCCTTAATTCCTGAACTCGGGAACTCGCAAAATGAAAACTCAATTTCAAATTAAACACCGACGAGCATCGTAGTAACTCTCGTACGTAATGAATTCAGCTGAATAACCGAATGATTGTGGTTGTTTGTGTGCATGAAAGGTACAGGCAAGCGATACGGATCACTGCGCGTGAAAAAAGGATGGCTGGCGATATTTGCCAGCACCTGCACCAGCAGTGGTCTCTGAAATTGCATTCACACGCCGCGCGTTTCGTTTACATAATGTTTTACGCATTTTTGTAATTTTTTAAACTGCGTTTTATTATTTGCATTTTAAACGCATTTTTGTAATAAGAAAGTAAATGATTGTAGTTGGCTATTTGAAAAGGGACGGAAAAGGGACTGAATATATGAACGGACATCGAAGGGATGTAAAGATGTTTAAACGGACAAAAATCGTCCCTTTTGGGACGTTCTGGCATCACTGCAACTGAATTCAGATATGCCCGTGGACATATACGACGTAGTAATGCGTTGGTGCCGCACATTGCTGATCTAGTCCTATATAAGATCATTATTTAAATCCGTAGTTCGAACGTCAGCTGTTGGTTTTAGGTTACCGGTGTGTAACCAAACACTGTGTTTTACTTTATTTATTTACAGGAAAAGAATAATCCTGGATATTTATGCTATTAAATTACGTTTACACATAAAATTACACATTTTATAATAAGGAACAAAAATTTGACATGTCACTCGGGCAGTGTTGCCAGTCCAGGGGGGGCACACTTAACACTGTCATCAATTTCCATAAGCGGCAGCGACATCTGAAGTTTGGTGGGTGAATTATACTAGGCAGCTATCTTGTCTTTGTTGTCAAATGTCATACAAATGTCAATGTCATTGCACTGAGTACTTTTTTTGATATCCGCCATTGTCAACTCCGGCTCTCTATACTTACTTTACTCTTTTACTTTACTCTTTGTGCCAGTCCATCTCCCTCACAGACCATATAGATCTCCCTCTACCTTACTCTACGAGCGAGTCAGCGAGCACACATGTGACTCGCGCTCCAACCAATCAGAATCACCGTTCCAGAGTGGCCGAGCGCGCATTCTCATCGCACGGCGCGCTCTCGCCATCTCAACTCTTAATTAAGTTTAAAACTTCCATTCCGGCATCACCACCATACTACACAATAAATTAAAATATAACTAATAGGTATGCAATAAAAAAAAGAATTACCTCTACATCGATGTCAAACTCTTCGTCTGATAAAAATTCTTCATTTTCATCGCCTTCTAGAATTCGTATTAAGGCAATGCTTGTACAGCGCCAGCAGGTCAACCTACCCGAAACTGTCAAATTTTCGCAATCAACCTTGAACCTTATTCTGTAGTGATAAAGTTGAAAATCTATTAAAGAAATTTAACAGATTGTAGTAGCTTGATGTGCTGGCGTCTGTACAGTCCCTTATCTTCCCCATAATTGACTATTGTGATATATATGTGCTACTATGACCTGAATGCAGATCTCCTCAATAAACTTGACCGACTTCATAGTAACTGCATTCGATTTGTTTTCAATCTCCGCAAGTATGATCATGTATCCGCACATCGATCGCTTTTAAAGTGGTTGCCTATCCGGCAGCGCAGAGCGTTGAGGGCTTTGACAACCCTGTTTTCTCTCCTTCACAAACCCACTTCTCCTTCTTAACTGACTTCTCTTTGTCAATATTTATGCGCTGCACACAGCAAGAATCTTCGGTCTGAGAATAATCGTCTTCTTCGTTGTCCTTCTCATCGCTCTGGTTTCATAAAATCTTCTTTCTTTGTCCAGGCGGTTTTCCTTTGGAATTCGCTCCCTCAGAATATCAGGACGGTAACCAATCAGTTCACATATAGAGTGAAAGCTCGAGAACACATAAATAAGAAGTTGGCAGATTCGTCTCAGAATTAAGTTTTTGTAGGTTTTCTTGTTTAACTCTCATAACTTTTTATTTTTAGTTGTATGTATGTATATATGTATTTATTTATTTATTTATTTATTTATGTACACACAAAATAGTTGACAGGACAATATATTAACATAAAAGAGCAATTGTTTGAATTGTTTTTCTGTTATTGCACCTACTGTGTACGAGTATTATCTCTGCATCACCCTAAGGTAGACTGGTAGAAAATGCCCAAGGCATTACGTCCGCCTTTGTACAGTTTTTACTTGTGCATAAAGTTTTAATAAATAAATAATTTGAATTTTTGGCGTTGGCAACACTGAGTGACAGTAAGTCAGTCAGTCACTGTCAGATTGGAGTGGTCTGTGGTTTGGAGAAAGGCGGCAAGACTGCAAAACTGGTTACCTAAATAATTCTAATTCTAATGTCTATTAGAACTACTAATAGAAACTTACCTGTGACTTAATTTAACTTTCCCCAATAATAAAAAATGCCGCGAGTAAACCTTGATTACATCGTCAGTTTCAGCAGTGAGGATCCTGTAAGTACAGAAGCCTCTGACTTTGTTTACATTTCTTTACGTGATCATCAACACAGTATCCACTTACTGTTTTATGGACGTCCTAAAGTGTAATTTGACTACTTTTATATAAACTATTAATTAATATTTAGCTCCTCGTAGTCCAGCACTATGTAGGTAGTGTTACATGTTTCAACTTGTTTCAAGTTCCACCTAAGCTTGTTTGTTGGCGTGAACTATTTGTGATTACCAAAAACTCCATATTGCATCAATATCCTGTTTATATTATAAATGCTGTGTGGTTTCTTATTTCTTGTTTAGTATTAGGTATGTATGTTTATTTATTATTTATTTTATTATTTATGTACACACTGTTAAATACATAGAGATACGACATAATTATAATTTCAGTACAAAGGTACTGCTTATTTCTTAAGAAATTTCTTCCAGCAGACCTGCGAAAGGAGAAATGAAAAAGAAATGTAGACAATAGTGTGTGAGAACATGAAGAGAATGATATGAATATGCGAAGTCTTAAACTAAAATATTAAATATAACATATACTTAAATAAAGCTACAAAAATATAAATACATATATCTATAAATATATACATAAAATACTCACAGTTGAGAGGAAAGGTAATGCTCTTTTACTCGATGTTTGAATAGAGATATAGTTTTTAAATCGCGAATGCTAGGCGGAAGCGAGTTCCATAATCTTACAGCATGGACAGAGAAGGAATAAGAATAGTAGCTAGTTTTATGAGGATGAGATTTAAGGAGGGATCTAAGGTGTGATCTACACGGTGCGTCGCTAGGACGGGCGTATGAAAAACGCTCACGTAAGTAGGAAGGATAAGACGGGAAAATCAGAGTATTCCTACGAAGGCGGATTGGGAGCCACTTGAGTTCCTTGCGAAGGTGAGAAACATGGACATACTTTCGAAGACCGAAAACAAAGCGAATGCACAAATTTTGCAAGCGCTCAAGCTTGTTCAATAGCTCCTCAGTAGCATCTAGGTAGCAGGCGTCGGCGAACAAACCCTAACCCCCTAACATTCCCTTTCCATGACTGGTGCAGGAGCACCCCGCCAGCAACCTGCTGCAGCGGGAGGTGAGCAAGAAGAAGTGGTTGTGCAAGAAAGGGGATTCGTCCTGCTCAGTGGTTCTGCAGCTGCCCAGAACTGTCAAGGTTGGTACAGCTGCACATCTCACCTCACTATTATAGAGTAAAAATCTATTATACATAGAACTATTTATTTAAATGAAACATTCATTAAATTTGCCTTTTCTTTTTTCATTGACGTCTCTCAGGATAACAACATAGTAGTCATGGAAACGACAATTTCTTTTTAATATGTCATAGACTCATTATCTATAACACTCCCCCCCATGAAGATGATCTTTAGTTCTGAGTGACTCTCATTCCCATCATCTTCAGCAATTTTAACAACCTTGGTTGTGGCAGCGCCTTCGTTAAAATATCTGCTTCCATATTTTCTGTCCTTGTAGCGAATCGTCACTAACTTCTTTTGGACACAATCTCTTATAAAATGTTCCTTTATGCTAATATGTTTTGACCTTTTTCCTGTAATCATATTTTGCTATCGTTTGCTAATTTTTGCGCAGCCAGATTATCATTGAAAATAACGACTGTGGCACTCCAATGTCTTCTAGCAATTGTTTCAAATGTAAAGCCTCCTTAGCTGCTTCTGACATTGCCATGTATTCGGCTTCTGCTGTTGACAATGCTACCACTCTCTGTTTCTTTGTTTCGTGACTAATCAGACCACCACCATACTTAAATATATATCCTGTATATGATCGGCGACCGATAGTACATGCGTCGGCCGTGCCCGTAAGTGTCGTTAATGTTTCTGTTTTCTTATATGTTAAACATATGTTCTTAGTTCGTTTTAGGTAACGTATAACTCTTTTTGCTGCTTGCCAGTGTCTTTGGTCATAACAGTTGTTGTACTGGCTTAAGTAACTTACTGCAAACATTATGTCTGGTCTTGTTGCGACAGATAGGTACATTAATGAACCAATCAGTTTTTGATATAGAAAATTTTCCTTCAGTTTTTTTTTTTTTTTTTTTTTTTTAATTTTCGCTTTGGAAGCATGCTGGGCCCATAACCTATTATACACCGTGGCATTTTAACCGTCTTACAACGGCAGCCCACTTCATGTATCCAATGACTACTAATCATTCATAACAAAATAAAAACCATTTGAATAATTCAAAAAATTTAATAGTATTAATAAAGTATGACGCATGACGCAATTTGAAACACCCTGTTACGAGCGCGCGGTCAGAGCCATAACAAAAAAGTGACACCAAAGTAGCCACGAGCGTTTTAGCGGATAAGTACCTTTCAAGGTCGCGCGGAATGGAGCGGCCACATTTTTATCAGAGTTCATTCACCCTAGTGTAAAAATGTGTTTCTTACTATTGCAACCTTGATGTTCTCGGTATGTATGTAGTAGTTTGTAAGGATATTTAACCCAAACTAAGTTGTGTAAGATAGATACGAGTAGGTACATACTAAGTGCAGATTATTAAAAGAGGTAGGTACGATTTAAATTACAAACATACGGCCGATTTCAATAACTGATAAATTTGTTTTCGTTCGACAGATAGAAAGGTCATTGGGCATTTTGTTTGGACATTTGACCCACGGCGTACACAAACGAAATAGGGCAAGGTATTTAGATAAATGTATCTGCACCCCAGTGGTACGGGTCGCATTCTTGTGGGCCTTGGGAGAATTGAGATTTATTTTTTATTTTTTATTATTAAGGTATTTTTAAAGCATTTTTGTAACGAATTAACTCAAAACTTTTGGACTGATTTCAAAAATACTTTTACCAGTCGAAAGCTAGTCATCCTTAAGTGGCATTGGATAATTTCCCATGGGAATAGATATATAATAAGAAAGTAGAATGTGCTAGTTTTATCAAAAGCTATTTAAGGGACGTAAAAATAAAATCCAGTTCTACTTGAATAATATTTTTATCCTGCTTGATCAAAATCTATTGTTATTTCATCTAAAAAGGCTGCAGGTCATCTATTACATCTTGATGCCTGGCCCATGATAAAAAGTAAACTAGGCTTACAACATGCGCACAGCTTCCAACAGTGCGGCGGCCGTGTATACACGAGCAGTAATACTGATCAATGCCATTTCTTCCAATTCTATTGGGATCTACTAAAATATACGTGTAATATTGTTTACTACTGACGTGTCGCGACTGAATTCGGCCTCTTATTAGTATCTTGTTTTCGATAATTTCTTGGTGTCGGTATATTTCGATGTGGTATAGTCCATTCAAACGCATGTGCTCGTGGCAGTAGACCTCGCGATTCTCAAGTGGTACGATCCCAACGTAAATAACATTAATTCTTCATATGTAAGGCGTGGAAAGTCTTCAAAATCCCGATCGTTTCCGTCGAGTCGCACGAACGCTACTCTCTGCCTGTTCAAATTATGCCTTATCACATAATCTGCCAGCTCATTGCGTTGATTCATCCGCTCATTTATTATGGATATGAACTGTTCCGCATACATATCGATGTCTTACGGCCGAAAAGGGATAAGCGACATTTTTTGAGAAATTCAGTTATATACATACTTAGAATCGCCTTTTTTTTCTGCGTCGATTGGTCTAGGTAACGTTTGCCTACGTGAAGCTTTTTGTCGGTTACGCGGTAGGAAAAATATAGACTTCTGTCAATTTATTTCGTTGTAAACGACTTCAATTTTTGTAAAATTATTTTTTTGGTGTTTGATCTACGAATTATTTAAGAATAAAGAAGTTACACCTTTTGGACTTTTTGTAATATTTTAATGATTGTACGTTAAACTATTTTGGCTGGAAGTAAAAATTCAGAAATATGTATTTAGTTTGTTATGCCTGTTCGTGTTTAAAACATAATTAGTCGTTTATTCCGTTTTGGCCGCATTTTGCAGACTCTGTTTGGTCTGTAGTCTTTTTTTCCTCGTTAAAAATAAATGAAAAAATGGAGGTTACTACATATTTACCCGCACACAAATATGTAATAAAAGTTAGCTTATCCTTTTTTTCCCTCCCGATATTTATACAATTTTGGCGGTTAGATAAAAAGCTAGACCAAAATCTTATCCTTATCCCAATTCATACTCTACGCGTTATGGCGCTTATCGAATTAAAAATAATTTAAATTGGCGGTTGTCGGTATCGTTTTCTGAAAACTACGAGCGCAAGCGGCAGCGGAACAAATTTTAGTCTCCAGGTGACCACGGGGCAAGCACCACGTGCGCACGCGAGCCGTTTCGGCGCGATAAATTTAGTATTACTTATTATAAGGTAAGTTAAATTTCATGCTGAAAAAGGACATAGATTTATTTACTTCTTGTTTACAAATAGATTACATAACTAAAATTTCAAAGATATTGATTAATTGTGACTTATATTTCAGATTAACAACATGACTGCAAGAAAACGGGCGATGAATATAATTGACAAAGCACTGCACAGTTCTGACATAACATTTCCGACACCAAGAGTGATAATTTTTGTATACCAGAACCTGCTCAGGTAGGGTTTATTACAAACAATTGTTATTTAGTATGTTTTTAATTTGATAAGTGCGAGGTGCCATTTTTATGTTAATTAAAGACTGAGCTGATTACCTAATTAAATGGTTTTTTATTGTATACCTATACCTCTTGGGTGAACTTGAAATGTTAAATGCAGAGATAACAGTTTTTTAAAGTAAAATAATCAAAATACATCCACTAAATAATTGACATCTTTTCAAAAAATGTGCTTGACACAATTTTCCTTTCAGTCAACTATTGTTACATTGTTGGTTAGATTATTATTATCACATTTTTTTCTCTAAAAACCAAGACTTGACCTTTTTTTCCTTAATTTAAATAAAACATGGGTTGAATTTAGGTCATTTTTACTCGTATCAGATAATTTGATAATTCAATTTACGACATTTTGGGTGATTTTAAAATAAAGACCATTTGGGGATAACCGACAGTAACTGCTTCTTGCAGGCTGAATTACGTAAAAATAAAAACGCCATCTTATAGATAGCATGCTAAATATTATAAAAACTCATTTCCAGGCTTTCGGGAGCTATACTTAATTTTTTATGATTTTTTTTCGTTTATTTTGAACTTTAAATCACTCCCCTGTAAAATTTGAAAAGAGGCGGTTATCCTTTTTCGCCCGTAAGTCATCGATATGGTCTTCATATGGATTTCGAGTAGCATTAATTATTGCCGCAGTTATTCTGAAGTCGTCCATCATATGTCTCATAGCAACATTAAAATATACATGGCGGAAGATTTTAAAATCTTTTTTAAATCTGCTGTTAATAGTTTCTACTACCCAACGGATCATAGTTAATAACCTAGATTTATTAGCATCTAATGTCGTCAGTTGTTCTCCTCTTGCTCTCGTTGGCGGCATGTGAGGATTATATCCGCATTCTTCAATAGTATTGATCGAATCTCGAAATCCACGATCCAATATAAAAATGTCATCAGTTCTCAAGAACCCATGAATCGGAGAATCTTGTCGCATCAGGTCGAGCATAATTCTTGCGTCCGAAGTATTTGCTGTATATGGTCCCATAGCATCTAGTATGTAGCCATCGGTACATACTAATAAAAAGGGTTTGACTAAGTTCCGAAACTTATGGAGACTAAGTTTTCCGCTGAAAAAGGAAATTCGCACTCTTCTGCAGATAAATATATGTTCCGTCACATACGACAATGGCTGCGGGATCATTTTGGTTACCACCGAAAAAATGGCTTGGGATTGAAAGGTTTCTGGCTACCACATCTTCTCTTGTAATATGATTTAATCCCAAATGCTGTGGCACAAAATCATTAATTAAGCATTCTCTTGCTATCACCAATTTCCTTTCTAATGTTCCCCTCGACATACTGAATTTAGTAGCTAAGCGCTCATCTGGTTCACCGGTTCTTATTGTAGTTAGGTAAATTCCAAGAACCGTGGCAGGACGCTCTGATCTATCACGCAGAGAAGGCGTTTGGTTTAAAATCACATTAAATTGATATTTTGAAAGACCCGTCCAAAAATGGAATTCGTTGTCATCTATTTGTTCGATATTTTCATAAGCAAATTGATTTCTCCGTTCGAAACCCCATTTGTACAGATTCATCATGCCTACAACATGAGCACCATTAAAGTTTTCGAGTGAAGGGGTATTAATTAAGTCTTCCCAATCATTTCTTATAAAATGAGGATTGCAAACCCGAGCTAATTCCGGTATGTAAAAATTATGATTATGCAAAAGTTTAAACTTAGCATACGGTGGAACAATGTGGGCCACCACATTTCTGCAGTTTGGAAAAACACAATGTCTGGCTGTATTTGATGCTGGCAAATATCCACTAGGCGCAACAAAACCGGGACCCAATTGTGGACCCGCAACATCTCTCTGGTCTGCCTCTCCTTCAACTTGATGGGGTACATGATCTTGAACTGCTTGATCTTCTACTGGTTGATCTTGCACGGGTTGGTCATCCACTGGTTGATGTGGTATATGTTGATTTAGTACAGGCTACAGGTTATACAAATAAATGTTTTTTTTTTTTTTACCATCAATCAAGGTTTTAGAGGTGACCCAGGTTGCTACATACCAGGTAGACAAAATAAGAATCATCAACACAAATCTACACTAATATTATAAAGAAAAATCCAAACAAAAATACAAACACAAAAATACAAATCTTTTTGATTTGTATTTTTGTTTACATACAAATCTTTTTGATTTGTATTTTTGTTTGTAATTTTTAAACTCTAAAACTACTGGACCGATTTTAACTATTCTTTTACTAGTAGAATGCTATATTTGCACTGAGTAACGGAAGCTATAATTTATAAGGATACCACGCGGGTGAAGCCGCTGGCGGAAGCTAGTAGAAGATTAAAGGTAGTGTTTCACATGCAAGAAAGTGATCAGATTGCAGATGTTCTCTTATATATCCTTACATACTGATCATGACATTACATTTACATGTAGCTGATCGTAGGAATGTCTGTCAATGTGATTCTGTTTTGTTTGTTTTTCAGATAACAGGAGTGCACATAGGAGCCTACCACGCGGCACTAGTGGAGGTGCTGGTCGGCCGGGCAGAGACCTCCAGTGAACAGTTCCAGGTTACATCATTTATCAGTTTTTTTTTTTTTGTTGTTAATAAAACTTACAGATAGTTGACAGCTAGTGAAAGAAGGCCAATTACAAGTTTTCACTGACAATATTAGGGTAGCACAAGAAACAGTAGACAGGCAAGAGAAAGTAAGAATAAGTAAGCACTTGCAGAGAATATTAAAAGATTGAATAAGTTTTGGTGATCTACAAAGAAGTTTTTACAAAGTATTTTTTTTAGTTTAGGTATACTAGTGGAGAATAAATCAAGATCATCTACACTCATACATCGAGTTGTATGCCCTGCTAGCTCTTATCATGAGTTTGTCCTAGGCCAAACCCTCCCTACACGCGATAGGACAAACCAGTATAGCCTAGGCCAAACTCCACCTGCGCTAAGATAGGTCGACGGATCGACGCCTATTTCTAGGTGGTTTAAAAAAAATATCCACGAAGGCTAAGGCGGAGCGGAGCGGAGCTCCCGCCTTAGCCTTCTAACCTAACCTATCCGAGTCGGGGTGTTAACCAAAATAGGTTAAACCGGTTGGGCCTAGGACAAACTAGTTTGGCCTGAAATCGGGTTTGGCCGGTAACATATGCACCACACAGAGGGAACATACAGAGGTCGATGATTCCTTAAGACTGCGCCAAGCGCGCAGTGGCGCCCTCATCGTTTGTTCGGTGATTTCTTTTATTTTAGAATGAAAATGCAGAAATTAACCACGTTAAGTTGTGCTCCACAACACTACGTTATTATTACAACAAACAGTTAAATTGTTATGTTTTATTGTAATCATTAAAACGGAGCTTAGTTGCCACTATTTTCCGTGTTGATCAGAATCTAGTAAATTTATAATTTCTTTTTGGCTTGGTATAATATCTGTATAAATGTTATCTAGGCATGTGGCACTAGTAGGGGTTATTCTTGTGGGCTCCAAAAATAGGCGTACAAGATTGTAGGACTGAAACAGACTTCATATTTTACTACAAGAACTTGATTTTTCTAATGGATGGGAGTGACGTTTTGACGTTTGTACTAGTGGTATTGTTGTCTGATTTTTTGCGGAAATAAATAATATATCGACATTATAGTGTATAAAAAGTATTTAATAAGGTGTATAGAAGCATTATACAGTAAATACAGTGTAGTGAGGCCTGGTTAGCCCTCCTAAAGTGCATAATTCTTGCGTAAGAAAATACCATATCTCCAAGCCATATTTAAATACCCACAATTATTTTTCAAAATCAGTGTCATAAAGTGTCAATTGTTGGTGTCAACTGTCAGCGTCTGTATTGACGTCAGACCGAAAGTAAACAAACTGTTTACCTGTAAGGAGGTTCATTGAACTTATAGGAAGACCTATTTGCCAGAATGCCGGTAAAGTGCGGAGGATGCGGCAATTTTTTGTCAGCGATGGACACAGCAAGGTGTACAAAATGTGCCACCGCTTATCACCGAGTATGCGTCGGCTTACCTACGAAGGGCCCCTTAGTCTCTGCATGGCATTGTCCTGAGTGCAGAAAAAATGCCCGTAGGGATAATAAGGCCGAAACGCCGGTACGAGGTTGTGTGGTAGAGGTACAGAGTGACCCGTCCATTTCAATGTCAACGCCGCCAGCTGTGGCGACGCTGGAGCCCGCGACACCCACGGCGGCAACTATGTTGGTGCATCCGACGACGCCTCTGTCAGCTGCCGCATCGCCAACGCGTCTGTCGGCTGCCGCACCGTTGACGCCTCGGTCAAGCGCTGCACCGTCGTCGCCTGTGGTGGTGGAGACGCTCATGCAAGTGTTCACGCCTCCCCCAAGCGTGACCGTCGCTGTGGATCCGGACAACTACTCTCTGGATGTGGTTTCTGAATTTCCGCAGGACGTAGGCTCCGCTCTTAAAATGGTAGTGGATGAGCTGCGCACCTTGCGATTTGAGGTATTGGAGCTTCGGAAAGACGTGGCGGAGTTGAAGGCCTCTAACGACTCATGTCACACACGTATGGATGGGATTGAGTCCAGATTGGAGGCACTCGAAAAACGTCACGATGCCGGATGCGATCCGACAACAAATTTAAATGCGGTGGAGAGTGTGGTTCAACAGCTCAAGAGAGACCTCAATGACAGGGACCAAGAACTTATGGCAAACGATTTGGTGATAGCGAACGTACCTGAGTCGCAAGCGGAAAACCCAACGCACCTGTTCCAGCTAATTGCCACAAAGCTAGGAGTCGCTTTGGAGGACCGGGACATCGTGAGCGCAGAGCGAGTCGGCGGCAGACACATAAAAGCGACAAGCCCTATAGCTTCAACAGAGCCCCGGCCTCGCTCTATCATCGTGCGCCTCGCTCGACGTGACCAACGTGACGCCATGTTGAACGGAGCCCGTGTGCGGCGTGATGCCACAACAGAGAATCTCGGACTCTCTGGGAAACCCGTGCGCTTCTTTGTCAATGAGAGGCTAACCAAGTTGAATCAACAATTATTTCGTCAAACACGGGCCGCTGCAGGGATTCATGGGTGGCGGTTCGTTTGGACGAAGCGCGGTCGCATCTTGGTCCGGCAAAAGCCTGGAGAATCCACTCACAGGATTGCATCTGAGGAGGATATACATAAGTTTATTGGACCATACACGGACACTAACAAATAAACCTTTGTTTGATGAACCTTTTTTTGTAGTAGTTCTTAGTTTTAGTCGTTTATTAAACATGGTGTCTGTGTGTCGTATCTGTCGTGAGCTGGGGAGGTGGAAATATCAAAGTGAGTACTGCAATAATACGGGGAGGTTAGCTATATTATTTTACATATATTATTATCTACACACTAACAAAAACATTATTTACAAACAATAATATCTTATTCTCAATTCATAATGATTGGGAGCATTATCTTACAGGTAACACAGTTATTTATTTACTACCAAAATTAAAACTTATGTACAAAAACTTACACAACATAAATAAACAAAATTACTATAATAAATATATGAATAAAAGATTAACATTACTATATAAATATACGTATACAGCAATTATTATTTACATAAAATGACTAAATCAAAATTATTAAAGTTTGGTTTATTCAATGCAGGCTCTCTAGCAACTAACCAGGACGAGTTTCTAATTGCCATGTCACAACACTCAGTGGATATAATGGCAATCAACGAAACGTGGCTAAGACCTGGGGAGGAAGGACGAGCGCCTAAGGTTCCGGGATATCGGTTGAAGCACGTGCCACGCCCTGTGTCTATTCGCGGGGGACGAGGCGGAGGTGTAGCGTTTTTCATTAAAACGGGAGTTAGGGCGCGTGTACGGCCACACTCAGAGCAGTCTGATGTGGAACAGATGTGGTTGAACCTAACTATCAATGGTAGAAAGATGTTGATCGGCACTGCATACAGGCCACCCTGGTTTGAGTTGTCAAAATTTCTGGATGGAATAACGGACAGTATTAGCGCATTGGCGCCTTACGATCATTTGGTATTGCTGGGGGATTTCAATGTTAATCTATTGGATACTAACAATACAAAAACTAGAGATATGATGGAATTCCTTAATTATACTACTCTAAATCAGGTAGTACAGTCACCAACTCATTTTGTAGGGGATAGTAGTACTCTCATAGACGTGATCTGTACCGATGTAGGGGTTCGTAATATACTAGTCAGTCACATCAGTGAACTTGGTCATCACTCGTTTATTGTATGTGATACTGTCATAAAAAAGGTAAAAAGCAAACCTAGGCTAGTTGTATATCGGCCTCTAAGGGATATATTGATGGATTACTTTGCAGTGGATCTGCAATTAATGCCTTCGTCGGAAATTTGTTCACTGCCAGATGTTAATAGCATGGTTGAATATTTTAATATCTTTATCACCCAATTATATGACTTACATGCTCCAATAAAGAGTAAGATATTTAGAGACCGACCCACGCCGTGGATAACAGACAATATTAAGTTGATGATTAAGCTGCGAGATGAGGCAAAAAATAATTATCATAAGGACAAGCTGGATACTACAAAGAAATATTATTTGGAATTAAAAAAACAAGCTATTACAGCACTAATTCAAGAAAGGAAGGTGTACTTTGACAGGCACATAAATAGTCAGATAAAAAACCCTAAAAAACTTTGGCAAAATCTTAAAACCGACGTATTTTCAGAACATAGTGAAGGTATGCTTCCCGGACAATTGAATGACCCAGATGAGATAAACAAGGCATTTCTGAATGTACCAGGGCGGTGCGTGCTGCCCACATCGCAGCTATCATATTTTGATGCGAATAGATTTGATGAAACTCAATTTGAGTTAAGAAATGTTAATGAGGAGGAGATCTCTAAAATTATTAAGGGGCCGTGCACGCAATCGATTGATTTTGATCAATTTTGTCCATTGTTTGTGAGAAAGGGACGAATAATTTATACAAAATTATTTGTGATTTGAAAAGTCGTGTTCTTTGTTTTGCATGTGGCGGAAAGGGATTTTTCAAAAAAAAATAAGTATTCACGGTAAATCACTAATATTCGCAACAAGTTTTCCGAAAAATGACGCGAGACTGACATTTGATCATCATTCTACAAGAAACTACTTTTGATTTTGAACATTAAAAAATATCATCAACAGCATTATATGGTTTACTTGCATGTGGCGGAACCACTTTTTTCAACTTCCATACAAAATATAGTAGAAAAATAATATTGAAAAAACAGTTTTTTTGTTTTATACCCCGTCAGTAATATATTTTTTCCTATTATTTAGCAAATCATATCAAGAAATTTAAAAATCACAAATTAGACTTCAGCTATCCTTGAAATATAATCAAAATTTTATTTAATTATTATACAATATCTTCATTAAGCAAATCAACGGCGAAATAAACTATATTTTGGAGTGCACAAAAATGATGAAATTATTAACAGCTGCTGTGACTGACACGAATGGTTTAGCACCATGAAAACTGTACTTTTATAGTTACACAGACTTAATGTTTCGATTATTTCTAGTTTTCTCACGATTAGATAAGAAATTGGCAAAAAAGAGTTTTTTTCGTGCACGGACCCTTAAGAGCTTGAGGTCAAATGCTAAAGGGACTGATGGAGTGAGTCTCGATATGATAACACTAACGTTACCAACCACCCTACAGGCTATAACCACAATAGTAAATAAGTCAATAGAAACCCACACTTTCCCCGACTTATGGAAATGTGCTATTGTGCGTCCTTTACCCAAAATTAGCAACCCAAGTACTTTTAAAGATCTGCGTGCTGTCAGCATTTTGCCATGTTTATCAAAAGTCTTAGAGAGGGTTGTTTATAACCAAATGTTGGAATATTTAGAAGCAAACAATATGCTCCCCGATCTTCAGTCTGGTTTTAGGAAAGGCCGTGGGACGGCCACTGCCCTTTCCGATGTAGTAGGGAATATCTTAGAGGCACGTGACAGGGGGGAGGGAACAATCCTTGCACTGCTTGATTTTTCACGGGCTTTCGATGCAATAAACACCACTCTGTTACTTTCCAAATTGGCCTACTATGGTTTTACAGCAGAAACAATACAGTGGTTTGCTAGTTAATTGCAAAATAGGTCACAGCTCGTTGAAATCCAGAAGGAGGATGGATCAGGGATGAGATCCTCCCCTCGTCAGGTACTACGTGGTGTGCCTCAGGGATCAATTTTGGGGCCCCTTCTGTATATCCTTTACAGCGCTGACATTATTAAGTCATTTCAGCATTGCAGGTATCACATATATGCGGATGATATCCAATTATATATAACTTTTAAAACAGGTGATACATTAGAGGCGGTAAAAAAAATCAATGACGATCTTGAAAGAGTGATGGTATGGTCAGATGATAACTCACTGGTATTAAACCCACTGAAATCGAAATAAATGTATGGTTTTAGGAAGTAGGAAAATGATCAGCACTATACTGTCAGCCAAGCCAGAAGTTGTTATCAGGGGGGAAAAAATTGAAAGGGCAGAGATAGCATGCAACCTAGGGTTAACCATAGATCCAGAACTACGTTTTGAGAAGCACATCAGTAACTCCATGAGGAATTGTTTTTATAGATTGAAACTCCTATATTCAATTAGAGACTACCTGACTGTTGATCTACGTAAGCAATTAGTGGATAGCCTAGTTTTATCAAGACTTAACTACTGTGATACCGTGTATGGCCCATGCCTACTAGCAAGAACAGAGAGCTGATACAACGCATACAAAATGCATGTACACGGTTCTGTGTAAATATACCTCGTAGAAGTCATGTCACCCCTTTTATTAATGAAAATAATATTTTGAAAATGGCTGCTAGGAGAAAGTTACACATGGCTGGTTTACTTTTTGGAGTAGTCACTGCACAAAAACCACACTATCTGTTTGAGAAGTTAAGTTGGAGACAGAGCAAATACGAACCCCGTCTTTCTACCAAACCTCTTTGTACATCAACACATAGGACTGCAGCATTCAGGGGGAGTTTCAGATATGCTGCTACGCATTGTTGGAATAACATTCCTCCGCCAGTAAGAGTCCTGAGAACAAAAAAGCATTTTCTGAGTATATTAAAGAAATACTACATGCAGATACAACGATCCACATGAGATTAGAACTAGTAACAATAGCTGCTTTTTTTGTACTTACCTCGAGGGTCATGGCCTACGGGCAATGGATATGGCTTTCCAGCAGTGTGAGTGGCTGTCTGATTCCTCCCAGTCCATGTTATTATCACAGGAGGATTGGTAGTCCTCAGTTATCTAGGGTGTTTACTGTTTCTCTGAAGCTGCATTGTCTGGGTGGAACAAATGGTATATTTCATTAGTGTCGGAAGGATTGCCTACCAATTTTCTGGGCTTCTATCTCAATTTATTTAACAATGTAATCAAATACTTGATCCTTGCATGGCGTTTTGGTTTTGCATTTAGGAATGTGTGGATCTTGCTTCTTCGTAGATCGAAGGATCCATGATCCATTCAGCCCGCTAAAACAATATTTAAGAACATATCCCACAACACCACGCGACAGCCCCAACACCATCCTGCGCGCACTGGCAGACCGGTGGGACTCTCCGATGCTGGCGCGCTGGATACGGCTGCACGCAGTCGTATAGTGGTTTGTCGCCATCATCGGGGAGTCCACCCGGACGTAACTTTCTAATTTGATTGAGTAGGATAAAATAAATTGTTATGATTATTGTATATTATTTAATTAAATTATTATTATATTGTATTCAATCAACAACAATTATCATTAATTATTACTAACAGTAGTTTGTAAGCTCGCATTATTGTACTAACAAATATGGATGTAATCGTAGGATGAATCTGAAATAAATGATTATTATTATTATTATGGTTTTTTAAATTAATTTTCTCAGGTTAGTACCTGGCTTTTTCAGAATCTCACGGGTGTGAACCAAGGTGAGATTCTAGTTATTATTTTGAGAAGGTAAATTACTCTGTACTGCTGTGAAATTATTACCCAAATCTTGTTGTAAAAATTTTCTTACTATGCGGCAAGTGTTTAATATGGCAGCTTTTTGTAGTGTTATGTATGTATATTTGGATAGATTGAGTGCATTAAAACTATTGAATATTTGTTTCGGGATAACACCTGTTGTTAATAATACTATTGGGACTATAGTGACTCTATTCATTTTCCAAGCTCTAGTAACTTCCTCTTGTAATTCTGTATACTTCCTAATTTTTTCTGTGATAGTTTTTTGTATGTTATTAGTATTTGGGACTGCTATATCTATTAAGAATGTGTGTTTGCTTACTTTATCAACTAGTGTTATATCAGGTCTGTTGTTATATATGGTATGGTCTGTAATTATAGTGCGATCATAATATATTTTGTAGAATTGGTTTTCTAAAACAGCTCTAGGTGTGTACTTGTAATATGGTGTGTAGGGATCCTGCATGAGTTTAAGTTTGGTTGCGAGTTTTTGGTGTATGATATTAACAAGTTGATTATGTCTATGCGTATAGTCGTTTTGGGTTAGTGTAATACAAGCTCCTGTGATATGTTGTATTGTTTCAGGTTTGCTGTGACATTTTCTGCATAAATCATTTCCTACTGTACTATCTTTTATTATGTACTAGCTTTTGCCCACGGCTTCGCCCGCGTGGATGTCGGTTATCGCATAAAAAAGTACTTCTCCATATCCATATCTCAAAATTCTAACTTAATATTAATTTTAATGTGATTCACTATGTGAACAGAAACCGAAACAAATGATTTAATATCATAAAAGTACTTATGTTCTGAATGTGAATGAGTCTACATAAAGATAACAAACACAAAATCAAAATACGAAATTTCACTCAAATTCTTAAAGCAATCAATTGTACCAAATTACAACACGAAATAAAAGTGCGACACAAATAATAATTTTAAAATAATTCACGTAAGTACCAACAATGTGAAAACAAAAAGAAATCCTCCGAAATGTCGCATGATACACCGTTTGTGCCGATAAAACGTTCGTAATATGTAATTAACACCATTGGTGCACAACTTTTCTCAGGGTCACGTTCGCAATTGGAAGAAATATTTGACATTTATTTTGTACTTGCAACACGATTTGGCTGTAGAATTCGATTAATCGACTAATACTTGACCGGTTGACATTTTAGCGGGAACACCACTAAACGAACGAAAAAAAAAAGAAAACAAAATACGTCTGTACTCTGTGGTCGTATGGCGGTGTGGCGCGGTGCTTAATGTAAACATTCATCAAGGTTATACGTGCGTAAAGTAATGGATTCAGTGAATAATCTTATACAGAATTACTGAGAAATAAGTGTAGATTTCGTATTGAGTGTTAGTTTATCGAAAAGTGATAAATATGTCAGTGAAAAAGTAACGAAAGTTATGGAATGCACAAATTTTGATCATAAGGCCGCCGTGTTTAGTAAAGTTTTTATGATAAAATATTCTTGTATACTGTTTGAAATACACATAAGTAGCTAGCTTATTTATTTACGAACATAATTTGGCTAATAGCTACTGATATTATAGCGTATTGTTATCGTAATCGTATTTCCAAGAGTAAAATTCGGCAAACAAATACCTACAAAAAGGCAATAAAATGGATATAGTATGTTATCCTTAAGAGATAGACATATGCCATCGCGGACTTTTTTGAAGACCTTTATAAGATACATAATTCCACCATACATTATTTTGTTATATCTCAAAGGGTTTAGACAGCGTTTTCGTTGAAAGCTCCCAGACGGCTTATTTTTTTCCGACACCTCCAACAAATATCGTTAATTCATTAAAAAATGCATACAAAAACTTAACAAATTATATACTAAAACCTTCCTCGAGAACCAAGCTATCCATTGGTGAAAACAGCATGAGAATCGGTGCAGTAGTTTTTGAGTTTATCGCGAACAGACAGACAGA
Organism: Dryobota labecula; assembly: GCA_947523025.1. Lineage (NCBI taxonomy): Eukaryota > Metazoa > Arthropoda > Insecta > Lepidoptera > Noctuidae > Dryobota > Dryobota labecula. Next base: position 25,642,035 of record OX383297.1, read on the forward strand.
CAGACAGACGCGGCGGAGGACTTTGTTTTATAATATGTAGTGATTTTCTATATTTTTTTGTATTTATGACTTGATCTTGAATAGCTAACATAAACCCTTCTGTTTCAGGAAACAGCTCACTTAGCTCCAGCCATTTGTTAGAAGCCTCTTTATCTATGTATGTTTGGTATAAATCGTTGGGATGTCTTCCATGTAGTTCTTTTTGCCTCCACTTCCTATGTCTCTCCTCTATATGTCTTGCTTTATCTACTGTCTCAATATTGCTATCATCGCTAAGGTTCAGTGGTGTATACTGTTTGTCTATCTCTATAATTGTTTTGTGTAATTGACTGTTGTTTTTCTTCCGCCTGAAAAATTGTTTTAAGTTTAAGACTTGTTTTTTATGAAGATAAGATATTTCGATTAGTCCTCTGCCACCTTGTTTTCTGGACATTATAACTCTCTCTATTGCTGATTTGGGATGGTGATATCTATGTTGTGTCAGTGTGGTTCTTGTTTTAACTTCTAGAGCATGTAATTCTGTGTTAGACCATTTTATTACACCAAAAGAATAAGTAAGAATGGGAATCGCGTATGTATTTATGGATTTGAATAAATTTTTACTAGATAGGTGCATTTTGCATAAAGAATGTATTCTACTATTGTATTCTTTTTTTAGTTTATCCTTAATAGTCCTATGTTCTAACAATCGTGATTGATCGTAACCTAAATATTTATACAGTTCTTCGTCTTTCATCGTTTCGATTATCTCTTCGGTGTTTGTTGAGTAGTTTCCTAATTCCTTCTATAATCTTACCTTTCTCTATATTTAGTTTCCGGCATTTATCTAGTCCAAAATCCATTCTTATGTCTTTCGAAAATTTTGTGGTAATGTTTAATAAATCGTGTAAATCTTTACTTTTATTGGCATATAGTTTTAAATCATCCATATAAAGTAAATGTGTAATTTGGTGCAGTATCGACCTACCGTGCTTAATATCAAAGCCTAATTTCGATTCGATTAATGCTCGGGAGAGTGGATTCAGGGCTAGACAAAACCATAGAGGGCTTAATGAGTCCCCTTGGAAAATACCCTTGTTAATTGCTAGTTCGTCTACGGATAAGTTTGTTGTTTGAGTTTGTAATTTTATTGTAGTTCTCCAGGAACCCATTGTATTCTTAAGAAAATTTATAATTAATGGATTGATTTTGTAAATGTTTAATACTTCGATTAACCATGAGTGTGGTACGCTGTCAAATGCCTTCTTGTAATCTATGTATGCTATATATAAATTCTTTCTAGATCTCTGGCCGTATTCTAAAATAGTGGAATCTATAATTAATTGCTCTTTACAGCCCATATGACCGCGCCTACATCCTTTCTGTTCTTCAGTTAGGATATTCTACTGTTCAGTATGTTTAATAATTTTGTTAGTTATACATGACGTTATGATTTTATATAAGGTTGGCAGACAAGTGATTGGTCTATATTGTGAAGGATCTTGAGTTCTACTTGATTTTGGGATCATATATGTCATTCCTTTCGTCAAAAATTCCGGAATATTTTGGTTGCCTTTTAAAATATCAGTTATTGGTTCTGCTAACGTTCTATGAAGTGAATGAAGCCTTTTTATCCAAAAATTGTGTATACCATCTATTCCTGCCGCTTTCCAGTTATGTGTTTTATTTATAATTGTATTTATTTCAAGAGCGTCTATATCTTCTAACGGCATTTCGTCTATTGTTTCTGATTGGGCTATTTCTTCTTGTATCCATCTAGCTTCTTTGTTATGTTCAGTTCTGTCTGACCAGATTCCTTGCCAAAATTCTTTTAAAGACTCTTGAGATGGAGGGTTAAGGATTGTGATATTGTTGCTTTTAAGCTTTCTATAAAATGTTTTCTCACTTGTTTTAAATAATCTATTGTTATCCTTTCTTTCTTTGGCTTTTTTGTATCGTGCTAGTCTATGACTCTTTACTAGGAGTTTTTGTTTTAATGTATCTAAGTGTATTCTCTTATTAAAGTTTTCATGTGAACTGTGTTGTTTAGTACTTTTATAATTATAATATTGACTTTTTTTACGAGTTTTCATGATGTATTGCCGTTTTTATATTGTGTTAGTCTATTTATGTCTTTTCTCAGCTGATCTATGTCTGTTTCTAATCTTTTTTGCCATGGTGGACCATGTATTACTCTATTATTATTACTAGTTCTATCTATATTTATTTTTAGTTTAAAATGAATTACAACTGTAATAGCTACAGAATAGATTAAAGAATGTGTGTCACTTAAATTTTCTAGGGATGATAGCTTAGGCGGAATAATTTTTTGATTAAACATACTAATGATATCCGACAATTGACGAGATGTTCTAATTTTTGGTAATAAAGGTCTACACGCAGGATCCATTCCGTTGTATTTTAACATATTTGATTCTAACTCGTTACTTAATGATTCTACTAAGGAAGGGTCAAACTCAATATTATTCTGTGTTTGCAGTAATGTGAGATTTTCTGTAGGAGATTGATTGCTGTGCTGTGTGGGTGCGGTAAGTTCTGTGGCAAAATATTCAGTCGTGGTGGACTCGTTCTGCGGAAGGATTAAATGTTGTAAACGATTGGATTATCTGTAAAGTGTTTGTTAGTTGTGTGAGATTTGTACTTTCTTCTTCTTCATTTTTTAGTTGTTCTGCTATTTCAAATCTAATTCTATTTAAAATGTCATCTGATAACAGCTTGTTTCTGATAATAACGCGTCTTTGGTCTGCTATTCTTTGTTCTGTTACATTAATTTCTGGAAATTGTAATTTAAATTTTTCGAATAATCGTGTGCAGTACATGGTTTTGTCCTCTTCAAGTTTCGTAATATGATAGTAAGTGCGCATGATGAATATGTTCTTATCTTCAGTCCATTTCATGCGCACTCTGGGTTTTCCCGCTTTGGTGGTCGCAGGCTGAGTAGCTGACGCCGCCTGCGAAACATCCAAGGCGGATGTAACTGCTCTACTGTCATCACTATTGTCTAGTCTGTCTGTCGGATCGGCTGTAGCATTTTTGTCGGGGAGAACCCGCCTGCTCAGTCCCCCACCGCCGATGGGTCGCATGCTGAGACACCGAGCATCGGCCCCGGGTGCGCCCCGACGATTGCCCTCGGGTAGCGGTCCTATACGTATTTTCTTCGATCTAGTCTCCATGTTAAATGGGTTTCCAGAGCCACGTTAGCCACGCCAGTAATTTTTCTATCGTGTGTCCGCCCCCCACGTGATTAGTTGGTCAATCAGGACGTGTGGTTGTTTAGAGGGCTTATTATTATTATTAACACTAAGTTGTACTAATGCGAAAAAGCATAGCACGTTTGTAGTGTGCTCGATTCATGTCGTTTGCAAAATGGCCGCCATATAGATTCCCATGGTAATAAGAAAGTACTTAAGATGTAAAAACTAAACTTAATTATTTCATTACAGAGTATTATAGTTAGTATATTGACATTAAATTATTACTCAAATAGCATAAGTCTGCATAATTATTAAAACACACCACACTACATAACGTATATAGTAAGTAATCACATACGATTGTTTATTTTCATTGTATTAATATTCATGTTCCTATTTTATATACTTTTTTATGTTACGTATTATTGTAAATCTATATATTTTTATTTGTATGTACATGCTATGTTCAGATATAATCACACATATTTCTGTGGAAAGATATACTTACCCGATTTATTAAATCAGACAGGGGGACGTCAATACGTCATTCCGAAAGGTGGTTGCTGAAAATCAGCGCTTTGATGGTAGGTTCGTCCGAAGTCACAGCATTTTGCTGAGCAACAACCTGTTCTTGCACAGATGCGACGCACGGCTTAATAATTGTTCTTGTTACTGTTGTTTGTTTGTTACAAAAGTAGTTATTTTCCACTCAGTATTCAGCATATTGTTTTTGTTTTCATCGTTTGTTTGTTGACATTTTTGCCAGTGACGCAACACAGTATAACAATCACAGACCTTTTAAAGTATTGTAACCGCAGACTAATTAGATATTGTAACAATGTAAATTGTCTTTGGTCCCGTCAAACTTTTATTGCTTGAATTGGAGGCTTTTGGCTATTCAATATGTATTTTATAATTTTATTTTTTATTAAGAGTCCCTATCAATTTCGACGCGCTACTAGTTTAGGTAACTATCGGAGCGCATCGTGTCTGTGTGCGTTCGAACTATCGGCGACAATCGTAGTGTGCATTGTCGTACGGTGAAGCGGGAACAAATAATCTTGGTCCGTAACCGCTATTAACAGCACTCCCGAATTTTTACTTACCTACTAGGTTCTGTAATACTGGATGGATTTTATTGTAATTATGATGTGTTATATTTATAACACGTCATAATTACCACCTAGTAGGTAAGTAAAAATACCAATATTAAGTACGGCGTTCATCATAGTAAAAGCAAACTATAAAGTGTGACCAGTACATATATATAAGATAGGTCTGAAACTAATTACATGTGTTATTACCCACCCTCCTGTATTATGTACCTACTACAGACCTCCCCGGCGAACAGTGTTCGGAATAATTATAGAATAGAATAGAATAGAATACTCTTTATTATGTACACCATAAAAATTACAGATATAAATGTAGAACTGTTACATAGGGTGTCACAATGGGCGGTTATTATATTACGAGCCACTTAGATTTTTATATGAAATTTTTAATTTAAATGTAGGTAGGTATATGTTTGTAGACTTATACGATAAAAACACATAATTATATTACTAAGTATAATGTTGTATTTATATAATGTGTACATATACATATAGTCTTTAAATAAAAAAGTTTTTTTTACGTTTAAGACACTTTTAAATAGGCGGCCTTGAAAAAGGCCTTTGGCTTTTGTCTACTCGCTGTTTGCTTCTTCATCGGATAAGTGCATCCTTTCAGGCGCTTCAGGAGCTTTCAATAATTGTAATACTTCTGGCGCCAAAGTACCCGATTTTCTCTTAGGCAATGGTCTGATGCTGGATATTAATGAATCGGAGGAGATGAGCAGAGCGCGTCTTCAATAGTCTGCTTCCTTCCAATTTTTCTCGTGCTATGCTTTTTCAAACTCAAATCATTTCAATTAAACCATTTACAGGCACTTTTGAATTCTCAAGGAGTTGGTCAGTAAGAAAATGAAGCTAAATGCCCATTCCAAAGCGTGGTAGGTACGTATGGAAAATAACGGGCAAGAAACTCCATGGACACTCTTTTAAATTAAATTGTTACAAAAATATTAGATCTATAATGTTGAGTTTATAACTAAATATAAGAACGATATATAAAAAAAAAAAGTACACGTTAAAAGCGTCCAGAGTAGGTATAACAAATAGAAACAAAAAAAAAAAACTATTTTAAGATAAAATAATTATAATAAGATAATTAAAATAAGCCGTGGCAGCTAAGAGATGACCAGTCCCAACTGACGGCGCCCGTTCACGAACATATCGCATGGATTAGCACCATTCAGCTCAACCATTTTGAAGGGAGCTAAATGATCCAACACACGCGCCACCATCAGCGAGACATCTTAGTGAGCATGACATACTCTCAGCCGCCAGGGCACATTCAAGTCAATGAAAGGCATATTACCCGGTTAATGGTAGCTCTATAGTACATAGTACTCACACCTGTGCTATGCAATTATATAATACAAAGGAGATTGAGTTCATACAATGCAAAGATAGTCTTACAATCTTCAGCAGCTCCAACATTATTTTCAAATGTTAATCGATTAGTTGTGGTTGTGGAGCAAGACCAGCATTCAGCCAAGCATTTTTATTAGCGATGTAATCCCCCAACTTATAATATACCTGCGTGCATAGTATGCGTTTTATACAAGATTTAAATTTAGTTTCATTCAGTTGAAGTATGTGGGGAGGAATTTCATTGTAACATTTTAAACAGTACCCCATAAAAGACGAGTCTACTTTAGCCAGTCTGAAACCTAGTTGAACTAGTAGGTCCTATTTCTATTACTATAATTATGTCTTTCACCTCTTTTTCTAAAAATATGTAAATTTTTCCGTTCATACATGATGTTTTCGTAGATATATTGACAAGGTACCGTCATGATGATAATATCCTTAACCAGTTCCCTTAGAGAATCGCGCCTGCGGACATTATATATGGCTCTGATGGCTCTTTTCTGCAGAATAAAAATAGACTCAATGTCTGCAGCCCGTCCCCAAAGTAAAATACCGCAAGAAATGATACTATGAAAGTAACTAAAATAGACTAGCCTCGTATCTACATAAGTAAATTGACGGATTTTTCTGACAGCATATGCTGCTGAACTTAGCCGTCCTGCAAGAGATGTTAAATGAGGACCCCATTAGCCTTGAATCCATCATGATCCCCAGGAAAACAGTTACACCTACGAATTCTAGTTTCTCTTGATTCAATACTATCTGGTAAAGAACATTTTATGCACTTGGTTTTTTCCCATTTAATACTAAATTATTAGCAGCTCTATAATTGCGGCAGTCTTTGTGTCTAGACTCTAGAGCTTCTTCGCTAAGTAGACCTATAGGAAGGACAAGGGATTTGGTGAAATTAGCTCCGTGAATTAATATTTAACATTAATATATTACTAGAAGGCATTTTGTACCATTAGTACTTGGTGACGTAGCCTAGGCATGTCAAGTGTATACTCCTTGTAGGCCTCTGGCTTTACATCGTACACAAGGCCAAAAAATCAAGCTATACATGTCTAGTATAAGCTGACCTCTCATTGTACGGAAATCCTATACAATGCGAGATCAGCCTAAACTGGAAATGTATAGCTTGATTAGTGGCCGTGTGTACGAGCACGAAAGGTCTTTCAATATAACAGAGAATCTTGTAATGAGATCTTTGTCAACCCCAGTGATCGCAGCTGCGAGAGCAGGGTCTTTAAAGAACGTTCGCGCAGTATTGCACTCATTGGTTGAGCCGCTACATTGCTTTACTGTATCGACGAGGAGCCCAGTTCGACGACGATATTCTTCTGTAATGGCGCGCTTTTTTTATTCCACTGCTTCTTTTATATTCTTAGTCACGCGCCATGTTTTGTGTTCCTTCCTATACGATATGTGAAACAAAAAATACCTAAGAACTGCACATGCCTTTCGCGTTTTTTCCCTTGATTTTTCCGTGATAATAAAGTTCACTTTATCGACCCATTTTCTAAAAATTAAACACTAATTTACTAATAGTACAATACAAAACATTAATATTTATGAATAACATTAACAAATCACAAAGTGTCACACTATGCATAAATAAAATAAAAATATACTCAGTCTCAAAACTGATTAGGCCTAGTATAAAATTCGCACAATTCGCGAGTTACGTCGGGAGCGGCGATCGTCACGGGCGACACAGGTCCGTCGTCGAGAAGCCCTTGGGCGCGACTGAATGTATCGAGCAAGCGCATCGGTTTATAAGGCATTATTTAGATATTTTATTACAATAAAAGTATTAGTCAAAAAAAAAAAAAAAAAATTGGTTTGTTAGATAAATACATCAAATTTTAGAATATTGAACACTTATTGTTATTTTCAATCAATTCTTACGCGTAGACAACGGTTTTGCACACGATTTTATTGTGTTTTTTCAGCGTGGATAACATTTTTTTTAATGAACTTATACGTGAAACTTAAAAAAAAAAAGTTGTAGGCTTACTAGTATACTATATGTCCAGTATGTATGAATTTTTTCAGATTGTTATTTGCCACCAGTAAGCCAAAAAAACGATTGGAAAACCGGGTGTTTCGTGCTTACGTAAAAACATGTGTTAGATTTATATTTTTCGTAATTTATATTGAGTAGTTATCAAAATTTAAATCAGTACACTTACTAGATAAAGATATGATGAATAACAAGGCATTAAAAAAGAAACCAGGTATCTTCAGGTTACTGAGAAATTTGTGCTGAAAAAAATAGAAATTTCTGTTTTTAGACCGCGAAATTGATAGGGACTCTTAAGTGCGTTTTGTTTGTGCAGAATAAACAAATTTTCTTTCTTTCTTTTCTTTCTTAATAAATTAACATTAAAATCACCGCAAGTGATAATGGACTTGTTCGAGTTACTTTTAATTATTGTGAATGTGAAGACTATGTGGGTCTTTGTTTATTTTTATTTTATTTATATATGTCTACATATCTCGGGACCCTGGGGTCCCGGACCTTTGGAAGGCGTACGAGGGGCCAAAGCCAACTCGCAGAGGCCCGTTAGAATCTTTTTAATTAAATGAGGCACCAACCGACGATTATCCCTGTACGCACTATGCAAGTGCACCCAAGGACAATCCCCGGTTGGTGTAGGACTATTGCAGGATATGGAAAAGAAATATATTGGACTATGGGTTGGGGTGGTTAAAATGGACTGGTTACCTAAAACTATGGAAGGACTATGGACCCTGCCTGATCAATGTTTTATTATACACGGACAAAATGGCAAGGGGTGACTTGCACACTCAATAATGGTCCCCCGAAAGCGGTCGCTAGCACATAGTGACGTAGCGACAAGGGGACAACATGTCCTGAGGTGCCCGAGGAGTGCAGAGGTATTCCACGGCTCTCAGAACAACCCCAGAGCCCAGAAGATGGTCAAGATCCCTACAAGCACTTACTGGAATACTTCCTTCCTCCGAGCACGTTTGCTCTTGCGAATCTCCACTCAAGCCAGCCAATAAAGGCAAGAATGAGGTGGGAGCTCAGTTCCTCGTCAGTGATCACTCCAGCCGGCCAATAAAGGCAAGCCAGAGATGAGGAACATAACTTCTCCCGGGAGATTAGGGTCCTTGGGATCGCAACTACCCAACAGCTCGCCACATGCTGCCCTGCGGGTTTCTGTATCTCTCTTGGTCTGGCTCCTCACACTAGACATGTTATGGTAAAGTAAACTCTACCGGCACAGACCTAGACTTTGGAGCACGCAAGCCCCACCACGACGTCAACGTAGAGATACGGCGGTGGGGTTATTATGTTTTTTTTCTTTTTCTCTTGTCATGGTATGGCAGTTTGAGTAATTTATGCGGCCTGCCTAAATGTCCTTTCTTTGGTATTGTTCGTCGAATCGTTGAGCTCCTTATGTTCTGAGTTGAGCTGCACGATTACTGACAAATGCGTGCACTGAATTGACAGGTCCACTCAATCTGTGTGGTTCTTTCTTCAAAAGAGCATTTCAGACACCAATCTACATGGTCTTCACATGACTTGACCAAGATTATGTCTGGACTTTAAAAGAGACTGTGACCTCTGAGTTTGTTTCGGCCTTTCTACTTAGAGTAGTTAGATACGAAACGCCGACCTCATCTACTTTAAAATATGATTGACGTGTAAAAGTGTTTGTAAAAACCTACTTACAGAAATAAAATCATTTATCATTTACTTTATTAAACTGAAACCGTGTTAAATAACGACGAAATGTTATGATCTTCATATTTTTAAATATCGTTACAAACGTGAGACACTATTTGACCAAGTTGTCATACTTTTTCATTTTCCAACTTCCAATTGGTTCAATTAATTCAAATATAATTCAATTCAAAGTCTCACTATGTATGAGTTTATTTTACCATAAAGGTATGAAAACCATTAAAATACACAACTATATTAGGGTATGTACGTCAACATAATTTTCTATATTTATTACATCTTTATTGAACGAATTAGAAAGTAGCTCTTAATAAACAAACACTAACATCTACAAGCACCTTCGCCCAAGTAAAACACTACCTACTATGCAGCAGCTGATTAACAGTTTACCTTGGTACCTTACCAGTATTAGCTTCCATTACAATAGCTGTGATGTCCGTTTTCTATTAAAATTAAAGCTTGTTTGGTTACAAAATAGACCTATAATACACAGTTAACACCTATTTTATTGCAATGTAATATCACTTTTTTTTTTTTTGTTATGTTAAAAATAACCGAGACTTTCGGTATTTTAATTCTTACGCGCCAAAGCAGTCTATGTCTCTTTATCTGGTAAAAAGTAACTAAGAGATTTGGTATCTGCTATTCCCATTCACACTCGTGCACAACAACAATAAAAAACTTGTAATCGTTTAAGAATATATTTGAACGTATTTGTATAACTTTTATCATATAACATACTATATGACACTTATCAATGACACTGACACACAGAGTATTTATTTTTAGGTATTACTATATACCGGATGACTTTTTTTACCGTCTCGAAAAAAATTGGATATACTAGGTGAACGGAGTAGAAGCCTATGGCATAGCAATTTTTTTTTTTTTTTTTTTTTTTTCAGAAATAAAACTAAAATAAAAGATAAAAATATTGAAATTTGGGTGCGTATGATTTAAATTTAAATATTATTTATCGTATTTATTTATTTAATTATGTTTTTTGTTAAATTTCTGTGTTTATTGTTATAGCATGATAAGTTTACTTCAAATGTGTGGTATTTATCCATAGATCAATTTCTTTCTAGGTTAAAGAAAAAATTATAAAAACTATGCCATAGGCTTCTACTCCGTTCACCTAGTATACCCAATTTTTTTCGAGACGGTAAAAAAAGTCATCCGGTATATTTTTTTATTTTCTATTTATTATTATGATCATGCTCGTAATTATTTTCTATGTAATAATATTTACAATAATTTGTTATCTTACCTAATAGTAATAATATATGTAAGTATACCTACCTACTGCGTGAACGAAAATTAATGAAAATAAGATGATTAGAGAGTGATGGTTAAGTGGAAATATATTATTTGTTATTAAAATCTAACACACCCACACTAACATAATATTTATTTAATACAGTTTATTTATTCATATTTAATATTAAGTAAATCTATTTTAATGTAATTAGGCTACTTTGATTTTAGAAAAATGTAATTTAGGTGAAGTTTTGTAGTTATTGATATAATGTAGTACGGTATTATATGTATATACCCTGTAGTTTAGGTGGATTAGGCCTCTTCAGGGGGATACCACGTAAAAAAACAGCGCATAATATACTATTCATCCATCCATACTCCATACTAATATTATAAATTCGAAAGTAACTCTGACTGTCTGTCTGTCTGTCTGTATGTTACCTTTTCACGCTTAAACCACTGAACGGATTTCGAAAAAATTTGGTAGAGCGATAGATTGCATCCCAGGGAAGGACATAGGCTACTTTTTGTCTCAAAAATAGACCCTAAAGGGGGGGATATAGGGGATGAAAGTTTGTATGGGAAACCTGTTATTTCTTAAGTTAGGGATATGAAAATTCAAATTTATGCTTTTAGTAACAAATAATGAATTACGTATTTCATAGTTTTACTGAAGTGATCCCTCAAGCGGGTAAAATAGGGGATGATTTTGAAATTCACATGTAATATTGTCATTTTTATGTAACTATTTTCAAGAGATTAAAGGATGGGAAATATAGTCATAGTCCGTATCTAGAGGTGACATTTAGTCTTTATTTCATTAAAATCGGTCCACTCCGTCAAAAGTTATCATTACTTGCAACAGGTTGGAACAGAGAGTTTAGGTTTTTCTCGATAGATGGCGCTGTACAAATGACGCGATTTTCTGAATCGCGGTGTTAAGACTTTCCGTGGGATAGTAACGCTCATTCATGCAACGTATTAGTGTTTAGTTGGTCATTCGTTTCTAAAAATAATCGTTGTTCGTTCGTAGATAGTAGATTTTTGAAAAATTGGGTTTTATTTATTGGTTCTTCTCTTCGCTTCGTTGGTTTTTTTTTTTATGTATTTGTCTTTTTTTTTTTTTTTCTCAGAAAAAAAATCGATCGAACTGGTCGAAGTTCTGTTCTGGTTCGATCGATCGGATTTTTTTTAGTACGAGGCACTACGAGGTCAGGCGGTCTCGCTTCTCGGTCGAGTGTTTTCTAAATCTCTATAGAGTTTTTAATCAATTTAATCTAACTTCCGTTGATCGCAGTTGACGAGTGTAAATTGCCTTCACGATCTCAAAAGTTGTCTCCGTTGACGTTGACCTTAGTAATTCGTAGGTTTATATGTTGTGAATGAAAAAAAACCTATAGGTCGGAACATAAACAGAATAATTATGGCACGCCACAGGGAGATATCGTATCCCCACTACTCTTCCTGGTTTACATCAACGACATTCCAGAAGCGATAGGCAAAGATTGCATACTATTCGCTGATGACACTACAATAATGATTAAGAGTGACAATAACAAAAATTTTGAAAATGATATCGTCCAAGCTCTTGATAATGCAGTCAATTGGCTAGAAAAAAATAACCTAAAAATAAATATGACTAAAACGAACATAATTCAATTTCAGACATACAATTCAAACACAAATAAAATAGACATTAATTATAAAGGTTCTTACTTGACCACAGTCGATAATTGTGTATTCTTGGGTATAACGGTCGATAAAAATTGCAATTGGAAAACACACATAGACAAAATTCTTGCAAAAATAGATCGTTTTGTATATGTCTTGAAAAGAATTAGACAAACCGTAAACTGTGATACGGCAATGCTGGCTTACCATGGTTATGTATCATCCGTACTTAGATACGGCATTGTAATATGGGGAAACTCAGTAGATTTTGACAGAGTTTTTAAAGCTAAAAAAAAATGTATCCGAGCAATTTGTGGTGCTCACTTTTTAGACAGCTGTAAGCCACTATTTCAAAAACTTAAAATTCTACCTCTGCCATGTTTGTATATTTTTGAAATATGTATTTTTGTTAAGAGAAACTACAGTTTATTTGACACTAGCACTGACAGGCCAAATAGCCGAACACGGCATAAATATAGACTTCGGCTGCCACCAATAAAACTAACATTATTTAAGAAAAATGTATACTGCATGTCGATTATTATTTACAATCATTTACCAAATAGTTTTCAAGACTTACCGCTGACAATGTTTAAAAAAATACTTTTCAAACTATTATTATTTAAAAGATATTATACCATTAAGGACTATTTAGAAGACAAATCAATAGAATCTGTAATTTGTAACTTTGAATAATTGACATCGCTGATTGTCAATACATTTGCACGCCATGTTATGGCAGGATATGCTGAAACAAAATTACTGTAACACCTTATGTACCATATGCTAGCAAATCAATATTTTTGATTTAGATTTTTGTTTTATAAGTAGTGTATTCAATAAGACTTATTTTTAGTTAGTTCATTAGGTTTCAAAAATAATTTCTTTTGCACTTAGTGTGCTGTTTACAAAAATGTGTTTACATAACGGTAAAACCGCGAAAAATTGTACAGTTACATTCATGACATCGTATCACACGTTACGTACATGACTGAATGTTACGTACATGACCAATATAAAGCTTAGCTCACATCATTGCAGTATAGAAGTAAAAGTCAAAGTTTAGTAATTAAAATTGTATTGCAAAATTTAGTGTAATAACTAAAACAACCTTTCAGTAAGGTAAATTAGGCAAAATAAAACAAAAACGCTTAAAAATAAATTTGGTTCTCACAATCATCTTTCATAATATTATTATACTCTTATTGAATCAAACACTACATCAACTTTTTTCACTATAGAAAATTAGGCAAACTAAAACAAAAAATCTTAAAAATAAATTTGGTTCTCACAATCATCTTTCAAAATATACTCTTTTGAATCAAACACTAATTCAACTTTTTTCACTATAGAAATATCAGGTACAATATACACGATCTACTTTTCTAGTCGCAATGAATTTAAGTGTTGGTTTATTAATCGTTTTTAAAAACCTTATAGCATAAAAATAAATGTGTCATTCTTCTTTTGAGCAATTTCTTCGACGAAACCTACATAATATTTCCACTTATTTCTAACGTAATATCTCACAATTACACTATCATTATGATTATAATATAGTTTTTCATTGGTGTCATTATTTATTTTTATTTCGGTACTTTCTTGAATATTTTCTTCTACCCCTGTAAAGAAACAATAAAAAATATTATTAATATAATAATATACGTAAAATTACCCGTAAAAATCTTTCTATAAATGGAGAACTAAGATAATGAATTTATTTTTACCTGCTGATAAGGTACAAATTTTTTCTTCATCTTCTGTTACTGTCTTATAATCTTTGAAATTTCCTCCAATTTTACTCTTTTGTATCTCTGTAAAATTTTACTTTTGTGAATGCATATTTTATGACGCCGGTACGTTATAAATGAGAAGATAATCGCGACGTCACTATTTTCGTAGTTTTTTGTCATTACGTACTGGATGATACCAATTGACAGTTATCTTCTTATTTAAAACGCATTGTAGGTAGGTACAATACAAAACATATCAATCAGCTGACCTGTTAAATATTAAAACTTTTTCTAAATTATGTTTAAAAAAAAAAAAAAGTACCTACAGGTTTTTCAGTAGTATAATAGGTACATAGCGTCTAACAAAATAAAAATAAAATGAGCATGTAATATTTGAAGTAATAAAAAATGCACTAGTCAGCACTAGTGTATTCTCAGCTTAACAATCGGTCATGACTGTAACGTTACATATTTTGTTACACACTGTTACATTCATTACAAAAATGACGTGAGACATTTACTAAAACTGAAATTAAACTTAAATTGCGGATAGCCAAGGACTGCGAAGTAGTTTTATTCTTTTGTATAATAGTAAACCTACATAAACTCGTATGATAGTGATACAGAATATGCATACTTGCCTTGTAATCCAACACTTTAAAACACAATTTTTTTGGGACAAATCCGTTGCTGACACTTACCACCATTTTACACGAAAAATAATGACAGCATTTATTTGTTTAATGTTGGTATCATGCTCAATAGTGTTGCCACGCAAGAACATACTAGAAGTGGCCTGATTACTGTTATAGTGTAGCAGTAATTGATGTTACTTTCATGATGTTACACACTCAGTAAAATTTTGGACACTTTTTTAAACATTAATAAAAAAATATTAGTTACGTTATTTATTGAAAGCTTTTTATAAAAACGTTGGTTATGTATAACAAAACTTCAAAATAACTTAAAAATACGGGATAGCCATTTGATTTCGTAACCAATGGCAGTTTTTGTTACAAGGGTGGTAGTTGGACAAATAGTTTTTGTATGGAACTAAAAGGAGTACCAATGAAAAAATTGCGAAAAATAAACAATTTGTAAGAGATAGCTTAAATTTTGTGGAATTATCTAAAACAACACAAGGATACCATTCAGTACAATATACAACATATCTCATTGATCTAATAACGTCGATGTTATAAAATAAATAAAATCGGGAAAAGCAAAAAATTACAAATGTACAATTTTTCGCGGTTTTACCCATAAGATATCGATACCTCCCACGTAAAAAGTCGTAACATTTTTTTAAAATTTTGTAAAATGCGATTTTAGTACTATAATGTAATGTTATACCTATAAATACTAGAAATTCTTAAAAACTATATTTTCACTAAAAACCGAGTTTCTAACCCGCTAATAGTCTTATCATATTATGTTTTGCGGCTGATCAACACAAAGATGACGTTAAAAATCTCTCTCTTGAAAAATCACAAATTTAAACATACGACCTTATGCAGGTGTCGATATACATATAACTATTTTATTAAAATTACTTTGCATAGGTATTGTTATGGGACATAGGATACTTTATATCCCGACAGTACGTTCCCGTGGGATAATTTCCGACCTCCACGCGGGCGAAGCCGCGGGCAAAAGCTAGTATATATATAAAGATACGGAAATGTTAATAAGTGGAACTGTTGAAAATATGGTTTACAACTTTCTGTGCGTTGTATGCTACACATTGCCCTTATGCATTGTTTCTGGGCATTGAACGCCATTTCTCTGTCTGGTGAGTTCCCCCAAAATATAAGCCTGTAGCGTAAAGTAGATGCAACATACCCGTGATACGCCATTAATATTGATGCCCGATTTGACACTTTTCTTAGGTTATGGAGAGTATATGTATACTGGCTAAGTTTTTTGCATGTATTTTCAACGTGTGTTTTCCAGCTCATATTTTTATCTATCCAAATACCTAAGAATTTAGTGTGTTCTGCTTCACTGATAGTTTTGTTACCGTAACGAATATCCGGTTTTTTATTGTTTGTTTGTTGTTCAAATGAAATGTAATTTGTCTTTTCAAGATTTATTTTTAAGTTGTTGTCAGTTAGCCAAGTTATTATATCATTTAAGTTGCCGTTTATTTCTTTTTCGAATGTCACATCTCTTTACTTTTGATTAGTATTGTGCTGTCGTCAGCGAATAAAATCATTGGATTATTAATAGTTTTAGGCATTTCATTAATATGTATAATGAATAGTAAAGGAGCAAGAACACTGCCCTGCGGCACACCAAATATGCATTTTCTATGTGTGGAGACATAGGTCTTTTCAGTTCTTGTATAGGGACAGATTTTATTTATGTATATAATTTGTTCTCGATTAGTCAGATATGATTTGATAACTTCAAGGATATTGCCTCTAATTCCATATTTTTCCAGCTTTTTTATCAGTATTTTATGGTTAACATAATCAAATGCCTTTGACATGTCCGTAAATAATGCAACTACAGGATTTCTATTATCAACATTCGTTAGAGCGTGTTCAACAAGTTTGTAGTTAGCAGTCAATATTTTGATTTTTCTTGAAACCATATTGTTCGCTAACCAAGATTTTGTTAGTTTCTAGGAATGAATATGCTGTTTTGTACTACATTTTCAAAAAAATGGAGAATACCGGTTTAAGCGCGTTTGGTCTGTAGTTGCTAGGTTCTTGCTAGGATCTTGCTTATTGTCTTTTTTATGTAATGGTTTAATAACAGAAATTTTAATTTTCTGGGAATATGCCTGTTTCAATGCTACCATTGATAATGTGGCTGAGTATTGGTGCAACGATAGGAGATGTAGCTTTTATTACCTCGGTGTATGTATATTACCGTCATATCCAGCGCATTTCGTATTTTTCAAGGAATTAATAATTTCAAATATGTCAAAAGGTACTGTGGGTGTCATAAATATTGAATTAGGATAAGAGTTTATTATTGGTTTACTATTAAGATTAAGATTCATTTCACTTTGAGATTCAATTTGGTCTATAAAATAATTATTCAATGATTCTGCTGTTTGTTCAGGGTTATTTATAATTTTGGTGTCAAGTTTTATGCTATCAATACCTTGTTTAGGGTAGTTTGATTTCTGCTTATTAATTATGCTCCATGTAGCTTTGGTTTTGCTTTCAGCAGTATTTATAAAATTATTGTTTTGTACTTTTTGTGTCTGTTTGATATTGAGTTTTAATCTTTGGTATACGTTTTAAGTTTATTTTTATTGTCTAGGTTTGGTGACTTTCTATATTCCCATAACATGTCTCTTGTACGTTTCGAACATTTTTTCAGTCCTGTTGTGATCCACTATGGTTTTTTAATTACCGAAATTTTTATTTTGTTAATTGGGAAACATAGGTCATAGAATAAATGGTCGTGGAACTCGTTAAATGCTTTATTTGGATCTGAGCATTTATAGACATCTTGAAATGCTAAATTTTGTACGCACTCCCTAAACTTTCTAAAATTTTCATCACTATAGTCACGTTTGTAGATAAACCAATGAGAGAATGTGAAGGTTTTTTTGACACATTTTAGCAGTTACGCTGTATGGTCTGATTAGTGATGGGTCGAGAGAATATTCTCTCTCGGAGAATATTCTCCGATCGAGAATATTCTGCAATATTCTTTTCGACGGAGAATTTACGAGAATTTAAAATTGGAAGTAAAATTGCTTAATTTTAACTCAATATATTTTGATTTCAAGGTCTAACATCAACTTCTTTTGTTGTTATTTAATTATTCTGTACTTTACTCGAAAAAAGGTTACTCTATGAGTTTCAGAGTGGAAATTTCCTAATATTTCTTTAGTTATGTAAAGTCAAAGTCAAAAAGTCAAATCATTTATTTCAAATAGGCACGAAGATGCACTTTTGAACGTCAAAAATTACATGAATAGTTAATTGATTCTAGTTGCGCCTTCCAAAAGGTAGTTATGTATGGAGAAGAATGGGCAAGAAACTCCATACTTACTCTTTTAAAATGTTAACAATAGTTTGTATACATTAATTAATAATTACAGGTGAAGACGATGTACCTAGAATAAAAAAAAAAAAATTACTTACCACAATTGGTAAAAAGAATGAAAAGTGAAGTAATTACAGAAAAATTATTAAATGCGATAAGTTCATGGTACTCACATATTTACAAACATTGTATATGACTTTCCAAAAAAAAAAAAAACATATATTAAGTCAGTGTGTGAGTTAAATTTATATTAATCACAGAAAATAAAATTAATATCATAAAAATTATAAATTATACAGTTAAATTAGCAACCAGTTTGATTTTGTCTAGTAAGACCTCATTTTGCCACTTTGTCGGGGTTTTATGTATACCCATATCAAATTACAGATTTGCTTTGCGCTAAGCCGCAGATGGACGGACGGACGGACTGATGGACTGACTGACGGACTGACGGACAGATGGACTGACGGACTGATGGAGTGATGGACTGACGGACTGATGGACTGACGGACAAATGGACTGATGGAGTGACGGACTGACGGACTGATGGACTGACGGACAAATGGACTGACGGACTGATGGACTGTCGGAGAGATGGACTGACGGACTGATCGACTGAAGGACTGATGGATTGACAGACTGACGTAGAGATGGACTGACAGACTGATGGACTGACGGACTGATGGACTGTCGGACAAATGGACTGCCGGACTGATGGACTGACGGAAAGATGGACTGACGGACTGATGGACTGACGTAGAGAGGGACTGACGGACGGACGGACTGATGGACTGACGTACTGATGGACAGATGGACTGACGGACTTACGGACTGATGGACTGACGGACAGATGGAATAACGGACAGATGGACTGACGGACAGATGGACTGACGGACAGATGGACTAACGGACAGACGGACTGACGGACAGATGAATTAACGGATTAACGGACTGACGGACAGACGCACATATTTCCAATTTAATTTGATTTCAAGAAATTGTTATGATTGTGATTGTTATTTTGTTTTTAAAGTTTGTTTTAATGCAGAAATCCTAATTTAGGATTAATACCATACGAAATTTAAGAGAATTTATGAGAATTTTCTCGGAAATATTCTCGGGAATATTCTCGCTCAGGAGAATTTACTGAGAATTTAAGTTATAGAGTAGTAGTATTTTGACGTAAACTTCGTAAAACATTTAAATGCACTCAAAACTATTACCCTAAAAATAGATTGATACAATAGAGTCATCCAATTTTTAAATTCTCGTAAATTCCCTTCCAAAAGTATATTCTCGGGAACTTAACAGCAAAGTTCTCGCAAGGAGAATATTCTCGGGAATATACCATCACTAGGTCTGATATTGCCAATTCTGTGACCTCGCGGCTACTTTCTCTAATATTATGAATTATGTCAATGCAGGTCCCGCTACACAGACGTATTGGAGATCGCGTCCCCAGAATCAGGTTTTAGCTACGCAGTATATTTTGAAAAGTGATTGACATTTTACAATTCTTGCAAATATCTATATTAAAATCTCCACATACTATTATCCTACTATTACGTTTTAAACATATTTCGTTTAACATCATATCTAAATTATTAAAAAACATTGATAGTTTATCTTTACTATGATTTAGCGGTCTATAGATACAAATAATAATGATGGGATGGGAAGAAAATTTTATCGCACAGCATTCAATTTGATTAGGTATGGCCCATTTATTTACATTAATTATTTCAAATTGATGTGTGTTTTTTACTAGTATGCACGAGCCCCCGTTTCTATCTTGTCTAGCGTAGTATGCTTCTAGTGAGTAGTTAGAAATATGTAGGTGTTCCTAGTCATCTTTTTTCATGTTGTGTTCGGTTATGCATAAAATATCTATTGACTTACCTGCATCTGCAAGTTCATTCAGATGCGTACTTAATAGATCTGACTTATTTATTAGGCCATTGCCATTTCGGTGCATTATAAATATATGATTATACACGAATAAAATGTGTATTACTATCTTGATTTAGTATGGATTGCGAGTTTGGTGATTGTGTGTCTGTAGGTATTTAATTTTTTTCCGACTGGAAACATTCATCCTCAGAATTGACATTGTTTGGGCTGTTTCTTGTCTTAATGGGATCTTGTAAATCTGATACTACAGCTTTCGTGCCATAGCTATTTATGTGCCTGAGCGCTGATTATACATGTCATAGTTATAAGAAAGATTTAGGTTGGAATCCAATAGATACGCGTAGTTATATGCCTGTGTATCCATATATAGAAGATTATTAAAAACTTCTATTCTACTATTAAACTGAGTATTGCTATAATTTTGTTGTTTTACATAGTAAGTATTATTAAATTTAAATTTATATGTCGGTAAACAAATAATAATATTAGTGTGAGTTAGTGTTATAAATTTTTCTCGAATAAACATGGTTACTTCTATATAGTTATGAGTTTTTCGGAAGTCTTCTTCGCCAATGTAAATAATACAATAGTCTTTACTTGTAAAGTTTTGAACTTTAGCATTAATTGTCTCTAATACTTGGTTCAGTCCACATTTAGGTTTCCGATAATGGCAAATGTCGTAGTTTTGTAAGTTAGTTTGTTCTGCAACGGTGTACAATGTATTTGATGTTTCACAGCTTAATGAACATATTTTTGGTTAAGCTATAGTAGTAGTAGTAGTAGTCTGCTTGCTGTAGGTGGTGCATGATGATGTCACTCGGGCAATAATAGTCTATTTTATGTTTTTGTATTTGTTCTGGAAATATCTCACTGCTTGTTTAATTTTGTGTGGCATTAGGTGTTATCGGGCATGTGTTTTTGGGCATTTCTTGAGTGGAGTTTACTTATTTTGTTTTTAACTGGACTATTTTTTGTACTTTTAATAAGTTGTTGTTTTCTGTGGGGAGTAAGCTGCTTTACAATTTTATTTTTATTTGGAGTCCCAATTTCACTAGGTAATTTTCTAGTTGCTTCCTTCATTAGTTGATTTTTACAACTGATGATTTGAATACTTTGTTTTAGTTCAGTGTTTTCGGTTGACAGTTTATCTATCGCCCCGTGAGCTGCCAATAATTCCAACTTAAGTTCTTAAATTTTTTGTCGCAACTCTTGCACTTTATCATTGTCTTCGTGGTCTAATATTTCTGGTAGACTATTAGTAGTGCCATCTAGTGTCGAATTATTAAAGTTAAACTCGTCGATAGTCTTTTCTGTCAATGACCGTTGTTCGTGTTCTGCTCAGGGTAATATTTTCAAAGAAATTCATCTTTTTTGGATATCACACTATACAAATATTTTAAGGCTTTTAAAAAAGAACTTGTTGATGGCGAGATTTGAACTCGGTTCGCTTGAGTGAGAGTGCGTATGTAAGCTACGCTATGTGAACATTAATTTCTCTAATTTGAATTAGGCAAGTAGTTGTAGTTTGATCACGAGAGACAGTTATCATGTAGTCTCCGCTAGGTCCAAAGTACATTTCTTTGTTCTATGAACGTATAAGGTGGATGGTTTGATTTTGAATTGTCTTTTTCTTCGAAATCAGTTTTTATCATTTAGTTTGCTTTAAATTGGAAATCACAGTATAATTTATCACTATTTTAGTATTATTACACGATACATGCACAATATCCTAAATCGCACTGATCATTTAGAAATTTTACTTTCAGTTTATGCAGGTTTTAAATATTGTTTATTATAAACACACTTTGTATGTACTTTTGATTAATAACAATGTTACCTGGTTATGGAAGTATCCTTGTACTAAATTCACTTAGTTTTATCTCTTTATTTTGGATTTTGTTTATACGGAGCCGACGCTAACGTGCCCAATAGATAGCGCGCACGTTCAATACTGTTAGGATGTTCCTCTCTCTAGAGTCGTGACACATCTGTCGTCAAGATGACGGTAGATCTTTTGTGGAAGGCATATGAGCGGCGGTATATGCTTTCCACAAATGGTCTACCGTCATCTTGACGACAGATGTTAATGAATGAATCATGAAATCAGATATTACTTCCAAGCAGTCCATTGTCGGTTCGGGCTAATATGCTGGCACGCCGGTTCTTCCGATGTACAGCCGCAGTCAAAGTAACGCTGTTTAAAGCATATTGCATGTCACTGTACTCGGGGAGCCTGTGGTTCAGCTACACCCAAAACGCCTACAATGCTCTGCGGATCCAGTATAACAACGCATTTAGGGTGAGGTTGCGTCTGCCTCGGTTCTGTAGGGCATCATCTATGTTCGCTGAGGCACGTACCGACTGTTTTAATGCTGTACGACGTAAGAAACGGGGGGGTAAGGGGGCACACTTATCACCTCAGTGCCCCAAGTCAACCTCACCTGCTCGTGGTGCACCCTGCTGAATAACAAACGAGGCTCTGACAACCGACAAATGGCGGTATAACCATTCTGAATAAAACTTCGCAGCTAAATGGCGCAGACTAGTGGCGGACAGCAGTGTCACTAGTGCGAGAAGCTGCGATCTGCGATCGCCAACCCGCATGCCCAGCGTGGCGATTATGGGCAAACCCTCCAAATGGCAAGTCTAAATCAACCACGGCCTCCAGTTCCCGGCCGCCTTGCTATTCCGGATTCTGGCGGCGATCATGGTAACGGCAAAGTAGGGGGTGCGACGAATCCCCGGGTTACGAATAGCCGCCAAACCCAACTGACCTTGGCGACGTATAACGGACGCACGTTACGGCTCGACGAACACCTAGTGCAGCTAGAAGAAGAGCTCGGAAAGATAAAGTGGCACATTCTTGGGCTGAGTGAAGTCCGTAGAGAGGGGGAGGACACAATAACCCTTGAATCGGGCCACCTTTTGTATTTCCGAGAGGGAAACCAGCTATCCCAAGGCGGAGTCGGGTTCCTGGTAAACAAATCCCTTTGTGACAACGTTGTGGAAGTCTCCAGTGTCTCGAACAGGGTAGCGTACCTAGTACTGAAGTTAACCGAGAGGTATAGCCTCAAGGTTGTTCAGGTTTACGCGCCGACCTCGGCACACTCGGATGACGAAGTGGAAGAAATGGTCGAGGACATCTCCAAGGCCTTACATTGCACTACTAAGGCCCACTACAACGTTGTCATGGGGGATTTTAACGCAAAAGTGGGAGTACAGAATTGCAACGAATCGGTAGTAGGATCCTACGGGTTTGGCAGCAGAAATCATAGGGGGCAAATGCTTGTCAACTTCGGGGATCAGAACAGAAACCCTCGGGGAACCCAGATCCTTTGCCGATGTTATGAACAGACTAAGAGACGTGATTGGCTTCTGGAAGGAGGTGGGCTGGTTGGAATAACCACCGACGGCCGCTATGGCCCACGCACAATGGTCCATCTTAAGGACTAAGTGCGGAAACCAAACCCTCTAACATAGAACATAGTAAATTCACAAAAACATATCGCACCCTTAAAGGTAAAACCGATTATCTGTTAGGTTAGGTTCATATCAGATAATCAGTTTTCCCTATAAGGGGACGATATGATAAAATTATAATCTAACTAAATTAACTACACGTAATGGGATTACATTCCCTTTAAAATAACACTAATTAGACTTATAGGTCTTATATACAAACTAAATTAGAGACTCATAAAAATCATAATCATGATTCTAAGTTCTAGTTATAGTAAAATATAGCTGTATTTGAAAGTCTTAACACTTTAAAACACTTATTCACACTCGATGATGTCTCTTTTAAGAGTCTTTCACTTTATAAACACTTAACTACACTTATTTACACTGGTTAAGCGTCTCTTTAGCACTTTAGCACTGAAAGTCCATGTTCACTGCTCTCACTACGTTGAGTCTTCGCGGACGGCGCACGGTGGATCGAAAATCGGCTGTAGAAGACATAGGATCTCGATTTCTTAAATGTTATGTTTTTTGCTGGAAATGACTTCTGCTGATCATTACTGTTCTATAAAATATCATATGAAGTAAATGTGTGCACAAATGGAAGAGTTATAATTTTTATAAGAAAAAAATGTATGGAGCTAGTATGAAAAATCGAATTATCTCCTAAACGGCATGTTTAACCGTAATATCCTTGGAGGTGGTCATAGTGCTAATTATTTATAATTTTTTGGTTGCGGATTTGACGAAAAATTTCATGCCGTTTTTTTTTTTAAATCGTCAAAATATTTTCATTTGTTTTTTCATATGAAACGATTCCTTTTAGTGTTTATGTTGAAGAACACGGACTTTTAACTACACGTAACATAAAATAGCATCACTCCTATATTTCCGAAGGAGTTGGCAGAGGTTTATAGTACACCCACACGTAGACAACTATGTTTGAGCTAGATATTTATCAACACATCATGAGTTTTAAAACTTTTCATACAACCAAATTACCAATTGTTTACTCTTCTATTGAGTCCGAAAAGAAGTGATTAAGTAACTACACTAATTAGGTCTTCTAATGAGTCTTTATAGGTGATTTAATGATTTTCAATATCTCACGACAATGCCAACTATGGATTACATTCAACTTTTCCTGATAAGTAAGCTAATTTGTTAATTAGCAGTGCTATGAGTTCTAAGAATAGTTAGTGACAATTATAAATTTTCATTAGCTAATGAGAAGATAACTAATGAGGGTAGTTACCTAATTATTGGCGTTATGCAATAAAAGGGCTAAAGTTTTGTTTTATAATTTAGTTTGTTCACAACTGTGTAACTGCTAACACTAAATCTGCGACTATAAAATCTTATAATGGAAAGTTTAATCACGAATTTAGACTTGTTTGTTCTTCTACGAAGTGAGAGTACTTCATTTGATCATGAAGTATTGTTCAGTGCAGTTGTATCCCGCATAGGCGATTGCCTGTCTGACGAAGATCGTGTTGTTCTCAAAGAATTTTGTCGGAGATTTACAAAGGTGGCAGAAATCCAACCGATTCCTTGATAATTTCAGGAGAAAGTACGAGAATTGGTTGGAAGCAAATATTGATTGGCCGAGTTTTGTGCAAACTTTAGTTAATCAAGAACCAAGTGTTGATGAGATACCAAGAGCGCCCTCAGTCTCTCCAGAACCGTCGACATCAACGTCCATTGGAACAATGACGAAAAGATCCCGTAAACCATTCGAAGATCTGGGAAGTAAACAAAAAAAGAGAAGATCTGATGAACACACAGGCGAAGATTCCAGTGAATTGGCATATGCAGCTGCAGCACGTTTAAAAGAAGAAGGGCATGGAGATATCGCCTCTGTCATCGAATACATGATGAAAAATCCTGAAGCAGCCGCTAAATTAAATGAAACGCTTAAGAAACCAGCGAAAACAATCATATTTACGTCAGAAAAGGCGCTTGGATGGCTTCTTTCGCTAAAACTCTCAAAGTGGCAATATATTACGTTGCGAGAGGCTGCCATTCGGGAAGGTGCTAAGGATATTTATCCATCTTACTATAAAGTGCAACAAACTAAGCTTGATTGCTACCCTCCGAAGCAATCAGTGACAGTTACTGATTCATCGGCTAGGATTACACTTCAAGCTTTACTTGATATCACAGTTACAAGAATCCTTCAAAGCCTTTCTAAGGAAGAGTATAACAAGCAGTTGAAGCTGATATCCAAGTGGGGATTTGATGGTGCTTCTAACCAAAGCCGATACAAGCAGAAAATGGAGGGTGAGGAAGATGACTCGAGCATTTTCATGACCTCCTTGGTGCCACTTAAACTGACAGATGGAGACAACATCTTATGGACGAACCCAAAACCATGCTCAGTTTTGTATTGTCGTCCAGTTCAGTTTACTTTTGTAAAGGAGAGTGAAGCAGTTGTTCTTGAGCTGAAAAAACAAATGGATGAAGAAATTGAGGCCCTTATCCCCACAGAGTGCAATAATAATAATAGGGTGACTCATGAACTAATGATGACGATGATCGACGCTAAAGTTTGCACTTACCTTTCTGAAGCTAGATCAAATGCATCGTGCTACCTGTGCTTAGCAAAGCCTACAGAAATGAACCGCTTAGATGCTGTAACATCAAAAATTGTGTGTTCTGACCTGTATGAATTTGGCTTGTCATCCCTACACGCCCGTATAAATTGTATGGAATGTCTGTTACACATTGCATACAGGCTCGACTTCAAACGGTGGACAGCGAGAAGTGATGAGCACAAAGAAATGCTACAGACAAGGAAGAAAATAATTCAAAATAAATTCAAAGATGAGCTCAATCTGTTGATTGATATAGTAAAACAAGGCTCGGGAACCACCAATGACGGAAATACTGCAAGAAAATTCTTTGAGTTTCCAAATAAAACCGCAGCTATAACCGGTTTGGATGAAGACCTCATCAAAAGATTTGCTGTAATTTTACAAGCAATTACATCTGGAGAGCAGGTCGATATAATAAAATTTAGAGATTATGCCCGCAAAACAGCAGAAAAGTACGTATTATTATACGACTGGTACTACATGTCGTCAACCGTTCATAAATTATTAATCCATGGGGCTGACATAATTGAGAAAAATAATATTGTGCCGATTGGGACTCTCTCGGAAGAAGCCTCAGAGTCTCGAAACAAAGATTTTAGGAGGTTTCGAGAACATCATTCGCGGAAAAGAAGCAGGCAGGATTCCAATCAAGACATTTTAAATATGCTTGTTGTTTCTTCGGATCCTTTGCTAAGTGCACAAAGGCCTAAGTTAGATGCCAAGAAAAAGCAGAGCTTTTTTGCTGAAACTCTCGACTTAATTCAATTTCAGGAAACTGAGTTCGAGTTTTTGGATATATCCAATCTGGATGCTGACTCAGAATTGGAGTCTGACAACGAGAGTGATAAGGAAAATTTGTAAAACGATTATATATGTACTTATTTGTAAATTTGTATTTGAGTCTGTTTGGGTTTTTTTTTTTTGTAATATTTAATGATATTTTATCTTTTTTTTTATTTATTTTACTTTATTTTACAAATGCTTAGTATTAATTCCTTAAATTAAATTATTTTGTATATAATATAACTTTATATGTTACTTAAATAAGAGTTTGATAATCTTTTTTTATTTGAATTAATAAAAATGTGTCAAAAACAGCAATTTTTTTATTTAATTTTTCTTGTTTTGTGTGTTCTTAATATTTGGGTTAATAACATATCGAACTTTTTAACTTGGACACTAAAAGGGATCGTTTTACATGTAAAAATAAATAAAAATATTTTGACGATTTTTTTTAAAAAAACGATCGATCCACCGTGCGGCGTTGCCAACAAAAGTATTTATTATTATTATTATTATCCATACTATCCATACTTATCCATACTAATATTATAAATTCGAAAGTAACTCTGTCTGTCTCTCTGTATGTTAGGTTTTCACACCGAAATCGCTGAACAGATCGACATGAAATTTGGCAGAAATACAGCCTGGGATATGGAAAAGGACATAGGCTACTTTTTTACGCGATAACCACCATCCACGTGGGCGGAGCCGCGGGCAAAAGCTTGTAGTAATTATGTATGCTCGTGACTGTACAAGAATGCGTATAGTTCACAGCAGTGATACTGTGACATGGCACTGTTTCCTTAGGTATTGGTGCCGAGCAGCGTGTTTATTTCGCGCGAGGAATCCCGACGGGACGCGCCAGTCGTGCGCGTGCGCTCGTTCAGCGCCGACGCTCTCAGTGCAACCGCGCGCGACCAGCGCTGGGATCGCGTGCGGCTTGTGTGCTCGCAGCCGCACAACAAGCACTGCCAGGTACGACGCGCTCAGTGCGCCCGCGCGAGACCATAGCTGGGACCGCGAACGCCTCGTGTGCATGCAGCCGCACACTACTCACTGCCAGGTACGACGCACTCAGTGCGCCCGCGCGCGACCAGCGCTGGGACCGCGAACGCCTCGTGTGCTCGCAGCCGCGCAACAAGCACTGCCAGGTACGACGCGCTCAGTGCGCCCGCGCACGACCTGTGCTGGGACCGCGAACGCCTCGTGTGCTCGCAGCCTCACAACAAGCACTGCCAGGTACGACGCGTTCAGTGCGCCCACGTGCGACTAGCGCTGAGACCGCGAACGCCTCGCATTCAGAGGGAGCTGTGTATTCGATCGCCAAAGACACCGTTTGTAATTTGAAGAAATCTCTTTATATCTTCATATCGCGTAAAGTTTTTAAATCCATATTTGTACACCTTAAAAGGGTATATGATAGGTATATTTAACTGCTTTTTATTTGTTTGTAGATGTACAAATTTAAGAGTAAATCGTTTTTTTCTGATTCTTAAAAACAATTAATTACATCGACAATTGTTGATGAATCGAAATACTTAAGTTTGAACAAATTAAGGTCTATAACTGGTATTTTATTCAAACTTAGGCTAAATGCCTTTTTTGAAAAACATTTTGCTGGGGTAACGTTACTCCAGCAAAATGTTTTTCAAAAAAGGCATTTAGCCTGGAACCAAGTACATGAAATGAGTTGTAAATGTATACCAATAGCAAAATTTGTTCCAACTTATAGTTTTTGAGATATTCAAGATTTTGCTGGGGTAACGTTTTGGGATTTTCAAAATCTCGAAAACTGTTCGTCGCAGAAGTTTGAATAAAATACCAGTTATAGACCTTAATTTGTTCAAACTTAAGTATTTCGATTCATCAACAATTGTCGATGTAATTAATTGTTTTTAAGAATCAGAAAAAAACGATTTACTCTTAAATTTGTACATCTACAAACAAATAAAAAGCAGTTAAATATACCTATCATATACCCTTTTAAGGTGTACAAATATGGATTTACTTGCTGGGGTAACGTTACTCCAGCAAAATCAGTTTTTCTCGAATAACTTCGAAAATATAACTTGAACAAATTTTGCTATACTTGAACAAATTTTAACTAACTATGAACTAATTATCTGAAATATTCAATTTTCTCTAAGGTGCAATATTTAGCTGGGGTTACGCATACGTAAAACTATAGCCCTACTTGAAGAAGGTTGTTCGCAAACTTACATGTCTCAGAGAAATGTAAGTCGTTCAACAACTGTCCAGAGGACTTGGCAACGGTATCAAGACGAGACCGGCTCAGTCAAAAGAAGACCCAGTTCGGGAAGAAAACGATGCACAGAACCAAGAGATGACAGCTTTTTGGTGAGTCAGGCGTTGCGGAATCGTAATGCGTCAAGTGTGGACCTGAAGAAGTAGAGCCTTGAAGAAGTAAGAGGAGTAGAAGTTAGCTTGTGGACGGTCAGGAGGAGGCTTTTGGCTGCCACTATCAGGAGTTACCGCCCGGCTCGGGGCCCTAAATTACTCCGTGAGCACCGTATTGCTCGACTTCAGTTTCCTCGAAACTGTGCTTCATGGACTCTGGAGGGCTGGAATTAAGTATTGTTTTCTGATGAAGCTAGAATCTCTTTGTGTAGAGAGGACCGACGCCGGCGTGTACTGCGAAGACCACGGGAACGCTATGCGGAAGTGTGTTTCGAAAACATCACTCCTTATGGCGGAGGCTCCGTTATGTTTTGGGCAGCAATTAATTTGACGGAGCGTACGGAGTTAGTTTTCATAGAAAATGGAAAGTTAAATGCACACCGGTACATAATGGAAGTCCTAATTCCATATGCGCAACCCGCATTGACTGCACTTGGGGAAAATTCCATTTTTATGGACTACAATGCTCGCCCGCACCGTTCTAGCGACGTGGAAGCGTACATGCAAGAAGTTGGGATCCGTCGTTTAGATTGGCCAGCTCGAAGTCCTGACCTCAATCCAATTGAACATGTCTGCAATCTTCTAAAGAGACGGGTAAGATCAGTGCAACCTGCTTCACAAAACACCAGGGAGCTAAAAAGAGTCATTGCAGAAGAGTGGGAA
This sequence comes from Dryobota labecula, assembly GCA_947523025.1. NCBI lineage: Eukaryota > Metazoa > Arthropoda > Insecta > Lepidoptera > Noctuidae > Dryobota > Dryobota labecula. Next base: position 25,671,924 of record OX383297.1, read on the forward strand.
CGTATTCCTCAAAACGTTATTAAAAACATCGTGGAAAGCAAGCCCAGAAAGATTCAAGCTGTGATTTTGGCAAGAGGAGGTCACACTCGTTATTAGGTTTTTACATTTGAAAATTTATTTAATTTAAAAAAGTATAAAATCTTCTAGTCTTTATTGCCGACCACTTCTTATTAATTGACCGTGTACATCGGTTTTGTTTTTTTTTTTTTTTAATTATCAGAATTCACTTCACGCGTATTAATTTACACGATTATAATTATACAGACTACGTCAAACAATTAAATTTCATTTAATTAACTCAAATCGACCTTAGAACGAAAACATTAGGTGCCCGTTTTTTTTTTTGCAAAAGAGTTTATAATATTTGAAATCTAAAGTCTTGAAACATATTCAAAAACCAATAAGATAACATTATAGGAACTGATTAATCAGTCTGTAATTAAGCTAACTTAACATCATTAATCATAACACACATACGTAACCAAATAACATGGCAATGGTAAGGATTGGTAAGTATTAGGTAATTAAGTAACAAAACAACATGGAAATGGTAAGTAAGTATTCATTAAGTTTTAGTCTTTAAACATATTCAACAACCAATAAGGTAACATTATAGAACGTATTAATCAGTCAGTAAGTAAACTAACTTAACATCATTAATCAACGAAATATGGCACATACAAATAACATGGCAATGGTAAGTAAGTATTTATTAACATCTTAGGGGTTTATTCATAAACGTTGCTTAAAGTGACGTTCAAACGTCAAAAATGTATGGTTAAACAGTCGCTAATCATTACTTAACTTTAAGTAGCGTTTACAAATAAACCCCTTAATGTCTGTCTTAATGTGTAAAAAGTCCTTAAATATTTTTATTTTTAATTAGAGGCAAGTTGTGATGCAGGAATGTCAATGTTTCGATTCGATCAGGGAGTAAACGATTTCTTTTCGTCTCATAGATGTTGCCAGCTTCCGAGAAGAAACGTTCGTTATAAACAGTGCTGGCGGGACAACATAGGTGTAGGTACTTTGGCGATACGAGACATTTCAGGATATCTGGAACTGTTCTGGTGCCACCACGTAAATGGGTCTTCATTGCGTTTTATGACAGGCAATGCGTAGTAAGAGTAAAGTTCGTGAGCTGAACTAGATTTCTCGTCGTCAATATTAATGATAAATGATTTTATTTCTGTAAGTCGGTTTTTACAAACACTTTTACACGTCAATCATATTTTAAAACTAGATGAGGTCGGCGTTTCGTATCTGACTACTCTGAGAAGAAAGGCCGAAACAAACTCAGAGGTCACAGTCTCTTTTAAAGTCCAGACATAATCTTGGTCAAGTCATGTGAAGACCATGTAGATTGGTGTCTGAAATGCTCTTTAGAAGAAAGAACCACACAGATTGAGTGGGCCTGTCTATTCAGTGCACGCATTTGTCAGTAATCGTGCAGCTCAACTCAGAACATAAGGAGCTCAACGATTCGACGAACAATACCAAAGAAAGGACATTTGGGCAGGCCGCATAAATTACTCAAACTGCCATACCAAAATTAGAAGAAAAAAAAACTGAGAAGAAAAAAATAATATAAACTAGCTGACCCGACAGACTTCGTTCTGTCAAAAGCTATAGTATAAACTCCACTACTCTACCCTACCCTACCCTACCTACCCTACCTACCTACCTACCTACCTACCTGCCTACCTACCCTACCCTACCCTACCTACCTACCTACCCTACCCTACCTACCTACCTACCTACCCTACCCTACCCTACCCTACCTACCTACCCTACCCTACCCTATCTACCTACCTACCTACCCTACTCTACCCTACCCTAATTTTTCGAAAAACCATTAAAAAAAAAACAAATAAAAAACAAAAAAAAACGTAAAAACCATCCTTAGACTTCAACGAACATTAAAAAAAAGAATTGGTTAAATTGGTCCAGGCGTTGTTGAGTTATAGCGTCAGGAAGGAAAACCCGACTTATTTTTATATAGTAGATAAACAAAGACCCACACAGTATTCACATTCGCAATAATTAAAATAATAACATTATATTTCACAAGTAAATATTCATGTCAATGTGTAAAAAGCAATCACAATAAAAAAAGTTTCAATATGTAAAATTTGGAGCAGCTCAATCCCAAGCCTTTTTGTCCTCAATATAATATTTAATGGTATAAAAGGCTTTCTGGCACAACTAACGTTTAATGAATGATTTGAATTTATTAATACTTAGATCTTGAACGTGGCTTGGAATTTTATTATAAAAGCGTATACATTGACATCTGAACGAACCACCTATTTTCTTGAGCCGTGTTGTAGGTACACACAGCTCCATTCAGTACCTTACCCCACCAAAAGACATGTGCGTTCAAATCCGTGATAGGCCCAAGTTGGTTTTTGTATTTTGCAAAAACATGTTATTACAATTAATGTTTTGGTTTAGTGAATAAATAAATATTTTCTGTTTTAAATTTTGTTTTTCTTCTATACAAAGTTAATACTTTTATTAATGCATATAATGACAAGCAATAATAGGAACATTTACGAAGAAATATATAACGTCTAAGTAGACCGGAGGTTTCAAGACCGACTGCGTGCATAATATTGGAGGTTTAAATCCTAGGCACAACATGTGCTTGCTGTCATGCAGTGTACTTTTTTTTTAATATACGGTTTTTTTTTCTATTTTGTTTTAGTAATATATAGAAAGAATTCATAAATCAAGAAAAATAAAATATTTTAATAATCATTTAATAATATTTATAATTGCTATTATTTAACAAAACTTTGATCTTATTTTACTAAATAGATTTATATTGTAAAGATAAAAATTAATATTATCATTACAATTTTTTTATTAATATTTATTTTATATATTTAAACTTCATGTACAATAGTGGTACATAGGCGGACTTAATGCCACAAGGCATTCTCTACCAGTCAACCTTTGGGTTAAATATAAAAACAGTGGTAGGGTACAAAAATAATGACTAAAATACTAACTTCTTGATTAAGAGAATTTATATAGTTTTATTGATACTAATACACATATACAAATAAAATCAACTAATAGATATTTTAACAAATACCCCCTTATAATAATTACTATGACTAAACTATCATTTCAGAGTTATTTAGTCTGACTTAAGTAGTGGTTACGAACTTTTAAAAGTTTTGTTTTCAGCTTTTTTAATGCCAAAAGGTAGCACGTTCCAGAGCTTTATAGTAGAGATAGCGTAAGAATTTGACATAAAACCGGTACGGTGTGAAGGAATTTGGAGAAGTACATTCTTGGAAGCTCGTAGGTTACGACTATGAGAACTGCCCAACACTTTGAAATAATTCTTTAGATAATCGGGAGCACATGGATCGTTCATAATCGTGAACAGCAAGCAGAGAGATCTGAGGGACCTCCTGAGTCGGATAGGCAACCATTTAAGCTGAGAACGGGAGGAAGAAATGTGATCGTATTTACGAAGGCCAAAAACAAACCGAATACACTTGTTGAGAAGTCGATCCAATTTATTTAGAAGTTCTTGGGAAAGATCAGAACAACAAACATCAGCATAGTTTATAATAGGAAGCACAAGTGACTGGACCAAGGTGAGTTTGGTGCTAGATGGGAGGAAATGCTTGAATCTATAGAGAGACCGCAGCCACGTGTTTATTCCAACTCAAACTGCCGTCAATGTACAGACCCAAGTCCTTTACGTATATATCCATATATATTTTTTCTTTTTTTTAAAGTTCTGTTTGTTTGTTTTTTTTTTTTTTTTAAATGTCATGGAACCTATTATTGATCATTAAAAAATTATAAATTAGTAAAACATTATCAAAATCTCTCATTTAAAAACTTTAAAGGAGATTGACCGGACGTAGTATCGTTATTTGTTCTGCGGTGACTTAAGTTTATAATGTTGATAATTCTTGTTTTTAAATATAATGATTTTATCTAGTAACGCGAATCCTTAAATTCTCCGCATAAAAAACTTCATAAACGTATTAGTTTTTATGTCGATTTCCTATTTTACCCATACATACTTTTTTTTTTCACGCAAGTATTTTCACGTGTCATTGGCATGGCATTCAAAGAGTATGTAAACCATAAAACCTTACGCAAAATAATTAAATTACGCATCCGATTATTGAACTTATAGTTGAATAATTAGTAACAACAGATATTAATAACAACTAACAAATTATTTATTAATTAAATTGTAATAAAAATCTGATAAGGTGTTAAAAGTAGCTAAGCAAAACTTTTGGTTAATCGAAAGGCAGAATGTTTTCGAGACCTTTGCCTGTTTCATTCATCATTAAAAACTCTTTGAAAACATTCAATGCGCGCGCATCCCGAGCAGAATATGCTGGCGACCGAACAGCAGGCGTTCTCTTTCTAGCTTATAAGCACGTCCCATTCGTTTATTATTATTGTGCAATTAATTGAATGATTTCATTTATATTTTTTGTTTTAATGTAAATAAACTAACTCCAAATTGCAAAATAATAATGGCCTACCATTATTATTTTGCAATTTGGAGTTCGTTTAAATAACTATATCTATGTCTTAAGTCACATCAATTAATTTAAGTGATGACTGAAATTGTGACAACATTTACGGCAAAAAAAATGTACCTATATTCTGATTCGCTTTAACTTTGTGCTTACAAAAACAAGTAATTAAATGTTGTAAAACCATTTGAGTTTAAATAACCACATAAAGAAATAAATTACGTGATGACATTTTGCATAAAGATAAGGTCTGGTCTGGATTAGTACCTGTATATGTAGGTACATAACCGCAAGCAAGTACATATACCAATTAAAATAAATTGGGTGCGGGTGATTCCGCGGGCAGAAACGAATATGTGGTAGAAAAAACATCGATTGCGTTTTTTAAGCGACTGTACATGCGCCCATTTTCGGCGCCAATTTTTAATGCACGGGTTGCTGCTGTGATTTCTTGTATTCTTTCTACCGCTTGTTTTTTTTTTTTTTAATATTATTCGTTTTGATTTATGTAATAATAACATTTTATTTGCGTTACATTAGTAAGTTGTTCAATATGGAGGACTCAGTTCGTCGGTGTATTAACTGTTCGATTCTACTGCGATATTTACGGTGGCAGTCGTTGAGAGGAGTTAGTGAAAATGTGTATGATACTCTGGCTTCTTGAATTTCTCCAACACCGGTAAGTCAAATAATTAAAAGTAGCGGGCCACCGCACTAGGTTGAACGGCAATAAAGCGAGCGGCAGCTACATAGGTAATTATTATTATGATCATAATTATGTTTAATAACTTCTTATCTATTCTTTCTACATGTTTATTAACGTTGATATTGCCACCGCGTAGGTACGGACGCCTTATTTTCTCATCGCAATATATTACTATAAAGCCGATTGGAATATGATTGGGAAATAACATAATCGCGTCTGTATTATTCTCCAAAGGGTTAGAGGTGTGTTAGATACACCTACTCCCACATTTCGGCAGTTACGTTTAGTCTCATATAATAGGGGGTGAGCCTATTGCCATCAAGCGGGCACGAATCCAGGACTCCGGGTTGCTGCTGAAAAAATCCTATTGGAATAGCCCAATAGCACTGTCTGACCTGGGATTTGAACCTAAGGCCCCACGCTCAGCAGTCGCGTTTGCGACCACTATACCAACAAGATCAACAAAACAGTAGCGTTGAGTGTAATTACTGTTATTGAGTTGGAGAAGTTGGGTTAACGTTAAGGTATCTACCAGGACACAATTCGATTCATCTAATTTAATTATTTGGTTTAATAGATTTTACGTGATGACATAGTCTGCATTGACTGCTTTGTTTGTCTAAATGATGCTCTCCAAGCTGGGTCAGCATCAGCTCCTTCATTTAGCCATCGAAGTGTATGCTTTGCGTGTGGCAAATCTATAGGTACTAGTTACGCGTACGTGCAATAAGAGTAACTCCAAATGGTGAAGAAAGGAACACGATTCTTAGTTGGATATCTCCTCACTTTGGTATGCATCTTATTTCATTTGACAAGTCTAGATTAATTAACGAGTATTGAAAATGCTCAATCGTCATTTTGACTAATTCTTATTTTGAATTTACCAGCATACATTGTGACAAAAAGTCACTAAGAGATTCGATTCGAAACTTAGATTTTTATACAGCTAATTACTTGTAATGCTGAGAATTATGATAAAATAGTAAATAACATTTGAAAGCCCTAAAATCATTCTTTAAATTAAACCATAAATCTTTGAGTCACCGCATGTTTCATACCGATACTAGGTTCCTTAGTCATTTGGTCAATGTCCTTTATAATTAGCTTTATCTGCTAGCAAAATAACTTTCTTTTTTAACACTACGTCCTTTAACTGCTTCCAGCTTTTAGGTAGTTTATTATATATTTTTGGAGCCATGCAAAAGACACTTTTCCGCATAAATGCAGTTCTATAATGATGTAGGCAAATTTGACTATTGTCGCGTCTATTACGAGGAAAAAGATCCGCCATGCGAGAAAAGAGGTGAGGGTTTTTTACTTTTTGTATGTAAATTAAAAAAAAAAAATACCTACATGTTGCTATTTAAGGGTTTGTGGATTGCAAAGGGGGTCAAAATTGTCATTATTTTTGCGATAGGACGCACCATTTTCGAGATATAAGCAAAAGAAAGGAGAAAAATATACAGTACCGTTTTTGCACCAGAAGTCCAGGTGTTCGTGTGAATTTAAGTTCATGACAACTAATTTTAAGGCTCCTACACACTGGCGCGACACGCGACGCGACATAAAGAGACCGCTCGTCGCGCGGCACGCGGTGTCTTTGTGTCGCGTCGCGTGTCACGCTTGTTTGTAGGAGCGTTTATTCCATACCTTTTTAATCGCGATTAAAAATAGTCAGATTTAGTTAGAAAATCTAAATTTTAGTTTAAAAACGTCAAATTCAGAATAGCAAAATAGCCATTTTCACTAAATTAAAAACTCAGTACCATCTTTGTGCTGTCAAACTAAAATATAGATAAGTTGTGTCACTTTAGTCAATTTCAGAATAGGAAATCGTCGTTTGACAGGAATAAACAAAATTTTGGTGATTTTTAGTCTAGTTTAGAGAATTTTGTGACAAGAGAATCGGCACCATCACTACATATTATAAAACAAAGTCCTCCGCCGCGTCTGTCTATCTGTTCGCGATAAACTCAAATACTACTGCACCGATTCTCATGCTGTTTTCACCAATGGATAGCTTGGTTCTCGAGGAAGCAAGGTTCCTCGAGAACCAAGGTTCGAGGTTTTAGTATATAATTTGTTAAGTTTTTGTATGCATTTTTGTATGAATTAACGATATTTGTTGGAGGTGTCGGAAAAAAATAAGCCGTCTGGGAGCTTTCAACGAAAACGCTGTCTAAACCCTTTGAGATATAACAAAATGATGTATGGTGGAATTATGTATCTTATAAAGGTCTTCAAAAAAATCCGCGATGGCATATGTCTACCTTTTAAGGATAACATACTATATCCATTTTATTGCCTTTTTGTAGGTATTTGTTTGCCGAATTTTACACTTGGAAATACGATTACTATAATAATACGCTATAATATCAGTAGCTATTAGCCAAATTATGTTCGTAGATAAATAAGCTAGCTACTTATGTGTATTTCAGACAATATACAAGAATATTTATGATAAAAACTTTACTAAACACGGCGGCCTTATGATCATAATTTGAGCATTCCAAAACTTTCGTTACTTTTTCACTGACATATAAATATGTCAGTGAAAAAGTAACGAAATCACTTTTCGATAAACTAACACTCAATACAAAATCTACACTTATTTCTCAGTAATTCTGTCTAAGATTCTTCAAAGATTAAACCGTTTTCTCATTGAATCCATTACTTTACGCACGTATAACCTTGATTAAGCACCGCGCCACACCGCCATACGACCACAGAGTACAGACGTATTTTGTTTTCTTTTTTTTTTTCGTTCGTTTAGTGGTGTTCCCGCTAAAGTGTCAACCAGTCAAGTATTAGTCGATTAATCGAATTCTACGGCCAGATCGTGTTGCAAGAACAAAATAAATGTCAAATATTTCGTACAATTGCGAACGTGACCCTGAGAAAAGTTATGCACCAATGGTGTTCATTCGATATTTCGAACTTTTATCAGCACAAACGGTGTATCATGCGACATTTCGGAGGATTTCGTTTTGTTTTCACATTGTTTGAGTGAAATTTGAGTGAAATTTCGTATTTTGATTTTGTGTTTGTTATCTTTAGGTAAAGACTCATTCTCGTTCAGAACATAAGTATTTTTATTATATTAAATCATTTGTTTCGGTTTCTACATATTCACATAGTGAATCACATTAAAATTAATATTAAGTTAGAATTTTGAGATATAGCCTGGGATATGGAGAAGGACATAGGGTACTTTTTTATGCGATAACCGACATCCACGCGGGCGAAGCCGCGGGCAAAAGCTAGTTGCTAATAAAATTATTATTTTTTGTAAGAAGTGGTGATTTATTAAGTTAAAACCTTCTAAATACACGTGAATGTGTTACTTTTCTATTTAGTAAGTGTTTGGGTACTGCACAGTATATTTAAACCAAACAGACTATAATAATAATTTAGACTTACAGGAACATACATTCGTCATTCACTAAACTCCCAACAGTCTGGCGAAATCAAAATCGTTTTTACTGGTAACCCTGATGGCAAAAAAATTTTTGACAAATATAATTCGTCTTTTAATGTTTTTTTTTTTTTGGATAATCTTAAGAAAATTTAGCAAACTTTCTTGTGAAATGTAACACCACTTGCTTTATTAATCTTTTCAGACCGAGACATGCAAATTTTAACCGCACATTTCATCATTTTGATATTTTTTTATCCTTAAGCTATCGTTCACTTGACGTCAAGTTGACAACTGAAGTCAGATATGCCTGTGGACATATACGACGTAGTAATGTGCTGGTGCCGTACATTGCTGATCTAGTCCTATAGAAGATCATTGCTTCTACAGGTCAATGTAGCCTATACCCGACCCACTTATCAGAGCTAGCCAAACCATGACCCGGGTAATAGGCGGAATATGAGTGTAAGAGCGGCATAGTACTGTAGTGTAACGCCGCCCGGTGAATACGTGTAGTCGCTACCGCAGCTGCGACTATACGTGCATATATAGGTGCCTATATAGAGGTGAATGTCTGTGGTTGTTACGTATTCATACCTATGATAACCTAGAATACAAATACGTAACAGATGTGTGTTGTTTGTGACGTATAGTTGTCTCAAGCAAGCCGCGTGTAACCTGGGTGCCGCTTCCTTGGGCGTCATATCCGGTGCAATGGGGTCAGTTATCCGCTACCAGGTCGGCAGGGATCTCGCGTCAGGCGGGCGCGCGTGCCAGGGCGCTATCTGCTTGACATGGCGCCAAGCAGATGCGTCGGCACGCGCGATCATGCCTTTCGCGAGGTGCCGCACGAACTCATCCAGGCTCTCAATCCCGAGGTCCCGGTGTAGTACGCTATTCCTCACGTAGTGAGGAGCGTCAACGATTGTCCGCAGCGTTAAGTTCTGTTGCGCGCGGAGCAGCTTTCGGCTCGACTCGCTCGTGAGAGCGTACCAAGCCGGGGCGGCGTACGTCAAGATTGAGCGCACGTACATTTTGTACACGCTCAACTTGACGCGCGTCGGGATGCGGGACGAAGCACTGGTTTGAGTCGGTTGCGGGCGACCCTTACCTGCGCGGCGACCTTACGGACATGTGGCCCCATCGTGAACCGACGGTCGATCATCACACCCAGGTACTTGGCCTGGGGCGACCACGCGAAGTCAGCTCCTTGTAGCTTCAGGGGCGGTGGGAGGGACGCAAAACCCGTCACCATCGCCTGCGTCTTACCCACGTTCACCGAAAGCCGCCACTTCGACAGCCACTCAGGAAGTAGGTCAAGCGCACGCTGCATTTTGACCGCCGCGTACTTCGTATTAAGCGAGGTAGTAATGTACGCGGCGTCGTCTGCGTACAGCGCGAGCGTAGCGTCTGAAGTGGTGGGGATGTCGTCGGTGTAACGTGAGTAACACGCTGGCGACACACAGCTGCCCTGCGGCACACCAGCCAGCACCGGGCGGGCGCTGGATAACTCCCCGTCGACCACCACCCTGAAGGTCCTGTTGGAGAGGAAAGTAGAGACCACTTTTACGACGCGACGGGGCGCGTCTGACGTGGCCAGCTTCTAGACAAGGCCGTCGTGCCATACCCGGTCGAAGGCCTTCTCCATGTCGAGGAATACTGCCACTGAGCACTCCTTTTTGTTCAGCGCAGCTGTGAGTTGGTGCAGTACCCTCGACAGCTGGAGCGTCGGGCTATGTTCAAACTCAAATTGTTCCGGCCGCGGCGCAATGTGTGGTAGGAGGTGTCGCAGCAGGAGTGCTTCGAACACCTTGGAGACTGACGGCAGAAGTGTTATCGGCGTATAGCTATGGACCTTATTACATGAATGCTATGTACTCGGCGGAGAATCTCGACACCGCGTTCTAGCTTTTGGACTCAAATACAAAGTGCCATCTATTGGTCCCGATAATAACTAATTTTAGAAACACCAAGGTAAATACAGTTAGAGTTCTACATTGATTTGCGGTAGGGCATGCAATATCGGAAGGTTCTCAATACCGGAACAGAGTTCCAATACTGGAGATCTGATTCCGAAATTCGGAACTGGTAACTTTTAAAGTTTGTTTCAAATCAAACAAGATTTATAATTATATCAGATCAGTCGTTTAATCATTTTTAGTCACAAATTAAACATCTTTCTCCCTTATTACTCTAATTAAACATTTTAAACCGTAAAATCAACAAGGCTTACTCGTATTTATCACACAATAGAAGTCTTTTAATCATTTTTAGTAACAAATTAAACATCTTTCTCTTGGTGAGTGCCAATGGTGGAGTGCGGGGGCGGGACGCGGGCTCGCGGCCCGGCCGTCTAGCGGCTTGTGGAAAGTTCCACAGACTAGTTTGGTAGTTTGGTTGCGTTTAGATAAAATAATAATCAATATATCAAAAAATTATGAATATCGGAATTCCGATATTAGGTACTCCTCTCAATTCTGGAATTAAAATATCAGAAAAATTGTTCCGGAATTCCGGAATGCATGCCCTTATTTGCGGGCGTTGTTGCCAGTGACCGACAGCTGCACACTCAACATATTTTTTTAATAATTTTTAAATGGTAAACCCTCCATATCCAAAACTCCCAAGATACAGGCTTGCCTATAAACAGGTTGGCTATACCTTAGCGCGTCCCCCTTAAGTGATGATCTAGTGTTCTCTCATAAGTTGTTTCATGTTGATAACTGTGGGCGTCTAGTTCGGGCTATCGTTCGTGCACATCGATGAGGCAGAGAGCGCCTCGTGCGGGGCCGTGCCGCCGTTCCGGCTGGAGATCGACGCCTTCTCGTCCGACGACGACGACTTCAAACCGGGCGAGCTGTTCGCCAAGCACCTGCAGAAGACCAGCGGGGAGGTCCAGTCTAACACTAGCAGTAATACTGGTAAGACACATTCATTTTAATTATAGGTGGTTAATTCTGAGATAGAAGTCTGAAACTGCCTTTGACGGGCCACAGTGCCTTTTGAAGGCACTCTTTATTAGCGACGCTGCTATCATCGGCTAGGATATTTTTTGTGTAATTTTAGAGATAGACAAGCTGGTACAGCACACTGGGATTTTCAGGAGCACAAATAAGACAAGCAACAGCACAAGCTATGAAAAATATACCCGAGTCGTCAACGAAGCTTCTGAAGACTCCGATCACCAAGCCTGTCACGTCGCGCACGCAGTCGCCACCGTCCGCGCGCTCCGACCGCGCGCGCGACGCTCTCCTGTACACGCGCCGCGATGCCGAGCCGAACGCGCGCATCGACCGCGTGCTCGGCCGGCATGAACGCGACAAGGAACACGACTCGAACAAAACCACCAAACACGACAACACAGCCAAACTGAACAATGCCAATCAAAAAACAAAAGATGAATCCAAAACAAAAGACGAGTCTAAAATAAAAAATGAGACTAAAACAAAAGACGAGCCCAAGAGGACCCCTAAAAGAAACAAAAGTGTCTCTCCGCCGAGACCGCAGAGGAATAATGACAAAACAACAAGTAATCAAAACAAAGAAGTGAGGAAACGCAGGCGCTCCAGCAGTCAGGAGCAGCGCATACAGGGTGAGTCAAAGGGACCACATACGTGGAAATACTATTCTATTTGACTTATTTAACATCTGACCAGCCAGCTTTACACCTTCAAGTAACTTGTGTTTTTATGGTGTGATCAGCTGTGGGAGGATGCAAGTGGACCGCAGTCGATCGACGACATTTCGCCATTTCTTTTGAACCTTTGATGTCGAGGTATTGAGGCGACGAAGGTCGGTGTCGATTGCCCGCGGTCTGATTGCACTTGAAATGATCTTGCGCAATTAAACTCAATCAAATCATTTATTTCTTTGCAAACATGGGTATAGTACATAGGTGTTTTTACAATAAAGTTCTCCATATTTTACCGTTACATGGGCATGCAAAGGTTAACAAATTCCTAATAAAAAATAAAAAAAACATAATAATAGGTTGGGGAAAAAGTTTCTTTGCATTTTTTAAGAAAATTCAAAACATTTTTTAATATCGTTTATTTACATTTAATTATAGTATGTAGGTACCATTTTGTTCGATAACTTTTTGCCATCTTGTAGGTAGGGACATGATCCCATTGCTATAGAAATTTTGGGACTTCTGATCAAAATACCACGACAAGTGATTTTGACAGTCCTCTCGTGATGTTAACCTGACACTGCCTAAAGAATTCTGAAGAGACCGAAACAGGTGCAAGGTCAGGACTATACGGCGGATGCATTTACACCTCCCAGCCAAACTCTTAATTTTTGCTGAGTGGCTAAAGTTGTGTGAGGTTAGAGTTATCATGATGAAAAACCACACCCCTTCTGATGATTAATTCCGGCCGCTTTCTCTCAACTTCTTGCTTTAATCTCATCAGTTGTTCGCAGTAGAGTTCAGAATCGATGGTCCTGCCTGGTGGTAACAGCTCATAATGAATAATGCCCTTCCAATTCCACCACACACACAGCATTTTTTTTACTTCTTTTCTACTTCAGTGTACTCAGGCACAACACGTGTCAACCGGTTCGTGAGTAAAGTTAAGAAGGTCATCGTTAAGTATGAAATCCTCGCATTTTACTTGTCATTCGAATTTGGTGGGATAACCAGCCGTTGTGTACATGTTTTGTTTTTTGTTTATGTCTACTTAATGCGAACATTTCCAAGCTGAATATTTTCACTATATATTTTTGACTAAACGCACTAATTCTTGGTTTAGACCCACACATCTTGGGTTGAGCCGGTTTCTTGTATTTTACCGTCAAAGTTATGACACCGGCGTTTTGACTTTTAGCAATATTATTCAATAACGCATGCATGTGCACTTTTGAAACTTTTTATGGTTATTAAAAGCGCCAAGAAGGATCGAATACAGTTTTCAGCGAACTTATACGTTTTCTCATTTAGGCGCTACGATATTTTTTAGAGTTTTCAAAAAAGCGCGATTACTTGAAAATTATAAATATTTTCTTAAATCTAATTCTGTCACAAATACGCACATACAAAGAGGTACTCGTATATGTTTATTCTACAGGCGCACATATAATGGTTTCAGAGATACACGATTGTGCAAAACGTTACTCCAGCAGGAAATGCAATATCTCGAAAACCTGAAGACGCACAAATTATATTTTCGGCGCACATTTTTGCACAAATATAAGCTTTCTTCCCATGCAAAATATTTCTCTCTCCGACCTTTCGTTTAGAATTTTCCTGCTGGAAAAACGTTACTCCAGCAGGAATAGTTTTTTCCGTTTTATTCCAAAACGACAAAACGCACAAACTTTTTATTTGGCGCACATTTACAGCAGATTACGCACTAATTATACGTTCCACTCATATCACTCTAGGAGACACTTTCCTGCTGGGGTAACGTACACTTTGACTACGACCTTTTTCGCACGTTCTTGTCGTACGTGATCCACTTTTCATCACCAGTTAGCAGCTTCTTCAAAAATGGTTCGGTTTCATTACGTCGTAATAAAGAATCACAAATGAGTACACGGTTCATTAGGTTTCTTTCAGTGAACTCGTGAGGTACCCAAATATCGAGCTTTTTTGTGTACCCAGTTTTTTTCAAATGTGCCAAAACTGTTTTGTGGTCAATTGCCAGTTCTTCAGCTACGTCGTAACTACTGATATGCCGATCTTGCTCCACTATTTCAAAAATGGCATCCATTTTATCCGTAATAGGGCGACCAGAGCGACGTGCATCTTTGACATCAAATTTTCCGGATTGAAAACGCTTAAATCGAATTTGTGCTACTCTCACAGACACTGCACTAGGTCCATAAACATCGCAAATTTTTTTCGCGGCTTGCGCTGCATTTTTACCTTTTTTGTAGTAAAATTTTAAAATGTATCGAATTTCTTCATTAGATTCACTTATCTTGACAGTACGAAAAACAAATGAAAATCACACATTTTCCTAATTCGGATTTATGTTCTTTAAAATTTAAACTTTCAATGATACCAAAACCAGCCAGATACAAATATATAGCCAAAGAGATTTTATTACAAGTTCATACATACTATAATGCGAAAAGACTTTTTCCCCAACCTAATAAGTAACAGATCATTGGAATTACAAATTATAAATAAAAAATGTCAGCGTGGTCAAAGCAATAATCATCATCATCAATAATAATAATAACAATCCCCCACCGCCGTAACTCTACGGTGACGTCGTGGTGGGGCTTGCGCGCTCCGAACTCTAGGTCTGTGCCGGTAGAGTATACTTTCCCGGAACATGTCTAGGGTGAGGAGCCAGACCAAGAGAGATACAAAACCCCTGTTGGGCAGTTGCGACCCCACGGACCCTATCTCCCGGGAGAAGTCATGTTCCTCTTCTCTGGCTTGCCTTCATTGGCCGGCTGGAGTGAAAACTGACGAGGAACTGAGCTCCCACCTCATTCTTGCCGTTATTGGCCGGCTTGAGTGGAGATTCGCAAGAGCAAACGTGCTCGGAGGAAGGAAGTATTCCAGTAAGTGCTTGTAGGGATCTTGACCATCTTCCGGGCTCTGGGATTGTTCTGAGAGCCGTGGAGTGCCTCTCCACTCCTCGAGCATCCCAGGACATGTTGCCCCCTTGTCTCTACGTCACTATGTGCTAGCTACCGTTTTCGGTGGCCCATTATTGAGTGTGCAAGTCACCCCCTGCCATTTTATCCGTGTATAATAAAACATTGATCAGGCAGGGTCCATAGTCCTTCCATAGTTTTAGGTAACCAGTCCATTTTAACCACCCAAACCGATAGTCTAATATCTTTGTTTCCATATCCTGCAATAGTCCTACATCAACCGGGGGTTGTCCTTGGGTGCACTTGCATAGTGCGGACAGGGATAATCGTCGGTTGGTGCCTCATTTAATTAAAAAGCGTCTAACAGGCCTCTGCGAGTCTGCGAGTTGGCTTCGGTCCCTCGTACGCCTTCCAAAGGTCCGGGACCCCCAGGGTTCCGAGATATGTAAATATATTTAAAAAAAATATATAAAAAATTGCAATAAGCATCGGTATAGTGTTTGTCTTAAAGTCAGTAATTAATAATAATAATAATCTTTATTTATACAAAACAGATTGTAGTACATGTACTCGTAACAGTTATCACAAAGTGGGTAGAATTGAATCTCTGACAATCAAGTGGGTGACGTGCTGCTCTCCTTGCTAGGCTATGAAATAGCCTGTATTAAGGAGTAACAGTGCCGATCCCCTCTAATTGTATTACTACGTATTATTTCTACAAGTTTTTTTTTGTTTTACATTTAAATAAAGGTATTAGTAAAAAATGCGAGCGCATTTGTGTGTGAGAGTGTGCTGTGTGTACGTGTATGGATCTGTGTGTGTGTGCGTGTGAAGGCGCATGAGCGTGAGCGTTGGCTGTGTAAGCGTGCGTAAGTAAGGGGATTGGATTAGAGTGGGTCTGTGTTTTGGGTGAGTGGCACAATATACAAACTTATCATAAATTAATTAGATTAAATATTTCTCTGTTTCGTCGTAGGTTGTATATTGAAGGAATGTGCGGACAGACTTTTTACAATTTTGATAAGACAATTTATATATTGGACATGTTTTGTTTATTGTATTGTATAGAGACGGACCTAGATAGTAGAAGAATCTTTTAGTAAACGGCAAGCGGGTTTTTGGAGGAGTACATACTATATCTTTTCGGCGTTTGGTAATTTCAATATAGGGGGTTATGCGGACATGCGGTGTTGCAACTGAACCGATTGTAAAATAAAGTGTTGCCGTACGTTGAGGACGTAGCAGCTTTTTACGTATAATTATAGGATTAGCAATATTTCTTAAGGTTTTAAAGATATATCGTCGACCGTAGGTTCAATTGACGTAAGGGACAAAATACCCAAAATGAGCTAAGTATACAGTTTTGTTCAGAATTTTTCGCTCTTTCGAATGGTGTATATGAAAAAATTCTAGCTTAAAAAAAATGTCCCTTACCCTACTGATTTTTTGGATCCAAATTTCGAATCAGCCCCATAATAACAATGTATTTGAAAAACTATGCAATATAGCAACTTGAAATGTTGTATTTACCGCCACCAATCGAATCAAATAAGGTAAGATAAGGTGAGGTAGGTAACGATTTCCAAATTTAAGATATCCGTACGCCAAAAGTGTGTACTTAATTTTCTGTCAACAATCTCTTTACACTGTATTTCTTTTCATAAATTTTTTCAACAAGTGATTTACACTATCTTTTCACAATTTTTCCACAATTTTTGATCCAACGTAGAGGTCAATTTAATGTAAGGGACGGGACTACAAGATACTTGATCAGTAAGGGACATTACTAACAAAATACGTTGGTGTAAGGGACATCTATTTTCTTAAATAGATAACTTATTTAAATAAATTTTACACAGGTAGATAGAGCACTAAAATAAAAGATTATGTGCGAAATCAGATCCGAAAAAGGTTAATAACAAAAAAAGTTATGGGCGATTTAGTCCGAAAAAAAACTTTGTCGGCCTCTCCTGAAAAATCGTATTTTGTCCCTTACCTCAATTGAACCTACGGTCGACGAATTATATAAGTTTGCGAACTCTGCTAGTTAAGGACATTAATATGTGATTTAAATTTAAGATTCCTATCTATGACTATACCTAGGTATTTAATTTCATTCGTAGGGGATATAGGAGCACAGTGGCATGAAACCTGAGTTTGTAAATTGCATGTGTGGGCTTTAAGCGATATTGGTGGGTTTGGTTGAGTAGCAGAACTGATTGAGTAGGTAATGAACTTGGTTTTGGAGGTATTAAGTGTATGGAAATAAAGCCAGTTAAACGCTATATCAAAGCCATGCTGTGCTTTCCCCTCGAGCTCAGACCATGTATTGGCGAAGAAAGTTATCGCAGTGTCATCTGCAAAAGATGTTATCTTGGCATTTGGGATATTTAAATTGCATAAGTCGTTTATAAAAACTAGAAATAAGGTAGGGCCCAAAATGCTTCCTTGTGGAACGCCATAGTAGATGGGGAGCTCACTGCTGCTGTGACGATCAACCTTAACTATTTGGGAGCGGTTTGTGAGGTAGCATCGAAAGAAATCAAGTTGCAACCCCCTGACACCCATTCCTTCAAGCTTGAGTAAGAGAGAACGAACGGGGACGGTGTCAAATGCCTTCGCAAGGTCTAAAAATATTGTTAGAACCTTTTTATTACTGTTCAGGTTTTGTATGATATTGTTAGTTAATTCCTGAACAGCATCACAAGTTGACTTGTTTTTACGAAATCCAAATTGTTGTGGTGATATTAGTTTGTAATGTTCTAGGTAGTGTACAAGTCTTTTATTGATAAGACGTTTTAGGACCTTGGATAGGGCAGTCAGTACTGCAATGGGACGATAATTATTCGGCAAGCTCCCGTCGCCTCCCTTCAAGACCGGATGAATGATTGCCTTTTTTTAGAGAAGATGGAAAGACGGCAGTCTCGAAACAGAGGTTAAAAATATAGTATAGTATGGGTGCCAAGGAGGTTGAGTACCTCTTCAGGATGTAGGGTGATATGCCATCCCAGCCAGTTGCAGCATCAGAGCGCAAAGAACGGATGACTGTTGTAATTTCGTCAAGGTCAGTAGGATCAAGGACGAATGATGAGACCGATGTGATATCAGAAATGGGTTGGTTGACTGTCATTGGCTGCGTAGTACTAGGGTGAACTATATCATTTGCAAGCCTCTCGCCAATATTAACAAACAATGAGTTTATAGTGTTTTGTTTAATTTATTTTTTTATTCTCCTATGAGTTTGCTCTTGACTTTAGTCTAGGTCTGGCTGACAGAGACAAAGTCTACGATGGAGTGAGCTTACCCAGAAGAAACCTGTTCACTCTCACTTTGAATAGATTAGGGTTGTATGCGTTCGGAAACACAGACGCAGGCAGAGAGTTCCACTCCTTTGCTGTGCGCATTATAAAAGACGTTTGAAAACACTTAGTGCGAGTTGGTGGAATATCAACTAGGTAGGGGTGGTAACTTGCAGTGCGTCTAGATGTTCGATGGTAGAAGGGGGCCGGTGGAATGAGGTCGTGGAGTTCATGGGCACACTCTCCGAAGTACAATCTGTAGAAGACCGACAAGCAGGCATCCTTGCGGCGATGAGCCAAGCTTGGCATCCACCAGTTTTACGTCGCCAATGAGCCTCTTAGCTCTGCGTTCCACCGAGTCAAGCGCAGCAAGTTGGTACTTTGCTGAGCCATCCGAAAGGTGGCTGCAAAACTCCATGCAGGAACGGACTTGTGCTTTGTAAAGGGTTAAAAGCTGTCCAGGCGTAAAGTATCGCTTCACCCTATTTAGGACGCCCAGTTTCTTGGCCGCAGTTTGAGCTTTGCACTCGATGGTGGAGCCGAAGTTGAGACCAGATGTCAACTCCATGCCTAGGAGCTCGAGCCGATCAGTTACAGGAACAGATGTACCCCGAAAAGTAGGAGTTTGATCAAAACGACTCCTTTTAGCGGTAAAGAGACACGCCTGTGTTTTGGTGGCATTAAAAGAGACCAGATTGTCATCACCCCATTGGGAGACAAGACTCAAGGTCAAATCAGTTCGCTCAACCATGGCCTCTCTCAGGGAACGAAGTTCAGCCCCGCTGGTTTTTGCGCTGGACAAGTATCTCTCTGAAACGGTACTGTCATCCGCGTACCCACCAATACCAGGCAGAAGCAGGTCATTGATGTGCAGCAGGAAAAGAGTTGCAGAGAGAACAGATCCCTGAGGAACTCCGGCATCAATAGCCATAAGGTCAGAGGAGCAGCCGTCCACGACTACTCTGATCGACCGTTCACTCAGGAAGTCTGATATCCAGCTACAAAAATCAGCTGGGATGCCATAAGCAGGAAGCTTGCTGAGTAGTGCAGCGTGCCAGACCCTGTCAAAGGCCTTCGAGATATCAAGCGATACAGCAAGTGCTTCGCCGTGTTTCTCGATGGCTTCGCCCCAGCAGTGCGTGACATACACAAGAAGATCGCCAGTTGACCGTCCCCGGCGAAAGCCATATTGACGGTCACTGAGGAGATCATTGTCTTCAAGGTAGGTCAGCAACTTACTGTTCAGTACCCTTTCCATAACCTTGCACAATATGGAGGTAATGGCGATCGGACGGTAATGGGCAGGGTCTGCTCGGTCGCCCTTTTTGGGGACTGGTTGTACATTTGCAAGCTTCCAGGATCTTAGTACCGTTCTTTTTAATAGAGAAAGGCGGAACAAGCGTGTCAATACAGGAGACAGTTCAGGCGCACACTGCCTCAACACTCTCGCTGGAATGCCGTCAGGCCCGCTGGCCTTATTCACGTCTAGACTGCACAATACTCTTCGGACCTCTTTGATGTGGACAGCGATTTCCTGCATCGAGGAGTCACAATGAGATATAGTAGGTGGTTGCTTGGAGCCAGAGTCCAGACGTGAATTGCTTGCGAAGAGAGATGCAAATAAATTCGCTTTCTCACACGCAGAGTGAGCCAGCGACCCATCAGGTTTCATCATTGGAGGTAAAGTGGGGCGACAGAAATTCGTTTCAACCGCTTTAGACAGGGACCAGAACTGTTTACTACCCGGAGGGTGCGATAACAGCTTGGTCCCAATACGTCCGACATGGTCAAAACGTGCCCTACGTAAAACCCGCTTACAGGACTTGGCGGCAGAATTAAAGGCTCTTTTCCTCGCGCGAACCCTACGCGCTCTAACTTTGTGGTCGCGGGCCTTGACCCAGGCTTGGTAGGCAGACTCTTTTCGGGCCTCAGCGTGGGCGCATTCTGCATTATACCAAGGCTGGGATTTGTGACCGAGCGGGATGTCGGAGAATGGAATAAAATACTCCATCCCCTGCCGAATCACGTCCGCAACCACGTCAGCACAGCACGAGGGGTCACCCGAGGAGAAGCAGACTTGCCGCCATGGATAAGATGCAAAAAAGTGCCGCATTTCATCCCAGTCTGCAGTTTCGTAACGCCATACTCTCCTCGTGCCTCTAGGACTCTCATCTGGAGGAGAGCAGGTCGATATGGATTTCACCAGACAGTGGTCAGAGGTTCCCAGCGGGGCTGAGACCGATACCGAATGACTGTCCGGATCAGATGCCAGCAGAAGGTCCAAGCAATTGGGTGTACGGCCATCAACATCCGGTACCCGCGTTGCTACGTTCACCATCTGGGTTAGATCTAGCGTTAAAGCAAACTTGCGCGCCTCTAACCCGGCATGGTCAGTTTTCTGGTACGGGAACAGCCACTCTTTATGATGGGCATTAAAGTCCCCCAGAAAAATGAGCTTCGCTGTTGGGTACCGTTGCTGGGCTACGTCAGTCGACTCCACGAGGAAATTAAAGAGCGCTGTTGTCTCCTGGTCGGTAGGGTGTGAGCAGGAAGATAACCATGAAAGGCAAGGCAATTTAGGTATTCGTGGGAGCGCATGCCAGATGTGGTTGGTTTGATGTCCACATTCAGGTCACCTGTTATACGAGTAACTACCGATTTAAATCTATGCAGCGTTGGAAGAATGTTGTTAAGAACTGCGAGAAAGCTGTTCATATTGTCTATTGACGGCGATCGATAAATACAGATTATCGCCAAGTCAAAGTTAATTTTTATAATAAGTCCAGAACAGATGCAGATCGGTGGAAATCTGGCTCTTCGCATGTAATAGACAGGTCCGATTTTGAATACGCCACTACACCATCACTCTGATTTATATGTTTGGTGGTCATGAACGCGGAGTAATTGTTCAGAATCGGGATAGTGCTATTGCTAGAGCATGGTAACCAACATTCAGTTAAAACAACCAGATCGCAATCGAAAGAAATTCGGTGTAGAAGCGTTTGCAAGTTTAAAAAGTTACGGTTTACAGAGCGAATGTTTTGTTTCAGGATTTTAATAAAGTTATTAGGACATTTCACAATGGAGTGTTTCCTCAGGTGCGCATGTATAGGCAGTTGATACAGATAGTTCGTCGATGTTGTCAATTAAATTGTTTATGTTAGTAGTCATTGTTCCGGTAAAGCAATGGTAGTTTGAAGGTTACGAGAAAAAAGGGTGGTATTTGTTTTAGGAACATGTGGGTAGCTTATGATTGGGGGTAGTAAATTAAGAAACATATTTTTTATGATACTAAAATAGCTAGGTAAGGAATAAAAGGGATGAACGCAAGCATATGAAGGGAGTATATATGGTGACATGGGGAAGTTGTAATATGTAGGTGTTGAGTGATTCATGTATGAGAATTTGTTGTGCTGATAGTAATAGTTATGTGTATAAGTTCTGTTTGTGTTTGTATTTTAACATAGCAATACGAAGAACTCGCAAAAGTAATAAAAAAATACGTAAGATATGGCTGGGTATTATACTTAAATGCACGCAATCATGCCTTGATGATTGTCGCCAGCTGCTTCAGTTGTTCTTCGCTTTTTATCACGATAGTCTGGCTGTCAGGATCCTTTTTTAGCGTAACTCTTCCATTTGACGTCCAACAATAGTTGTACTGGTGATTCTTGGCATGGGTTCTGGTAAGATAAAATAACCTTTTAGAATTTGCTGTTACGAGTAGCAACTTGGTGATGTAAATCGGTGTCTCCTGTGCAGATTTTAAGTTTAGATGGGTTGATTTTATCTTGTCTTGGGGATTGCGTTTATTGTAGTCTTTAACAGCTGCACGATAATTGGTTTTCGTCAGTGTATTACAAAACTCAACTGATAAACCCGATGTTAAATTTTCCTTTTTTGAGGGTAGTCTAATAATATCACGGATACTAGCGGATTCTGTATCAAGGCCTAGATGTCTTGACAGATGCGTTATAGTTTCATACAGCATGATTTTGGTCTCATTCTGCCTTTTGGGTACATTGCGTAATTCTATAGAGGTTTTGATGAGATTGTGGTCGAGAACTTCCAACTTGTTTTCTAGGGTAGCTATCTGGATTACCATGGATCCACGTTGATTTTCTAGTCCCGTAATTTTATTTTCGAGTGACTGTAATTGATCGGAGATCGCCGTCATTGCCTTTTCGAGATCAGCATGTGTGACCTTAATTTCCGTGTAGTGTTTTTTTTTTTTTTCATTAATATGATTCTCCAATTTGTCCAACCGGGTGCTCTGAGTACACATCATTTCACTGATCATCTTCTTGATTTCTTTCTTAAACATATCCAGGGCACCACCGGTGACTGCATCCGAACGGCATCCGCGATTGGTTCTCAGGGTGACGTTCCCTGTTGGGTCTTCGTCAGCGTGCAGTTTCCGGTTTTCAGACTCCGAACGTGATGTGTATTGATTCGGAGGAGTTTTGGGTGGTGTCTTATACATGTTCCCTTAACTTGTTAGTTTGTTTAAACAGAAGTACAAATCAAAATAAAGCAATATAATATTTATACGTTTCTCGTTAATCGCTACCTTGCGGCGCTAAGTTGCGGCAGCCGAAAAGGATGACGCACGCATGGCGTACGCGCAGCAAGCTCCGCCTTCTAACTCGAGTCTCGAGTGTTGCGTTCTCTTCACACTTTATGCGCGCCTAGTACTTTGCGAAATATATTTTGCATTTAATTTCGAAATAAGTATTTGTTTTTAATAAAAATTGGAAATACTTTACGGAATGCACGTCTATACACTTTCGCGGTCCGAGGGTATGTCTGAGGCTATGTATTAAGTTCCTAATACATAGTCAGACATTTGACATGCAAAACATTACTATATATTTAATGCTAGAGTGTTATATTTATGTCCAATGGCATGCTTTAAATGCTAATTTCTATTATTCATTAATTTTACAATACAGTCAATATTAATTATTAGTTATCGTCACATAAACTTAGAACAGATTAGTTAAGGGCCTATACTACCTCAAATGGCTTAGCATGATCCTCCTCCGTTATGTCGAAAATACTGCAGCATTAATTTTTAAATAAATATATGGTAAAGTTGAGGATTAATGTTAAGTACTACTCGTATGTTAGCCGAAAACACGATTTCATAAAATTTTCTCGATAGAAAAAAAATCCAAAGTTACCTCCAAACCGAACAATAAACCGCTGGTATTCAAAAAATAATTCAAATTAGATAATAAAACTTCGCATATTAACTGAACTAACTATAAAGCAGGTCTTATGTTATTTACTTTTTTTAAATGACCATTATTTTCACCGTAAAACGAAATTACCTAAACTATCAGCGCCTTGGAGCCTTTTCCCTGCCGCCCTGTCTCGCTTACTCGCGTGACCGGTAGCAATAGTGTGCGAGCGAGACAGAGTGAGGTAGCGCTGAGGTTGTATAGACTCTTAACATTATTTATAAATTCATATATCGAATAAAATCTTATTCCAGCAGCCATAATTTTAACTTTACAAAAAATAAATTATTAGGTAACTCTTTAAAGTTTTTTGGTATTTTATTATAGATAAGTCCACACATAACAGTTTTTTTAAACAGAGAAGTTCTTGGTTCCCTAGGCAGAACTATTGTATCTGGATCTCTTACTTTTCGAGGACAACGGTCTTGAGCTTTTTTAAACAGGTCAAATTGCTGTCGAACAAATTTAGCACATTCTAAAATATACATACTGGGTAATGTCAGGACTTTTAATTTTAGAAACAATGGTTTACAAGATTCCCATGGTGGTATGCCACAAATGGCTCGAATACACTTTTTTTGTACCCTAAAGGCTTTATCTGCGTCTGTTGAGTTACCCCATAGTATAAGGCCGTATTGCAGAGTCGATGCAACGCAGCCGTGATACGCAGTCAGCATCGTACTCTGCGACGAGGTCTTTTGCAGTGTGTAGAGATCATTTGTTTAATTTGTTGCATACTTTTTCTACGTGTGGTTTCCAGGAGAAGTAGCCGTCCAATGAAACTCCCAGAAAAGTAGTTTCCTCTGCCTCTAATAGAGGTTGTCCATTATAATTAATGTTAAGTTTTTCTCGTTTACGACCATATGTCATAAATTGAACAAATTTGTTTTATTTATATTTACATGCAAATTATTAAATCTTAACCAAGAAATTGTTGATTCAATTGTATTATTAATGTCAATTCTGTAATTATTTATGTTAGTATTAATTGGTGATGTCATAATAATCGAAATGTCATCCGCAAATAATGTGCATAGATTGCGTGTGTGTTCAGGAAGATCGTTGATATATAATAGGAATAAAGGGGGACCCAAAACGCTCCCTTGTGTTACACCTGAGTTGTTGAATTTTAAGTCACTCCGTTTACTCAGTAGGTAGGTTTCAAGCCAACTAAGGGCTGGACCTCGAATACTATTTCTCTCCAACTTCGAAAGTAACAATCTATGTGACACAAAGTCAAAAGCTTTCGACATGTCGAAGAAGACAACAGATACCCGGTTTCCTATGTCTCATCATCATCTTCCTGCCCTTGTCCCATGTTACTTGGGGTCGGCGCAACACGTTTTCTTTTTCCATTCCCCCTGTCAACCGTCACTCTATCATTCACTCCCTTCTCTTTCATATCATTCTTCACACAATCCATCCATATTTTTTTGGGCCTTCCTCTCCCTCTCCATCCATCCACATTTATCTTCATCATCTCCTCGTCACATGCATTTCCTCCCTCCTCATCACATGCCCATACCATGCCAAACGACGTCCTTTCAACTTTTCTGTCACCGGCGCCACTTTCAAACTTCCCCTTATATACTCATTTCTGACTTTATCCATTCTCGTCACTCCACACATCCATCTCAACATTCTCATCTCCGCTACATGCAATCTTTTTTCATCCGTCCTCTTCACGGCCCAGCATTCCGATCCATACAATACGACAGGCCTTATCACAGACTTGTAGATTTTCCCTTTTAACTTAAGGGGCATCCGTGGGTCGCAAGTTGTTCCTGTGACCTGTCGCTATTTCATCCATCCCGAGTTGATCCGGTGCGTTACGTCGCGGTCTACTTCACCATCCCCTTGGACAAGCGACCCGAGGTACCGAAAGTCGGAGCAGATCGGTAAGGGCGTTCCAGCGAGAGCTATGGGCACAGAACTGGACAGACCGCCAAAATCACAAAACATGTACTCTATTTTGGTCCGACTCAGTCTCAGGCCAACGGCCTCCAGTCTTTCCCACCACACCTCCAATCTGCTCTGGACCTCTAAGCCGCTCTCGGCAACCAGCACAATGTCATCGGCGAATAGCATACACCAGGGAGCCTCTTCTTGGATATCCGACGTAAGAGCGTTTATAACCACTACGAAGAGGTAAGGGCTGAGTGCCGACCCCTGGTGCAAGCCGACAGCCACGTTAAAGTTGCCAGTAGTGCCTGCTGTAGACCGAACTTGGGTACTGCATCGACTGTACATTGCTCGAATCAACTGCACATACTTCCCTGGCACACATTTCTCCTTAAGGGCCCACCACAAAACCTCACGAGGCACTCGGTCGTATGCCTTTTCGAGGTCAACAAATACCATGTGCAAGTTTTTATGCGCACCTCTGTATTTCTCGCACAACTGGCGGATGGCAAAGATGGCATCTGTTGTTCCCCGACCAGGTATAAAACCGATTTGTTTTTGCGAAATTTCACTCTCATCTCTCAGTCGCCTTTCAATAACTTTCTCCCAAGCCTTCATACGATGTGACATTAGCTTTATTCCTCTATAGTTGTTGCACTCCAGCACATCACCTTTGTTTTTAAAGATGGGCACTAGCGAACTATTACACCATTCGTCAGGTATGGCTTCTTCCAGCAACAGCTTATTGAAGAATAAAGCTAACCACGTCCATCCATCTGTAATAACTTCCATACTTCAACTGGTATTCCATCTGGACCTATTGCTTTACCATTCTTCATACCATTTACTGCAATTCTCACTTCATCCATACTAATCACTCTCACTAACCCCTCATTTACTGGTTTATTCTCAAGTACACCATTCCAGTCATTCTCCTCATTCATCAGTCTTTCAAAATAGCCCTTCCACCTACCCTTAATTTCACCAAACGTTTATTGTCTGAAGATTGTTTGCTGTAATAAATCATTTGATTAAAGACCAAATGCCATATTGACATTATACTTGGTAATATTTTGCCAAGTAAAAATTTGACCAAATGAAAATGTGCGTACTAAAATTATTCCAAATATTACATTGGTATAAAAAAAGGTTGCTAAAATTTGTTTGGGTAATGAAAATTTGGCAAAATCTTTTCGGCAAAATGGCAGGATCCCGTATTTGACTCATGCCAATGTCTAAAGTTGCCTGAATTTCGCGGTATGTCACATGTCGATCTTCCTCAATCAGCTTACGCACAGCATCAACGTTTTCTTGGGTGACTGCAGTTTTTGGACGACCTTGACGGGGATCATCACTGAGCTTGACACGTCCACGTTAAAATTCAGCAAACCAGCGATAAATTATGGTTTTGGATGGGGCTTCATCACCAAATGCAGAAATCATCCGGTCAACACACTGTTTTTGTGTTAAACCACTTCGAAAGTCATAATAAATCATCGCTCTTGAATTTTCTCGAGTCAATTCCATTTTCTCAATGACTAAACAAGTTTGATAAAACCTTGTGACAAGACCGAGAATCTTTTTTTAAATAAATAAATGGTATTCGATTTTTAAAACCAAGGAGTTTTCAATTAAAAAGATTTTAATATGACAGGAACAGTGGAAATATTCCATTCCCGATACTTTTAGTGCAGCCCTCGTACCTACACTATAAAAAAACATGAAATCCAAAACTTCGGCAAGCTTCGGCAACAATGAAAAGCTTCAATGAAATTAAAAAAAAGGCACGATATTTTCCTTTTTCATTATTTCTTTTTATATGATATATAACTTCACAGCAAAATTTAAAACTAATATTTGTTTTCAAATCTACGTGACGTGAGCTTTTCAGAAATATATAAATAGTATATAGGTTTTCTAACAGAATCAATACGAAATATGACTCTGAAAGTTAAGAAATTGTACAGTAAAACTGGGAGAGTGCAGTAATAAAAGACATATTGTACCCCTCTTTTTATTAATTTAAAAGCCTTAATAACATAAAATACCTACTGCATATTGAAGAACGACATTTAAACCATTAAATAAAATTAAAAGTGTATCTCGATCTAGGTATTCATAAATATCTTTTTTGATATGCCGTTGTTCTACGATTTTCCATAGTGCGCCGTCTTGGATATTTATTTTGACCTCACTATCAGCTCTAACACTCTCATAAACCATGAAAACGCCACCCATGGTGAAAAATTTGAAAATTTTCGCAGCCGCCATCTTGGATTTTCATTTATAGGTGGTAAAACCAAATTTTCGTTTGATGCGCATTTAAAAATAAAGGGGTTGGTACCATCTGACGGCCAAATCTACCACCACACGCGCTCATTGGTCAAATCAAATAACGCGCGCTTCCCCGGCTTCCTGTTACACACTTCCGTCCCTTTTCACGAAATCACTCCCACAGATTGCAGGAAAGGGAGAGCAAAGATGTTACACATCAAAAACAAAATAAACTTATACTAATCAATTCAAGTTGATCTACTTCATTGCTCTATCTATTCTGTGTCGCAACTCGAGTAGGTACTAAACCTACTCGAGTTCGTGAACTCATGAGCGGTGCGCTTGGCGCGCGCATCTCCCGCGCATCGCAACTTTTACGTATCGCTACTCCTTGCGGGGGCTGGGGTAAGCGTTACATGCCTACGACGCTCGGCTCGGAATGTCTGCTAGGGCTCTCGCCGGGCCCGCTGAGCGCGGCCCCGCACACGCTGCTGCGCGGCAGTGTGCTGGTGCTGAGCGGCTACGAGAACCCGCGCCGCGCCGCCGTGCGCGACCTGGCGCTGGCGCTGGGGGCCCGCGTGCAGCGCGACTGGGGGCCCGGGGCCACGCATCTCATGTAAGTGTTGAATATCCTCAGACATTTGTAAAGACGTAGACTCATCATTAAATGGGATATTATTTATTGTAATTTTATTAGATTAATGACAAAAATATTTTTATTTCTATTTACTTTATTTATTTTGAACATTGATATACTAAAAAACCCAAGATACACAATCAGCGTCTCAAAAGCGTCCGCATAAAAAAGGCGCAACATTTAAAATTGTGCGTATATTTCAAATAGTATCGCGTCCGCCGCGTCACTGTACGCACTCTAAAACTGCCGAAGTATTCATTGAAAAATTGTAAAAATATTACGTCAAAAATTTCAAAAAAGGATGGGATCCTGAACTTTCGGTAGGTAAAAGAGTTTATTGATCTGTTTTTGTTGTTTATATGACTAATTATGGGGAGAAATATTTGATTTTTATTTATTTTGTCTTAAAACGTCACTCAACGGTCCGAGTATAATACGGCAAATTTTAATGGCTGCTTTTTCAGTGTAAGCACAATGCATTACAACATTCATTGAATTTAGTCGAATAATACAAACTGACCGGATTGAAAGGAAAGGAGTCGATTTTTTCTTATTGTGTTAATTTTTTTTTAGTTAATAAGTTTATTAATTGTTGTACTTTTTTATATTTAGTTTTTAACCGACTTCAATTCGACGATTAAAATAATGTTTGTATTCTCGATTACTTAATTTTTGGGGCTAATTGAGTCTTTTTTTTTTTACTTTGTAAGAATATAGTCTCCGATTTGAGTCGAAATTAATGTGTTTCCTACTGTGTTATTTGAAATAAATACCTATTGAAATTTGCATTTATGAGTTTTATTTTATTTGAGTCGGAGGCGCGCATTAGCGGGGCAGCCTCAACGTATTTTATATGGAATTTTTTACATTTTGCATGGCAAAAAAAAAATTACCTACATGTTGAGTTTTAGGGGTTTGCGGATTGCAAAGGGGGTCGAAATTTTCATTATTTTTGCGATGGGACGCACCATTTCGAGGTGTTGGTGTGAATTTAAGTTCATGACGACTAATTTTATTCCACACCTTTTTAATCGCGATTAAAAATAGCCAGATTTAGTTAGAAAATCTAAATTTTAGTTTAAAAACGTCAAATTCAGAATAGCAAAATTGCCATTTTCACTAAATTAAAAACTCAGTACCATCTTAGTGTCTCTGTCAAACTAAAATATAATTAAGTTGAGTCACTTTAGTCAATTTCAGAATAGGAAATCGTCGTTTGACAGGAATAAACGAAATTTTGGTGATTTTTAGTCTAGTTTAGAGAATTTTGTCACAAAAGAATCGGCACCATTGTTGTTCTTACAATACCTTACACATTTATAAAAAAATTACCAACTCTTAAAATACTTAGTCAATGTACAAACAATAAAAACTATACAATAATATTCGACTCCACTTCATGCCTTGTCCTGCCGGCAAACTTTGGTCATTTTATTGCTTTTTGTACACTGCTTTGTAAAAACAACTTTAAATCTACGCGTAAAGTTTGAATTCGCAAAAAAGTATGTGTTGGCGCAACTACCAACGCCATCTATCGACGCACCGGGACATCACACTCCTTATCTACGAATCAGGGCTCGCCAACGTTGGCGACCAATCACAGGACGCGTTTGTTCTCATTCAATCCTTTTGAGAGGAACTGTTTAAATATTTTTTCTTATACTTGATCCATACCTGCTTGTAAAAAGACGAATTAAAATATAACGAATCGAAATCAATAAATCCATTATTGAAGAGCACCTGCCTCCCGTTCCTGTACATAAAGTGGTCCTACGAACCGGATAAGGAGTTCAAGCTTGAAATCTCCGAAGATTCGTCGCATGAAAATACGAAGAGGAGATTCACGTATCGAGCGAAGAGCTGCAACGTTAAGGCATCGACAGGAGTGGCAGGTCTGAACTTCCCGTCCGTTTCCCCATCTCATCCTTCGATTTGTGTTGATCTCGTGCTGTTTTTCCATTTCCAGTGCTCAAGTGGCGGTACCTACCCACACGACGGCACCCACATTGGTTCGCGTGCATCTCCCAACTGGCAATTGTAAGTACTCCTGATTTCTTTAATTCCCAAAATGAATGAGACCAAATTGTCAGATTTAATTAAGAAAAGAGGGGTTTTAAAAGGTAGATTAACTCTCTTTGAAAATTACGTTAAAAAGTTCAGTTTACCTTTGAGTGATCAACAATCATTAGAATTAAATTTACGTGTTGAGAGTATTTCGAGGTTGATAGACATGTATAGTGAAATACAGACTAAAGTTGAAGAAGAAGTAGAAGATCTCGATCTTGCAAAACAGCTGGAGGAGAGAGATCGTTTTGAAGACCAATTTTATCGTGTTTTAGCTTCTGCGAAACTTTTGTTGCAAAAGGAGGTAGCTGACAAGTCTAGTGTTTCAACATGTAAACCGATTGGCATAAAATTACCCGAGATTAAAATACCTTCCTTTGACGGTTCGTACGATTGCTGGCTAGAGTTTAAAAATTCTTACGTTAGTATGATTCATGGTCGCGAAGATTTAGATCCTGTGCAAAAGTTTCATTATTTAAAATCGTCATTGTCCGGTAACGCGGCACACGTTATAAGTGCATTGGAATTTACGGCTAATAACTATACTCACGCATGGGAGCTATTAGAAAATAGATTTAATAATCCGCGGCTATTGGTTCATAATCATGTGAAGGCATTATTTAAAATTACATCGTTAAATAAAGAATCTGCTTCCCAGATTAGGAATTTAATAGATATTGTTTTGCGGAATTTGCGTGCCCTTAAAACATTAGGTGAACCAACGGATTCATGGGACACTTTAATCATTTACATGGTCGTTTCCAAATTAGATCAGGCCACGGAACGCGAATGGGAAGATTTTAAAGGTACAGCTAGTTCGTTAATTGAGTCAAGGTCAGCCTTAAAACTAGATGACTTGCTTAAATTTCTCAAAGACAGGGCCGACGTGTTAGAAATGATAAAAGTGAATCATAACAAAACCTACGAGAACAAAGGCAGCGAACAAACACACTCTAAGAAGCAATATTCACATACTCATGTTGCTACGCACGTTAGTAACAATAACAATAAGGGTAATACGATCACTAAAACAAAGCAAAGCCGCATGTGTGCGATGTGTAGTGGTAATCACGCGATTTATTCATGTTCAAGGTTTCTTAATTCGTCTGTCCAAGACAGGAATAATATAGTTAAAACGCATAAGCTGTGTATCAATTGTATACGCACAACTCACCCACTTGATGAATGCAAGTTTGGGCCGTGTAGGTTGTGTGACAAAAAGCACAACAGTTTGCTTCACGTTGATAGGCAGGTAGACGGCGCATCACAGGTGAGCGGGAACGTCTCCACTGTCTCGGCATCATTACACGTTACGACTAATCATTCAGATTCGCAAACCAGTAATCGGGAATATTCGTTATTACCCAACGTTTTGTTGTCCACAGCGTTAGTGGACATAGCAGATTATAATAACGAATATCACACTGTACGCGTACTTCTTGATAATGGTAGTCAACATTGTTTCATAAAGAAATCGTTATGTGAAATATTAAATGCACCGTTATTACAGTCCACTTATCACGTTGCTGGGGTAGGTCAAACCATTTCGCAATCCACCCACATTTGTAAAATAAAATTACGTTCAAGGTTAAATCCGTATTGTATGAACATTGATTGTTTAGTGTTGCCGTGCATTACAAATCAGTTACCCACATTTAGTGTCGATGTAAGTAATATGTGTATACCTGACAATATTCAACTCGCAGATCCGAAT
Organism: Dryobota labecula; assembly: GCA_947523025.1. Taxonomy (NCBI): domain Eukaryota; kingdom Metazoa; phylum Arthropoda; class Insecta; order Lepidoptera; family Noctuidae; genus Dryobota; species Dryobota labecula. Next base: position 25,704,256 of record OX383297.1, read on the forward strand.
TTTCACTCACCGTCAGATATCGATATACTGATAGGCGCGGATAAGTTCTGGGAATTATTGTGTGATGGCAAAATTAAATTGAATAAAGGACCTTATTTACAAAACACAAAATTGGGTTGGATAGTATCGGGACCTTTACATAATAACACGCTTCACGTTAAAAGTGTGCAATGTAATTTCTCCCAAACAATTGACACACAGTTAAAAATGTTTTGGGAACTCGAAGAGATAAACAATAACGTTAAAAATATCCTTAGTGCTGACGAACGTGCGTGCGAAGATATTTTTGTTAATACGACAAAACGTATGGAAGATGGTAGGTTTTCCGTACGCATTCCTTTAAAAGAATCAGCTGAGGTACTCGGAGACAGTTACACAGCAGCTGAAAAACGTTTGTTATCGTTAGAACGAAAATTCGCTCGTTTGCCACAATTTAGGGAAAAATACGTAGATTTTGTGGAGGAATATGAAAGGCTCGGTCACATGAGTCGCATTGACACTTATGAGTCACCTCACTATTTTTTGCCGCATCACGGCGTTATTAATGAAAATAGCAGTACAACTAAACTGCGTACTGTATTCGATGCAAGCGCAGCGACGTCGTCCGGTAAATCGTTGAACGATATTCAACATATTGGTCCACCACTTCAGAATGACATATTTAGCATATTATTACGCTTTAGGCAATATAAATACGTCGGTTGTGCGGACGTTGAAAAAATGTTTAGGAATTTTCTTGTTCAACCAGACCAACGAAAATTACAATTGATATTATGGCGTAAACTTCCGTCGGACCCAATATGTGTGTATCGCCTTAACACCGTGACGTATGGCACCGCGTCTGCGCCATACCTTAGTATGAGATGTTTGCGTCAGCTCGCGTTGGAATGTGAGGATGAGCAGGTTTCAAGAGTGATCCGGGATGATTTTTTCGTAGATGACGTCATCCTCGGTGACAACGATTTAAATAGGTTACTAGATATCTGTGAAAAGTTAAGAGATACTTTAAACTCAGCTTGTTTACCTTTGCGTAAGTGGTTGTTTAACGTTGATATCAGTGCCCACGAAATATCTAAAGGATTATCATTGGGCGAACATTGTCAAAGTAAGACTTTAGGATTGGGTTGGTATAATAAAGATGATGAACTTCATTTCACGACACGAGTAGTTAGACCGACTTTACTAAGTAAACGTACCATGTTGTCGATAATTGCACAAATATACGATCCTTTAGGTATTTTAACGCCGGTTGTCGTAGTAGCTAAAATATTAATGCAAAAATTGTGGTTGTGCAAGATAAATTGGGACGATTCCGTTCCCAGTGATGTTGCGTTGTCCTGGGAAAAATTTATTGACACACTTCAATATTTGCATAAATTACGTATACCGCGTCATGTTATGGGTGCATACACACAGTTCATAGAATTACACGTGTTCACGGACGCGTCGCAGAGTGCGTATGGTGCATGCGCCTATGTTCGCACCTACTCTGATGACTCACCGGTGACTATTAGATTATTATGTGCAAAAAGTAAAGTTGCACCAATTAAACCTGTCAGTATACCCCGACTAGAGCTGTGTGGGGCATTGATAGGCGCACGATTATATAAGAAAATTATCGAGTCATTGCGTGTTAATTTCCACAAAATTTACTTCTGGACAGACTCAACTATTGTTCTTGGTTGGCTACGAATGTCACCACATTCGTTAAAGACATTCGTCCAAAACCGAATAGTTGAGATTAATGAAATAACAAGTAAGGCGTTATGGTTACATGTAGGCACCAAAAACAACCCAGCGGATTTAGTTTCGCGCGGTCTTAGCCTTGATGCACTCATTGACAGTCACCTGTGGTGGAACGGACCTGAGTTCTTAAAAAACTCTGAGTCGTCATGGTCACAGCAATCTGCGACTACTCACTCCGACTTACCAGAACTGAAACCACAAACGACAACCGTTATGGTTTGTGATGTAACACAGAATAACGTTATTAATTTTGAAAGGTTTCGTTGTTATCAGCGTATAGTGCGAGCCAGCGCTTACCTGTTGCGATACATACACAGCTTACGCACACCAAGGAAAGATCGTACACGGGGGCCGTTATCAGTAGATGAATTGAATGACTCATTACAATCGTTAGCGCGCCTCGCTCAACGCGAATCGTTTCCGAAGGAGTATGATAATTTAAAACGTAACTTACCATTAAAAACTTCAGGTTCAATTTCTAGGCTAAATATATTTCTAGACGAAAGGGATATAATTAGAGTAGGTGGCCGTCTTAGTAACTCACCTGATTTTGATTACGAGAAGAAGCACCCGATACTTTTATCTAGTAAACATAACTTCACACAACTGTTGTTTCAACATCAACATAAAGAGCTTCTTCATGCTGGTCCCCAGTTGTTATTGGCTACTGTGCGTGAGAATTGGTGGCCGTTAGGGGGTAGAAACCTAGCCAGAAGGGTTGTTCACCAATGTATCCGCTGCACTCGAATGAAAGGTAAAACCCTAACACCAATCATGGGCGACCTTCCGTCTGAACGAATAGAACCCGGTTTCCCATTCATTCGATGTGGAGTGGATTATGCTGGGCCCATAGCCTTACTAAATCGCAAAGGAAGGGGGGCCAAACTCGAAAAGGGCTATATTTGCATATTCGTTTGTTTTGTTACTCGGGCCATCCACCTAGAACTTGTCAGTACGTTAGCTTCTCAAGAATATATATTAGCGCTTAAAAGGTTTATCTCACGACGAGGTAAACCAGCTCAAATTTTCTCCGATAACGGTAGAACTTTCATTGGAGCCATGAAAGAAATTCATAAAATGTTAGAAGAAAATTCACAGCAAATAATTGATATTTTATCAACTGACAATATTGAATTTAAATTTATTCCTCCTTATGCTCCTCATTTTGGGGGATTATGGGAAGCAGGAGTAAAATCTTGTAAGTTCCACCTTAAGCGTGTCGTGGGTACCGCTAATTTGACGTACGAGGAGTTCAGCACTGTATTGGCACAGATCGAGGCAGTCCTGAACTCCCGTCCTATGACTCCTATGTCCTCAGATCCACATGATCTTCGTCCACTAAGCCCAGCTCATTTCCTCATCGGCCGGCCACTCACCGCACCAGCCTGCAGAGACCTCACCGAAGCACGGACTCACAGCTTGACACGGTTTCAAAGAGTGGAGCAAATAAAACAGCACTTCTGGAAACGCTGGTCACAAGAATATGTTGCTGAACTTCAGACAAGGGCGAAGTGGAAGACAAACAGTCAAGACATAGCCTTAAACACGCTCGTCGTCATTAAGGAGGATAACTTACCACCTCTAAAATGGCGTATGGGCAGAATTACCCATATTTTCCCAGGAAAGGATGGCGTGTCGCGTGTCGCCACCATCCAGACTGCTACGGGACCTGTACAACGGGCGTTCTCCAAAATCTGCCCTCTACCTGTATCATCAGCAGAGGACGACAACATGAATGCAGCCTGCGGCGTCTCCAATCAAGCGGCAACGTAGATATATAATTTTATTGGAAGCTGGAGCTTCCAAGGCGGCCGGCATGTTGGCGCAACTACCAACGCCATCTATCGACGCACCGGGACATCACACTCCTTATCTACGAATCAGGGCTCGCCAACGTTGGCGACCAATCACAGGACGCGTTTGTTCTCATTCAATCCTTTTGAGAGGAACTGTTTAAATATTTTTTCTTATACTTGATCCATACCTGCTTGTAAAAAGACGAATTAAAATATAACGAATCGAAATCAATAAATCCATTATTGAAGAGCACCTGCCTCCCGTTCCTGTACAGTATGTTTATATCATAACTAAAACTACTTATGTATAATTGGAGACAGTTTTGAGTGTTACTTTTCTTCGAGACTGTATCTTGGGTTTTTTATATATCAATGATCATACATATTTGCGTAACTTAAAACCGTTTACGCAGTGCACGCAACGGAAGCTCTCAAAAAGGAATATTTTTCCCGTTTTTGCAACATTTTTCATTTATGCTCCGCTACGATAAACGATATCTTTACGATATTTCTTTTACGATATTCTTTACGTCTAAACGATCACTGTGTCGCTCCATGGTCCGTATCGAACACCATACTCAATCCTATACTCCATTTACTATAGCATTAGACAAATAACGGCTAAATAACGACAGTTATTGTGTAATATTGTTGAAATTACTGCACTTTAGAGTTATTTTTTAAATCTAAATGGTAAAAAGATTACAGTGCTTTGTATTTATCGTGAAATAACGGAGTTTATTAAACGTTTACATCGAAATAACGAAAGGGTGAGAACAGTTATTTGTCTAATGTTATAATAAATGGAGTATAGAGTCCGCACAACGCTAAACAAAGTCGCTTGTGTCTCATTTTAAGTGCATACTCATGAAAGATCCGACGCGGCCATCCTTCATGACACACGTCCTCGTGTGTAAATCGGCAATACCAGAGATTTCCCACACAGAAAACTACCGTTCGGTCATTCTGACTTACTCAGCTTAACTAAGAAAGACACAAACTTCTCTTATTACCAAATTATCAGTTTGGCTAGGTCAGCGGTACTCTAAGTGTGTTCCGCGGAACCCTAGGGTTCCGCGATACCCCTGTAGGGTTTCCGCAAGAATGTAGAAAAAAAATCAAAACACCTCTCTCTGGTCACTGGTCGAACGTTTTGACTCCGCCTGCCGCGCGTATACTTGTGAGCGCGCAGTCCCTTTGATAAAAGCGGCGATCGCGCGTCGCGCCTCGTCAGTCAGTTGACGATTAGCGTTCGGAGCGATAAGTTCGTACCTACCTACTTACAAGCTGGCTAGCCTGCTGCCTGCTTGTAAGTTCTACTGCCTGCTGAATTCTGATTTTTATATCAGTTTTGTACATTTCTTCTTTGGACTAAACTTTGTCTCATAAAGATAATAATACGATTGTGCATTATTTTGACCCCACCATCCTGACGTGTAACATTATTAATAAAGAAGAATGGAACGTTGGCTTAAAGGTGTTAAACGTGTTGCAACAACATCTTCTAATGACGCTGAATGTTCAAAAGCAGTACGCGCGGAGAATACAGCAATTACCGATCCAGACGATGATGCCACGACGTCAAGCTCCACGGTTTCAAAGACGAAAAAAAGGAAGTATGATGAATCATATATCATTTTCGGATTTGTTGATTCCAACGGCTCACCTCTCTGCATGTTATGTAGTAAACTGCTTCCTAATAGTTCCATGGCACCTGCCAAATTGCGCAGACATTTAGAAACTGTACACCCCGAGTCTAAAGACAAGAATAAATAATTTTTTGTTCGTAAAAAAGAACAGTTATTGGAAAGTCAAAAAAATATGATGCATGTAACACAAACTATCAATGAAAAGGCCACGGAGGCATCATATTTAGTTAGCTATCGCATTGCACAAGCAGGTGAAGCGCACACTATCGCTGAGAATTTAATAAAGCCATGTGTGTTAGACATAACAAAATGTATGCTCGATGAAAAATCTGCAAAGCATCTTTCTACTGTACCGCTATCAAACGATACTGTTTCACGGCGAATCCATAATCTGGCAAGCTACGTCAAACAAGAACTTGTTGCACGTCTACAAAAAACACGATTCGCCTTGCAAATGGATGAGTCAACTGATGTCACTGGTCTGGCTATCTTGCTGGTTATCGTGAGATATCCATATGAACGTTCTTTTGAAGAAGACATGCTTATGTGTTCACCGCTGCCCATAAACACTACCGGGGAAGAAATTTTTTATAAAATAAATATATTTTTTTAAGAAAATAATCTTAGTTGGAACGATTGCATTGACATTTGTACAGATGGGGCCAAGGCGATAACAGGTAAAACAGCAGGAGCAGTATCACGAATAAAAAGTAAAGCGCCTAATTGTAGTTCCAGCCATTGTATTCTGCATAGACAAGCACTTGCGATGAAGCAAATGCCGTCAAATCTAAAATTAGTTATTAGTTATATAATGGATGAAGCGGTAAAAATAATTAATTTTATCAAATCACGACCACTACAATCCCGATTGTTCTCATTATTGTGTGAAGATTATGGCAGCAAACATAAAACACTGCTGATCCATACAGAAGTGCGATGGCTGTCTCGGGGTAAAACTTTAACAAGGCTATTAGAACTTAGAGCCGAGTTACAAATGTTTCTTTCAGCAGATACAGTTTCTTTTAATTTGAAAGACCGTTTGTATGATAAAACTTGGTTGTTCCGATTGTCTTTTATGGCGGATATCTTTCAAAAACTGAACGAATTGAATTTATCATTGCAAGGTAAACAGACAACAGTGTTCCAGGCCTATAACAAAATAACTGCCTTCAAAATAAAATTAGATTTTTGGATTATTTGCGTTGGTAAGAGAGAAATAGAAAGCTTTACGTCAATCAGTGAGTTTGTTAGCGATAACGACTCAGAAATGTTTCAAGATGATGTGTTTGAAGAATTGGTCCAATATCTCACTTCGATGCGCGCATCTTTTGAAAAGTATGTTCCCGAAGAACAGAATACAAAAATGAAGCTGAATTCACGGATTCATAATCCTTTTTTACCCAACTTGCGAAAGTATGTCATACGAGATATATGAATCTCTTTTAGAAATGTTATCAGACACAAGTATGGAGTCACTGTTCAAAACGACGCCTCTCAACGATTTTTGGTACAGAATCCGTGATGAATATCCAATGCTTGGCAGAATGGCTCTGAATATTCTTCTCCCGTTCCCAACAACATATTTGTGCGAAACAGGATTCTAAACCTATGCAGCCACGAAAACAAAATATCGCAATAGACTGGACGCCGAACCTGATATGAGACTTCAAATGTCTTCTTCAAACCTGATATCAACCAATTGATGAAAAATAAAAAACAGTTTCATACCTCCCATTAGTTAAGATTTTTTCATTTTTAATATCTTCTATTATTGTACTTGCCATGTGGTAAAGTAAGTTATAATTAGTAACTGTTACATTGTACTTTTACTATGCTTATATAATAAAGAATACACTTTTTTAAACTATAGTTTTATTGTAGGGTTCCGTCAAGTATTTTGCTTGTCAAAAGGGTTCCGTGACCAAAAAAGTTTGAGAACCGCTGGGCTAGGTCATTTAATCGTTATGGCATGTTATCATCATAATCAATTTATTTGTTTGCATTATAAATCAGTCTGTTAAGATTAATCGGGACCACAGGTTGACCTGGAATGATACTCAAACACCGCGCGCTCTGCCCTCTATCTCGAAAATGGTTCAAGATATTAAAAAAATGTCTAAACAAAAATTGTACAGAATTGAATGCTCTACAATATTTATAAAAAATACAAATAGCATAAAACCCATAGGAAACGAGATATTGGCAATAAATGTGTAAAAAATCGATTTTTTGATCTTTGACCTCGGAATATCTGTAGTCACCCTACGATAAGTAGGTTTTGAGACAAGTTTTAGGGTGCCAAAATAAAGGTTTATACAAGTTTATAGCTGACTATCTCTCATTCCGAGGTTCACCCCTAATTTGCCTGGACTATGTATATTTTCGGGGCCATACAAAAAAAGCTTTTTCCCATGAGGGCAGTTTTTGACGAGTGCAGGCAAAGTGGGCTATTGTCACGTCTGTTGCGCGGAAAAGTGTCGGATAGTCTTGGAAAGAGTTGGGGGTTAGACTTTACAAACGATGCAACTTCAAAAATGTATAGAGACGGTAAAGTTAATATTTTGTGTGTTTTAAACAAGGGTCCGCAGCTTTCTGTCGATTGTAGCTTAAACATAGCCTGTATACATCTCTTTTGGACTTGAAACGCTATTTCTTTGTCCGTAGAGTTACCCCAATATATGATACCATAGCGCAGACGTGACACCACCAAGCCATGATAGGCCGATGATGGGTTAATTTCTGAGGACAGTTTGTACAAGATATACGCGGACGAGCTCAGTTTTTTGCTTTCATATTCAATGTGCGCTTCCCAGTTTAGTTTTGCGTCTATCATTACACCCAGAAATTTTGTGTCGTCGACTTTATTTAATACTGTGTCATTGTAGAGGGCTTTAAAGTCGATATCAGCATGTACCCATTGACTAAAATGCATCATAGTCGTCTTATGTAAATTAATTTTAAGATTATTCCTATCCAACCATGATATTATTGATGTCAAAGTTTTATTAATGTCATATTCATAAACATCCTTATTATTACATGATATAATCACTGTGCATATTTGATTAAATACTTAGTTGTGCCCGACGGGGTCCATGTGAACTTTATAAAGATTTTGAAGACGTTGTAAACATATGACATGTGATATGCAATAAAGATTTAGTTTTGAATTTGCATAATTAGGTGGTTACCTACATTCGTAATTTGAATTTAGATGATTACATTTGTACGTCTTATGTTCGCAAAAAACACTCGTGAAAAATTGCTTTAATTTCGGAAGTTTTTTTGTTTTTTGTATATAAAATATTATGTTGTTGCTACTGCCTCGTTTTTGCAGTACCTCAGAAATGTTTGCGGTAACCTATACTGATGGATTTTATGCCATCATCTCAAAAACAACGCACAATAGCATCCTGGAGGCTGTGGCGGCAGACACTTCTTCCGCGCCATATAATAAGGCAATTTGTGCGAAGACTGTGAAAAAAGAAGAAAAGACTTCTTTCTCTCTTTTGTGGTTGGGTCTAGTTGTTCGGTGTCTTCCCATTTATATACGTCTTTAGTTTAAATTACCTACAATAGTATTTCAGGTGCAAGCCTGTAACTAACAATTTATGGATTTTATATTTGTAGTCCGAAATAAAATGATTTTATATATTTATTTTATTTTTAACGTGCACGGTTTCTATATCGTTCTCACATGTATAATTCCAACTTGTATGATATATTTAAAGTTATAGTGTCCGTGGAGTTTCTTGCCCGTTCTTCTCCATAGGAACCCTCTACGCTTTGCGCTTTCTTTCTTCTTTCTTTCTTTCTTTCTGCCTGATCGTTCCAAAGTGCCTGGAATTGGTTAAACGAGTGTATGCGATGTGACAGTTGCGCGTTTCCCAACACGCCGAAGCTGCGCGCAGTGCGCTTGGCCGCCGGCGACCGCGTGCCCGCGGCGCGCGCCTCGTGGCTGGAGCACGTCAGCCGGCGCCGGCGCCTGCTGCCGTGGCGCTGGTTCGCCACGGAGCCGGCCCAGCGCGTGCGGCCCGCGGAGCAGCTGCTCGACGACGACACTGGCGAGTTTCCTAACCCCTTCCTTCATCCAACATTTTGCGAATTACATTATTTGAGGATTCAAATACATATTGCAGACGGCGACACGGACGATGAAATAGAAAAAGTGCTCCAAGCGCAAAAGAAAAGACGGCTCACTGAGTCACAGACAAACATTGACGCACACAAATGTGACGACAGTCTCGTAGCCACTACTAGTAACGTGACGCAGACTGTTTCTCTCGATACGGAGGACGAGGTGTCGACGGATGAGGAGGGCGCAGGCCCCGGGCCGCCGGGCCCCGCGCTCCAGGGCCCCGCGCTACCGGACTTCTTCGACGGCCTCACGTTCGCTATCGACGCGGCGCCGGGCGAGGCGCGACACATGGCGCGCTACGTGCACGCGTACGGCGGCCTCGTGCTCGAGGTGAGGACTCATACAGTTGAATATTTATTTGCGTAAGATGTAGGTATTTACAATAAGATGGAGACATCTCATGGCAAACAAGTCCACCGACCACCAAATGGTCACCACCGTCTATTGACATCTACAATACCAGAGACATCGCTGGTGCGTTGCCATCTCAAAGATAACTGAAATATATCATGTGCCTGAAACTTCAACACTTCAAACCGGAACACAGTAAAATAGGTAGAATGGGGGTACTTTCCTTTCGTATCGTCTCATAATGTCAACTTCTCAAAATGTCAACCGGTCGCAAAATGTCCACTTCTCACAATGTTCAACTTCTTAAAATGTCAAATTCTCATAATGTCAATATCTCGGAAATGTTCGATTTCTCACAATGACAAATTCCCTATTATCAATTATCAGTCTTATTCATAAACGCCTCTTAAATTTTAATCATTTGCTAAGCAACTGATTAGCAAAATTCTTATTCATAAACGCTATTTAGCGCTAAGAGGTTACTAAGCAATTGATTAGTAGCTGTCAGAATTAAACACCACTGGTGCCCTGTTAGGAGGATGCTAAGAGGCAAGATGGCGGATTTTACTTGAATCAGCTGTTCGATTCAATAGATTTTTGTGTATTTCGAAGTTATTTTGTTCCTAATATCGAGTTGTGCTATATTAAATATGGATTTCAACAATATTTTATGGGATTTCCAAAACGACGTAGAAGAATTGAATAATTTTGAAACGCTGCCGGCGGGTAGTAGGCAGAAGAAGACCTACAAAGCTCGTTTAAATACGCTACGAGACTGATTACCTGTTACATATTCTTCATTCGAAGTACAAATGACGAAAGGATTTATTGGGAAAAATCAAGAGGAGGCTCAGTAGGTGCTCAGGAGGTTTGAAGAGAATGAGTTCATGAGGAAGCTCATCGGGGATAGTGATTATCCTCATCTTATGGCGCCAGTTCTAAGGCCCAGAACTAAAGAAAAGCCACGTTATGGCAGTCACACACAAATAAAAAGAGACATTTTATAGAAAACTATTTATTTTGATACATAATAAAGCCACACTTTTGTTTTAAATTCGTTTCCAATATTCTTCCTCCAAAGACATGTGTGCCATTCTTTTGTCATGCCACTCTCATTCCTCATATTTTTTACGTAGCATGGTCTATAGCTCCCTCGCCGTCTTTGCGAGGTTGAATTGTATTGGTGCTAGTGGCTTTTATAGCAGCAGTCAAACTTGTATCTGTAAACAAAAATAATAATTGTTATTAAAGGACACTGAAACCCCGGTGCAAAAGCAATAGGAAGTAATATAAAATAGACACATGTACCTACATACACTTCTTAAAGAGTATATTCGTGTTAACAAGCGTGTAGGACATGAAAATGCATAGCTATTATCGGCTACTGCTTTCAACATTCATTTGGTCAGTTTACATTAGTAAATAGATATAAATTCAGAGATAAATACCTTTTCCTGGTTACTCCAATTATTGGAGCTTATTATTTACATTGCTACCACCGCAAACACAATGAAATAAACATAATAAATTATTTTATTCAATTTCAAATTTTCCGATAATTTATTTGACTTTTGTTTGTCAAAGTCACGACAGATACAAAAATCTTGGTTATGACGGCTTTATTCTTAAAATTATGTTTTTTAGTCGACTATTTTGATTATAATCTGTGCCGAACGCATAATTTCACCTCTATTTCGTTTCGCAACTAATTATCTGCTAACTAGCGTTTATAAATAAAGAAAAGTTAATCATTGATTAAGAGCTAACTAATTAGTTAGCTAAACAGTGGCTAATCAGTGATTAGCGAGATTTTTATAAATAAGGCTGTATATGTTCAGCATTTGGACATTAAATCTGATGAGAATTTACAAATGTCGTCCCTGTTGTGTATTTATATGCATACACAACATGGACGACGTTTGTAGAATTGATGGTGATTTTTTTTTGTAATTGTTTAAGGTGACGTATTACAATTTAACCATACTAATATTATAAATGTGAAAGTAACTCTCTCTGTCTGTCTGTATGTTACGTTTTCACGCCTAAACCGCTGAACCGATCGTCATCAAATTTGCCAGAGATATAGCCTGGGATATGGAGAAGGACAAGGCTACTTTTTTACGCGATAACCGACATCCACGCGGGCGGAGCCGCGGGCAAAACCTAGTTGAGTATAAATTTTTATATTTTACTAGCTGACCCGACAGACTTCGTTCTGTCAAAAGCTATTTGACTGTGGCAGTTTGTCTACGCGCAAAGGAAACTACCTACCTACCCTACCCTACCTTACCCTATCCTATCCTACCCTACCCTACCTACCTATCTACCCTACCCTACCTACCTACCCTACCCTATTCTACCCTATCCTACCCTACCCTACCCACCTACCTACCCTACCCTACCCTACCCTACCCTACCAACCCTACCTACCCTACCCTACCTAACTAAAACCTTCAATTTTTTTATTTTTTTTTATAAAATCTATTCTCAGACCTACCAAATGATGACTGACACGTTATGTCAAACGCCATAAAGTTACATTAGAAGATAGAGTTACCTACTTATTATTACAATAAAAATGTAAATATGGTCGTTTTCTTACAATTTTTTTTTTTTTAACTTTCTTGAATTTTTCTTACATAAGAACCTTCTCCTGACAATAACAAACACAACAAAAAAATAATTAGCGAAATCGGTCCAGCCGTTCACGCGTGATGCCGTGACCAAGGGAAATAGGGATTCATTTTTATATATATAGATTTTTAAAGATACCTCTTATTAGTATATGTATGTACCTAGCTATACCTATTACTACATTCAAATTACCTTGTTAAAGTAGTACTACGTGGAGTTGTCATTAAGCGAATTTGTCATTTTAAAATGACATTGTGAGAAGTTGACCTTATGCGAATTTGTCATTGTGAGAAATCGACATTTCGAGAAATTGACATTATGAGACGATACGTTTCCTCGTATTGAGCTCTTACTACGCAAAATAGTAACCAATTACAATATATCTGTATTGTCGTAGATGTCCGAAGTGGCTGAGGGCAGCGAAGTGGACTATATAGTGCGCGGCCGCGATGCGGACACGCGCCACGTGTCGGACACTCGCCACGTGTCGGCCGCGTGGCTGGCCAGCTGCCACGATGCACAGGCGCGACTGCCGCACAACCAAAAATTGACAAAAAAATCATAAAACGTGTCCATAACCATCTATTTCTTTTTTATTAAGCAAAAAAACATCCTCAGGACCTCAGTTAGTCAGTCCGTAAACACAATTGAATCGAAAACCGCTTTATAGAGTTACGTTGTCGCGAACACGCTGATGCGAAAAACTTTTTGAATGTTACGCTAGTATGAGTGTGTAGTGGTCTACATGCATCAGCATCCAATCATGACGGTGCACTGAGGACCTCCGGACTGTTGGTACGTTGTTCCAACTGCGCCGAGTCATGACTGAAGACGGCGCTCGCGGCGTATAATATATGGAGACGCGTAAGAGCCCTAGACCGAAATACGGAAGGCGCACGACTATTCTGATTGGTTCATTATTAAATGAGGTATAGCGCACATACCACTATGTACAAATACTAATTTGTTATATATCGTATGAAATAAAGAAATACATATGGTTTATCATTATCACTAGTTTTATTCCATTTCCAAGACTGTACTAAGTTTCCCTAAAAGTGGTATCGAAATCCACTTTAGCGTTAATTTGTTTGAGAATCGGAACTCGCGACCCCGATGAGACACAGCTAGCCTCGTCTTTGGATTGGGTTTGGGAAACAAGAGCAGTGAGAAGTATTATTTTGAGTTAACATTTTAATTACCTACATTAGGACCTCAACAATGAAATCAACAAATAAAAATTGTAGGTGGTACTCACCATCAAAAGAAACGACATTGCCATATTGATAAGACAAAAATGGTAGATTCACTATGTGAGTTACTATACTAGATTCAGAAACATTAGAAAAACTCAATAGAGTATTCAATGCGACAGCTCTTATAAATTATATTTCAGGCTTCGTCCTCGAGATTAGCATTTTATACACATCGCGGGTCTCAAACCATAGGGGCGTATATGCAAAAATGCGATTTTTCGTTTTTAATGCCATTGTATTCTACTACTAGCTTCTGCCCGCGACTTCGTCCGCGTTAAATTTCTTGTTCCCCCGACCCACCCCGTCGCAACACATTGCCTGCCCGTGCTTTTACTTCGTTTTCGCATAACTTTCATTAAAAAAAATGGTGTTCTAGTTAATAGGAATGTAATTCTTCCTCAAGAATTGGGCTGTAAAATGCAAAAAGATTTTTTCAAATCCAACTCGTAGTTCCAGAGATTAGCGCGTTCAAAAAACAAAAAACCGGCCAAGTGCGAGTCGGACTCGCGCACGAAGGGTTTCCATCCATACAAATCCTTATCCTTACTAATATTATAAATGTGAAAGTAACTCTGTCTGTCTATTTGTCTGTCTGTCTGCCTGTATGTTACGTTTTCACGCCTAAACCGCTGAACCGATCGACCTGGGATATAGAAAAGGACATAGACTACTTTTTTACGCGATAACCGACATCCACGCGGGCGGAGCAAAAAAAAACGGCAAATAAATCATGTCCGTTGTATGGGAGCCCCCCTTAAATATTGTTTTTTTTTTCTGTTTTTTAGTATTTGTTGTTATAGCGGCAACAGAAATACATCATATGTGAAAATTTCAACTGTTTAACTATCACGGTTCATGAGATACAGCCTGGTGACAGACGGACAGACAGACAGACAGACAGACAGCGGAGTTTTAGTAATAGGGTCCCATTTTACCCTTTGGGTACGGAACCCTAAAAACTAACTTTTCAGCTTTATAATAGACTACCTCGCAGAGTTGATCATTATTTTGCTGCGGAGTTATTATAAAACAGTTATATCTCCTAAGATATTCATTGAAATTAAATTATGTAAGGGCAACTTTATTCAAAATTAAATACTTGTGATGAATAACGTATTTATTTGGATAAGGATTAATACCATGTTTATGAAAACTCCTTCGCAAATAATGCATTAATTTCGAACAAATTTGATTACCATAAAAAAGGTTATAGTGAGTCAATCTTAAAAGATTGACATATGCTGTCGTGGACTTTTTTTTTTTGAAAATTTAAAGAGGAACAATTCCATCATACATGATATTTGCGTAACTTAAACCGTTTACGCAGCGCACGCAACGGAAGCTCTCAAAAAGGAATAAATTTCCCCGTTTTTGCAACATTTTTCATTTATGCTCCGCTCCTATTAGTTATAGCGTGATGTTATATAGCCTATAATATTCCTCAATAAATGGACTATGCAACACAAAAAGAATTTTTCAATTCCAACCAGTACCTAGTTCCTGAGATTAGTGCGTTCAAACAAACAAACTCTTCAGCTTTATATATTAGTATAGATAAGCAATACATAACCTCCATTTTTCTTATAATTTAATATTAATTAGTTTTTGAATACATTGCAAAATATTTTTTGTCGTAAGCGTTATTTTTAGGCCTTATAGCCGTATAATAGTCGTAAGAGCAATATTATTGCTTAATGGGGCAGTTTTGCCGTGTCACAAAGACATACGACCATCAATTACTACATGATCCTGAGGATATTTAATCATCACTGCAGACGTATGTACATACGTGTAGATATTTTAGTTTTGCTGTCTCAAGATTTCGTCAAAACGCGGACGTATAATCATGTCAACAACACCCAACACGATAATTCTGCAGAGTGCAGTGGAAGTCAATTTTAATGCTTGGATTATCTTTCGTGTGTTATGCTAGTAATTACTACAGTGTGCTGCTGCTATGAGGATTTACTGTAAATAATGAAGCCTAGAGTCAATATCCTGCGTTTAGTACTAAATAATGATAATGTCATCATCATTTCAGCCGAAAGACGTCTACTGCTGAACATAGGCCTTCGCCAAGCATCACCACTTCGATCGTTTATGTGCTTCTCGCATCCAGTGGATTCTTGCGGCCTTCACCAGGTTATCGATCCACCTTATGGGAGGCCTTCTAACTCTATGTCTTCCTTGGTCACTACTCCAGAACCTTTCGGCCCCATCTGCAAAGCAGAGAGGCAGGTTTTATTCTTCGGTGTTATGTATAACCTGCCGCAACGTACTTATGAGGTCTACACAGTGACAGATTAACCCTCCTTCTATACGTATGTCAACTAGAATCGGTCTTTAAACTTTTACCGCCTAAAAACATTAGTTTTTTGTAAAATAAGATTATGAGATGTAACGTACCTTAGAAGTGGAGTAGGTGCGACAACAATAAAAACCAAAGTATAATTTATTTATTTATTGAAATGCGCCTTGCGGCTTTTTCGGGCATGGAATTCACGCAAGATAAGATAAGATAATCTTTTATTTCTCACCACAATATAGGTACATTATAGAGGTATCAATACAAAGTACATAACAACAATAATTATACTGTGGGAGACTGGTGCCTAAACTAGACGTATGGTCTGTATTTCAGGACACCAGGTCTCCGCCCCTTGGGTAATGCTTATTTTAATTTTTGTGTACAATAATTGGTGCGGTAAGAATTTATAAAAGCATAGACTTTTATGTTTAAAAATAAATTAAAAAATGAAAAAGAAATTGGTAACAATTATTGGTGCTTGGTGTTAGTAGGTATGTTTAGTAGATATGAATGTGTATCTGTGAGTGAGTAAGGTGTATGTGTGCGTGGGTGTAGTGTGTGGGGGGGGGGAGATGAATGAAATTGGCTATTTTAGGACAGCAAGTAGTTTTTCTGTTTCTTCATAATTTAACTCCTGGAGCCAATTGCTTAGCTTAATTTTGCATTTGGTTTTGGTTAGGTTACAAATTGGGAGTATCTTATTTATTTTATTATAAAGAAAGCAACCAAGGTAGCAAAAGAATCGATGGGAGGAAGTAGTCGAGAGCCGGATATGATGGCGGACTATGGGATCGAATCGTCTACTTCTGTGGGAGAGTGAGTGGTTGAAGGTAGTGAGGCCATGCTGTTTTACAACCGTATGCAATATGAATTGCTGGCGAGCCGTTAACACCTTTGCTTTCCTATACAACATATCCGTTGGATATCTGAAAGGTCGGAATAAGGATACTTTCAGAATAGCTCTCTGCGCTCGTTCAAGCTCTAGCATAGAACTTTTTGTAGCCCCACCCCAGGACGTTATGCAGTAGGTTAGTAGGGATTGGGCGAGAGCCAGGTAAACCGATTTCCTTAGCTTCTCGTCTGCCACATGTCTAAGGGTCTTGAAGAATAAATATAAGTTTCCGTAACTTACCACTAAGGGCATGGATATGCTTTTTGAAGCTTAGGGTGCTATCTATTATTACCCAAAGGTACTTTGCACTGTCTGTTTTCTGGATGCGGGTGGTGCAGGTACCAGGGGCGTTCCTTTCATTAAAGCCGAAAAGCCCGGCTTTCAATCAAAAGTGAGCCTATTAATAAAAAAACTACACCTGTAAACAAACTCAATGTCGCAAGAATTGATACGAATAATAACATTAAACTCTCCGCGTAGTACCGGTCACAAGAATAAAAACGGTAAACGTGGTACCGGCCGCGCGCTAGATACGTACTACGATGCAACGTTGCCAGAGTTACATACTCAAGGAATAATATTTAAATTCATCGCCTCTTTCATCATGCACCGTTGCCAAACTATCTCCGATGCCGCAGTTGCGATCTCCTCTAACGTTATAGCGCGGCGAGATCGTATCGATGAATGAAGTATAGCTTTCTCGCTCACACAAGGTGGCTTCAAATCGGGCTTCTAACTTCTCATTTTTTCGCAAAGAAATGTGTTAACGTCCTTGATATGATAGTATGTACTCATTTTGCAAATGTTCGAATTTTTAAGCCCGGCTTTTGACTTTTTATGAATGAAACGAATCGTAGTAGGAGGTGGTAGGATTGTAGATCCTGAGTGTATGCGCGAGTCGCTGTGCAAAGCGTGAATTTGCATGATGTAATTTCAAATTAATTGTTTTGAGCGGTTACTGACGCCGTTTATGTTTTGATTTTTTTAAATTTTCTGTGAGTTTGTGTTGTGATTAGTTTTTGCTGTAATTATATTCTTTTTGAAGTGATGAAAAAGTTTCTTATCATTACAATGAATTCGGAAACGCATGCAATTGTTCCTTGTGAAGGATTAAAGTGTGTATTGGTGTGCAATCGTTACTTGGAAAAAGGTAAATACTTTGAGTTTTACAGACAAATATAATCTCGCTGAATACATTATGCGTGTCGAACACAATCGCGCTGTTTTTCAAAGATTAGGTTGATGTTGTGTGTCATTTAGCACTTTAAAAACTTTCTTTCCGAGGTCACAATGAGTTTAAAACCTCATTCAATAGAGGCAATTTCTTAGCTTGCATCTTTGCTTTCTTTATACGACCTAGTCTTAGAGAAACATATGCAGCAACAAGATGGCAACAAACCGGAGCCCAGTTACTTATCAAACGAATTAAATGTAAGCAATGTGTAGTTAGAAATCACAAATCATTCAATTATTTGTGCGCCATCTAGTAGCCGTATTGTAATATTTTTCCCATAATAACTGTTGCAAATTTGCGAGCGTTTGAAATATGAATTATTACGACTCGAAGAGCTCTGTTGTGCCAATAATGATAAATAGATGGCTCACGTATCATATTTTACACAATACTGATAACTTGTACTTATAATAGTTGTGATTTTCTAAAGGATTACCAGTAGGTACTCTTCGTATTTAAAATTTACCTATATTTAAGCATAACATCACGCCTGTATTCCCCGGAGGGTTAAGCAGAGGTATGCCTACCTAGCTACACCCACATTTTTCCAATCATGTTTTGTTGTTAATTCATATTTAAATATTTAGGTCTATATCTATACCTTATCTAGCAACTAATACCACTGATATTTGTTTCATCAAATTTGTTGAAAAACATACATAGTGGTATTAGTTTTGGAACAAAAGAATAAATCGCAATGACTTACAATTATGAAAAACGAATATTAGTCAGTTCTTTAACGGCTCAGTTGGCAGGCGCCACTTTGCCAGGCGATAGGGCAGGGGGTGTTTTTTATCCAAAATATATATTGGCTTGCCCTAATTTTGACCCCTAGGCACGCCACTGGCAGGTACAGTTATCTGTATTTTGTTTGGAACATGTGTGGGCTACTATAGAATACAACGAGTTCATGTGTGTGGTTGATGCATTATTTTTCAAAAAGGGCATTTATACGGTTTTTTCCGCGTTTAAAGTGAGAACATTATTACGCAGCCACTCTGTCACGACTTCGAAACCCGACTGAGCTTGCATGTATACATCGTGCCATGTACTAGCGCTGAAGAGAAGGGCGGTATCGTCCGCGAAGGTTATAACTTTACCCTTGGGAAGAGTGAGCATACCCAGCTCGTTAATGTATATAAGGAAGAGTGTCGGGGCGATTACGCAGCCTTGAGGCACGCCGTAGGAGACAGTTCGTTCGTCACTGATGGCATCGACTATCCTAACGCACTGGGTACGCTCACTCAGGTAGTCCTCAAAGAGTTTGAGCTGAACATCCCTGATTCCTATGCGCTACATCTTACGAATTCGAGTAGGGACAGACACCGTGTCAAATCTTTGGCAAGATCCAGGAAAATACCTAAAACTTTCTGTCCATCATCCAAGTTTGTGATAACATAATTGGTCAGTTCATGAAGTGCATCGGCCGTGGATTTGCCTGCCCTGAATCCATATTGTGTGGGTGAGAGGATGTTAAATTTCTCCAGGTAATCCACGAGCCTATTGTTCATGATCCGCTTCAGTATTTTGGACAGAGTAGGAAGTACTGCTATAGGTCTATAGTTGTTGACACGGCCTCTGTCCCCACCCTTAACGATTGGGTGTATTATGGCTTTTTTAAAAGATTTGGGAAATTGCCCAGATGAAAGTGCAAGGTTGCAGATATACGTGAGGGGTGGTACAACAATGTGAATGTATTTTTTTAGGAGACCGCTAGATATTCTGTCCCACCCCGCGGCAGTGTCGTTGCGTAAGGACATTATCAGTTTGGCAACTTCATCATTATCAGTGGGTAAAAAAACCATAGATTGTGTTACCCCCTGGCTGCAGGTAGTATGCGCGTTATTAGAGGATCTATAGGATATCTTTTCCGCGAGATTTTTGCCGATTTCTGCGAAGAATTTATTAGCGATGTTAACCGACTCCTTAGGAGTAGCACCCAACTTTAATAAGTCTGATGTGTTGTCTTTCTTTTTTATTCTGTTTGTAATTGTGTTTATAGCTTCCCAAATTTTTTTGGTGTTATTACCAGCATCGCTTATTTCTTTCCTCTCATAGTCTTTTTTTTATCTTTTTCAAAAGCTTGTTGCAGTAATTTCTGTATCTAATAAAGGATGATTTTAAAATTTCATTATCAGGTGACTTTTTTATTTTTTTGTGTAGATTATCTTTATGTCGAACACATCGTAGTAAGCCCGGAGTGAGCCATGGTTTTAAGATTTTTTTCCGGTTAGGTATTTTGATGGTTTTAGAGCTTGACTCAATTGCCTGTGTAATTAAATTGATCATACGCTCTGCTGCCTCATGAGGATTTTGCGTGCAATATACTTGATCAAAGTTAAGTTGCTTTATCTCTGCGTCAAGCCGATCATGGTTAATACGGGTGGCTGATTGTTTCAAAACAGGTTTTGGGATTTTCTTCACTAGGAAAAACAGTACACTTTCGTGATCGGTTAGCGCCGAGTGAGCCACATATTGTGAAAGCTGGCAGAATGGATTTTAAAATAACGTGGTCAAGGCAAGCTTGGAGACGCGTAGGAAGTGAATGGGCAGGCAGTAGTCCATGCGAGGCTAATAAGTTTAGGTAGCTCTGTGAGGCAGAATCAAGACATTGTTCGTGAATGTTTATATTGATGTCACCGGTGATGATTATATTTTTACAGTGTGTGATATTTGTCAGGAGCAAATTTAGTGAGTTTAGAAATTTATTGATGTCTTTATAACCCGGCGGACGATATATTGCTATAAGAATGGTGTTGGAGTCGACGTTTACTAGTAGACTATTGGCTTCCAAGATTGGAGGTTCTTCCACGGACTGTAATTTTTTTATTAACATTGACGACTACACCCTCGTTTTGTGTGAAGTTGTTGGCAGTTTTGAAATAATTGTAATCTTGTAGGTCTGGAATATAGTTTGTACTAGAAAGCCAACATTCGGTCAGCGTTATAATGTCCCACTCGGTCTTTGTTCTGGCGAGTATGGTGTGAGATCCTGTTATATTTTTTGTTATACTTCTAATGTTCTGGTTCAGAATTTTGAGCGAGTGATTGGGATTAAAGTCGGGTGGGATACAATTATCTAAGTCAAAGGTAGATGACTCCGACACAGAAACAGAGTCTATATTATTTACGTTATTTCTGGTGTTATCGAATTTTGTTTACTAAATATCCATGAGTGCATTTTTTGTGTACTGCTGCGTTTAGAAAGGGTGGAAATAGTCTGCCGGGTTTTGCCATTAGTATCCGTGCTGTAATAAAGAATCAAGACGCAAGGAAAGAGTAATACTGGGCTATGACTTGTGTATATTCCCGTGATGTATGTGTATTTGATTGAGTAGTAGAACGGATTGATTCCAGAAATATGTGGGTATGCGTGGCTGATTAATGGGAAAGGTAGTGAATTGAGTAAAAATGTGTGTGTGACTAACGAATGTTGGTGTTGGAATGTAAAGGAGTAAGTTTTTGTACGTATACGAGTAGTATAATTTGGGTTAGAGTAAGTATGTATATAGTAGTTTCCAAGTGGGTTAGTTAGTTTTACAAAATTTTGTGTTGCTTAGTAATTGGTGGGAGATAACATTTTTGAATAATATGGTATGCTGAGATAAGAGGAGTCCAAGTCACTTCTGTTTGCGTAGTTTAGCCAGGTCTTCCTCGGATTTAACCAACCTACTGGGCATTCCTTCTTTTTCACGAACGTATATTTTGCCGTTTGCAACCCAGCACTGCTCGAACGTACTGCTTTTTATAAACTCCCTTGCCAGGTAATGGAGACGTTTTGCTGTAGTAGTTAGCGCTTCAGATATATATATTGGCTTCTTAGGTACTTCAGCTTGCAAGTGGGTCGTGCTAAGACGGTTTTCAACATTTAATTTATTGTAGTTTTTAGTAGATCGAACAAATTTTTCTTTTAGTGTTGGGGATGTAAATTCTACAATGACAGTACCCACTGTCTCTTTTTTGCCTCTCAGCCGAAAGATATTTTTGACTTCTGAAACTGGAACAGGTTGATTGATGTCAGTACCCAGTTTTTGGACTATACCAGTAAGGGATTCCTTGGTCTCAGTACCTGAGGTTGGGATGTTACTTATTTCGATTGTAGCTGCTTTCATGTTTCTCTCCAGGTAGTCCACCTTTAGCTCAAGCATTTTTATTACTTTTTGGTTGTTACTACATTCGACCTGGATATGGTTTATCTCCGATATAGCGTCATCGTACTTATTAGATAGAAATTGTATAGTGTCTCGAATATTATCATTTTGGGAACAGATTTCTGAGTTTTGCCTGCTGATCACGCTGTTTTGCGCTCTGATGTCCTCGAGAGCCGAATGTAGTGAGTCGATTTTCATATTTTGTTGCGCATGGTTTGACACAAAATCAGATAACATTGTCTTCATATCAAGCATCATATTTTCGAGACGTTGCAACTCCGCATCATCACCTCGTTTCCTTTTTCTATTTTCAGTTTCATTGCTTTCAAAATAAGAAGCGATTTCCATAATATAAATACACGTAGTAAACATGAAATTGTGATACCCAAATTCAGATTAACTAAAACTAGCAAGTCATTTCTTATAAACAGTATCCGCTTTTATAACAAGTTGCCAAAGTCGGTTACAGAACTTAGCGACGGAAAGTTCAAAACCCACATCAAACGTGTCCTTATCAAAAAAGCATATTATAAGATAAAAGACTACGTTGAAGACAAGGAAGTTTGGCAATAATTCCTTCTGCACATGTGGCTTCCCTGGTACCTCATAAACAACATAACTATGTCAATGTCTATTAACTGCTCCCAAATAACAATGTTTATTTAGAATTTTTAATTATTTTTTTACATACTTCCTTGACATAATCTTTTCATTATTTGACATTATTTACCTACAAATCGAATTCCAATTCTTTATTAGTGGCTTTTGTGGACATGATATTTATTCAGATATGTTACTGTAGTTGTAATTGCAATCATGTCATTAATATTTTATATACTGAGATTATTTTATATTTTGTGAATGTGAGAACGTTGTAGGCCTAGTAGAGTGTAGATTTGTTGGCGGTTTTCTATTTTGTTAAGTACCTGGTAATTGTTGAAAGGCCTACACTGTCCTCCCATACCTATTATCACTGTTATTTAATAATATTGTAAAGCCAATTATTTTTAAAAGAGTAACCGTGGAGTTTCTTGCCGGCTCTTCTCCATAGGAAACGACTAACTCGAACCGTGCACCTAGCTTCTGACGTTTCATAAGTGCCCATGTAGGTTTATGTGAAATAAAATATTTTGATTTTGATTTTTGATTTTTCATTCTTAGAACTCGAAGATAAGTTCGGTTCTGAGCAGTACAAAGTAGATGCTGGAGTTTTTGGAGGCGAGCGAAGCATTTTCATGTTCTTTAGGCAATTTAATTACTATTATTATAAGCCTTAGTGATAACTTGATAAGTCAGAAATAATACGATGGCAATTACCAGAACAGAGCATACGTTGAGCTCTGTTTGTTATAATAATGTAAACAAGACGCTTTACTCACTCAGCTGTTGCTTATCTTATTGTTGCGCTGCGCGCGATCGAGTACCGTGCTATCCTGTTGTAGTATCGCCTTCGGAAGTCTTCGGAACTCGAGCACCCGCCGATCGTCGACTACGAGCGAGCGCCGCGTACGTTTGTCCTTGCAGCGACAAGCAGCAATGTGTGCGTGCGGAGGACGGTCGTTTGCGCGATGATTCATGCGCTAGCGATGACAGTTAAGATTTTTGCAAGCCGTAAATAAGAAAACTATGTTTACTCGGTGGTCACTAAGTAAAATTCACAGTGGATGCGCAAACTAGGTAGTCCGTTCACTGAGGTTTCCAACGATATATAATTTAAACTCAGTTAATAACTACTTTGCTGGTTGAAGATTATTGATTGCAAGCACATTACGTTTACATGTACACGCGTTTAAGCCCGCAGGGGGAGAGGAATTAACGTTAAAGATAGTATTAACGTCTAACGTTTTTAACATATCGGACTCTATGTATTATAATATCGATAAATTATCGAGCCTTTCTTATATAATCTTTGTTCTTTTTCATTTTTTAATATTTTTTATTTTGAAAAAGAACGTTCCGCTGAGCAATTTGTAATCATAAACGATAAAAATAATTTATCGGCATCGGGTAATTTATTAAAGAATGAGAATTTGTCTGCTGTTTCTTTGTATATCTCTCCTCTTTTTCGCATCTCTGCATTTAATTTATCAATGATGCTATAATAACACGTCATTTTAAATTGTTCTCTTGGGCCGAAACTTACTTCAGGAGCTGAACCATCATTGGGCATTTTCTTTCTTCGTCTTTGACGGGTGTCTTTGTATTCCACATCTGGTAGCTTTTCTTTTGGGCGGGCTTCTAAAGAATCAAAGTCGCACCGCAATTTTTCAAAAAAAATCCTCGTGCCGCGGGAAACAGCTAGTATTATTACTATAATATATAATAATACTAGCTGTTTCCCGCGGCTTCACCCGCGCAGAGGTCGGTAATAACCTCACACAAACGTATTACCGGGGTGAAAGGTACCCTATTTCCCTTTCTGTACACCTGACAACGGATTTATGCATAATATCGGGATGATCGGTTTACAGTTGTTTGGGCGTGAAAAGTTAACAAACAAACTTACTCTCGCATTTATAATATTAGTTAGGATTACGCTATGATATGCTATATGTCCTATTAGTATTTTCCGATCCCAAAAGTAGTCATAGGGTTAACTAGTGTAATGTTTATGTTGAATTTACTTGAAAAAGTGGCCTCACTTACCCGTTGCTCTGCACCCAGGATTATTATTACTGCTCCAATTTCGTCCCGGGACGGGCTGATAGGTTCACGCACGGGTTTCACAAGGTTTAGGCCGTGTTAGTGGGAAGTTATATGGTTCAGGCACTCAGGTTTTGTTAGGTTTTTTGTTAATTTTGAGCGCATGCACTGACGGCGTTACAAGCTCGGCTCGTTCCGTGTTGCGACTGACAGTAGCGCCGCGAGCGCGGGAGCGGGCGTATCGGGAACTTTTAACTCGCGCGCGTCGTTTGGCGCCAAGATGAGCCGTTGATGTTTTTGGCGGGATTTGTAGTGAAAGCCACAGCAAAACCCAACATTCCCCCCATCGAAATCCGCCAGGATTTCCCGGTTATAAGGTCATTTGACAGGGTTGTTAAAGTGTTGAATAACAATATTTAACTAGGTAAGCATTGTTGAGAACATGTGATAGTGTTGATATATATAATTGTGTGAGTAGTGGACTGTATAAACTTAAATAACTACGTTAAACTATAGTTTACTTAACTAAATAGTTGACTCATTCAATGTTCAGAATGAGTGTCTAATGAAATACAGATAAATATTTAAGATGATTCCTGCTCCAAAGGGAGCGGACTAAGCTTGACCACGGGTCGAGTAATAACATTGTTCTTGGTCGACTACGCGTACGATGCCGTCAGGCCCCGGGTATAGTTTAATAACTCGACCTAATGCACATTGAAGAGGAGGTGCGTCAGAGTTTATGAGTACCAAATCCCCTTCTTTCAGATTGCGACAATCATCCAACCACTTCTGTCGTTGTTGGAGCGTGTGGAGGTAGTCTTTTCGCCAGAGTCGCCAGAATTGCTGCGACATCTGTTGAACGGCTTGCCACCGATTCAGCTTCGATATAGGAGAATTCGTCAAGTCGTACTCGGGAGCTTCTAGAAGTTCTCTACCGATCAGAAAGTGCGCCGGTGTGAGCACTTCGAACTCACTGGGATCTGAAGACAATGCACACAGCGGTCGTGAATTTAACACTGCTTCGACGCGTGCAAAAAGGGTGGTAAGCTCTTCGAATGTCAGGGCTCTTTCTTGGATAGTTCTTTTCAGGTGAGTCTTTGCGGATTTGATTGCTGCCTCGTATATACCTCCAAAATGGCTGCCTGTGGGTGGATTATGCTTCCACGTCACTTTGCGTGTCGTAAAGTAACACGAGATCTCATCTGTATTAGCTTCGAAGAACTGAGAGACATCTGCTAGTTGTTTACCAGCTGCGACAAAGTTTGTGCCGTTATCAGATATTACAGCACTACACAATCCACGCCTGGCGGTGAATCGATCGAATGACGCGAAGAAACATTCTGTGCTAAGGGGGTCTACTCCCTAAGCACGAAGTCCGTCGTTTCGGGCTTCGTTTCGGGCGTTTCCTACTCCCTATCACCAACGGACGGACGATTCGTTTGGGGCCCGACGAAGAATGAATGAAAACACGATTTGACAACTGTCCCTACTCCCGATGCGTTTTTGCACGTCCGAAAAGTTGCACTTGACGCTTGTTTTGACGGAACCTTATGTCAGTTGATACGACATCAAAATAGTTATCGTTCTGTCGACGAACGATTATAATTGTTTACACTATTTAGAGACAAAGTAAGGAATTCCAAAGTATGGCTGCTTTTTTATTGCTTGACGAAGCTATTTAAGAAGAGCGGAGGCAACGTCGACAATATTTACGCCAAGAATTTAGGTTGGCGAGTATTCCCGACGTTACTGACTTATCTTAAAGCTATTTGGCAATTTTGCTATTCTGAATTTGACGTTTTTAAACTAAAATCGCGATTAAAAAGATGTAGAATAAAATCAATTAGTTGTCATGAACTAAACTTCACACCAACATCTCGACTACTTGTACAAAATCAGTACTGGTACTGTATATATTTGTTTCGTTTCTTTTGCTTATATCTCGAAAATGGTGCGTCCTATCGCAAAAATAATGAAAATTTCGACCCCCTTTTAGATACCCCAAACCCCTAAAATTCAACATGTTAGTAATTTTTTTTTTTTTTTCCACACCAAAAGTGAAAAACTTTACATAAAGCACGTTGAGGCTGCCCAGCTCTTGCGCGCTTCCGGCCAGAGTCCGTGTCCGTGAGTTTCTGCAGCGGTTGGGGCGATTTTACGAAATGAATAAGGAAGAAACTAAAATAAAATAATTTTAAAACTTCCCGGCTAGTATCGTTGAATTAATTTGAAAATTTCCGTCAAAATGTCAAAAAGGAAAAAGGCAAAGGTATCAACAGGATAATGCCGGTTTCCGGACAAAAATGTCAAAAATAATTCTAATCTTTATAATAAAAAGTATATTGTTATAAATGTAGTCATTTTCTAAGGAAAAAATATTGATTTTTGTTTATTTAGCTTGAAACCCACAAAATAATTAAACCGGTAATCGACCGGTAAAATAGCACAACTCTATTGTCATCAATCGCCATGCGTCTTTCGTTCACGAATATTGTCTACGATTCCGTTGGAAAACTGATGAATCCGAAATTACTAGGGAGTAGGGTTCAGTCCGACGTGTCGGACTACTAACGGACGGGCCCGTTACTTCGTTGACGGACTTAGGGAGTAGACCCCCAGGGACGAGTGTCTCCAAGTGCACTGCACGAGTTGCGCAACAAACAAATCTGTGCGTCCTGTGAAAAGTGATATAAGTCAACTTATATCGAATGTGATATTATTGTTGCACCTTCATCAGAAAAAAATGCTCTATTATTCTGTCTAATTAACATTTTGATACGTCTATTAGTTTTCAAGATCGTATGGTACATCTAAGACGAAATGGCGTGTTTTGATAAATATTTTTGTGTAAATAAATACATATTGACATGTATCGTTCACAATATTCAAGTTATGAAATAAATAATTGTGTTTTAAGATGTATCTCAAGTCATACCATTATTCACATATATTTATTACGTTACACGTTTTTTTTTTAAACAAAACTTTATAATGAAAAAATATAATGAAGACAACATTAAGTTTTGAAGAATACGAGTTTTGTGTTTACAGTGCTTCTGCCGACTGAAAAATATTACTCGTTTGTTTGACAGCTTTGAACAGGAGTTGATTTAGTTTCGTATAAAACTACCTGACAATGCAACAATATCACCTTTCACCAAAGCTTCACACAAAGTGTAAAGCGATACAACTCATTTAGAATCATTATACACGATCATTCATTTGGTGTGTTTTGATACAACATATAGCTTTTTTTAAATATCTCTTCCTGCAGTAACGCCTTTTGAGCTAGAACATAATAGGTTGTAAACAATACGACACTAAATACAAATTATGTCACTATTTTTGTAAAATTATTATCCTAACAAAATTTTATAATTTTTTACACACAAAAACTACTATATTGTAAAGTTGACATTTTCGAGATGTATCAGTTTTCACAGGACGCACAGAAATACGCATAGATATGATTTTACAGTACGAGTTGACTCCTTTGTATAGAAAGGGCCACCGATATCAACACCGACCGTGTGAAAGGTATGTATATCTTGAGTTCTAAATCTGGGCAGTTGGCCCATAATGGGTTGCCAGGACTTAAAGCATGCATTACATTTACTAATTCGCGATCTTATTACACTCCTGGCTGATATTAACCAGTATTTTTGACTTAAGGTTTTAGGAACTGCTACTGACTCGTGACAAACTACGAACACTTCCAGTCATTAGGCGAACAAAGTGCTTAGTATATTTCAGAATAGAAACGCAAGTAATAAATATTATAAACAAATTAATTTGAAAGATAGATCAGTTTAAGCATTTATTGACTTGGGTAGTCTCTATATACACTATTAAGAAAAGACATTGGGGAGCAACTCGGAATACCTATTAATAATAATAATTTATCCACAATTGGATTGGTTTAGGAACTGTTATAATACCAAGTGAATAGCATTACTGTGCGAATTAGATTTGTCGGTCTCGACAAGAATGTTGTAGTATATTTAGTTGAGCCTAACTTATAGCGGTGTGCTCTCACTCACAGAGTTACCGGGTGTTAGGGTATACAAGTCGGACACGTCTCTATTTGTTTACAAGGATCCTCAATCAAACAACAATAAAATTGTTGTTCCGGGTCTGGCTGTTTGTGTACGTGAGTTTAAATGTTTGTAAACGCACCCACAATACAGGAGAAATTCCTAGTGTGTGGCAAGTATGAGCAGGGTCTGAAATAACTAGACTAATTTACATAAATACTGAGCCTTGTATGAAGAGCTGTAAGGAATATTTCTTCATACCTGGTGTATACACTATCGATAAGGGAGTAGGGTCTATTATTTGTCATCTGGCTTAATTCAGAATCGTTCACCTTAAATTCAAACACACTGATAGCTAGGGTTCTATATCTGACCGTTAACCTACCTTACAAATGGCCAAATCGAAAGATACAATCGGTCAATCTTGTCTTCTTTGGTTGCGTTGTGCCACGATAACGATGATTGAAATTAGGATACGAGTAACTACGTGGCGAAAGCTCAGTGGAGCCTAAATAATACAATTATTCAAAGCACGGGTAAAACACCCACCGAAGTAATTTTCGGAAAACCAAGCGTCAACGTTACGGAAGGCCACGAGTTAAATGCGAATGATATTATATCAAATGAAGGGTACAGGGGAAAAGTGATGGGTGTCAATTACACTTTGATTTCAGAAAATCAGATAATTAAGTTCATAGAGTTATTATGTCTGTTTAACACTGACCTCACACTAAATAAAATTCATGTTCATAGGTTTATATGTATTGTCATAGTTGGAATGAAAGTCAAAGTTATTAGAGCATCTTATGTATTTTTTTTAATTAAAAAAAAACAAAGTTACATAATATTCCTGGGGAACAATGATGAATGTCAGTTAAAAATTGATGAATGTCATCATGGAAACACTAGGTATGCTTAGTTAATTAATCATACCTATTATATTACTCATCAATTATATTAATAGCGTATGGTAGTGCAAGAAAAAAATTTTTTGCTCTCTGCGAGCAGAATTTTGCCAAATCCAAGCAATCTTTGTATTTGGCTGCGGATATTGGAAGTAATGAATCATACAATTGTTGAGGATATGTGAATTCATTTGCTTGTAGTATTGGAGCTTTGTATTGATTATTTGTGATAACATTGGATACCCATGCATACACACCTTCATCATACATACATACACCTTCATCATCATTATTACCTTCATCATACATACACCTTCATCTTATTTTTACTGACATCCATAATTTTTTGCCGGTATCAGAAAACCTTCATCGTTTTTTGCCTGTGCCTCAATTTGTAACAGTTTATTTTTTGGTGATAAGTAGCGTTTTTTGCCTATAATCTGAAGAAAACCTATACTATTTTTAATGGACTTTTGAATGTTGCCAATAACAAAAAAACAATTTTTAACAGTTTATTTTTTGGTGATAAGAAGCGTTTTTGCCTATAATCTGAAGAAAACCTATACTATTTTTAATGGACTTTTGAATGTTGCCAATAACAAAAAAACAATTTTTAACAGTTTATTTTTTGGTGATAAGAAGCGTTTTTGCCTATAATCTAAAGAAAACATATACTATTTTTAATGGACTTTTGAATGTTGCCAATAACAAAAAAACAAAAAAAAAATTACATCCATCACTTTTCCCCTGTACACTTCAAATGACATACTAAAAAAAAAAACACGACGATGCTAGTGCTAGGAAACAACAAGATGACATGAAACAAATATAATCGTAAAAGATGTAAGGCTAGGTCTTATAGAGTTGGAGATTTGGTTATGGTCTAGAAAGTCACTAAGACCCCCGGTGAGAGTAATAAACTTGCACCCGCATTTAGTGGTCCTATGAAATCACCGCGATATTTGATCAATTAATAATCAAAATAATCAAAATCAAAAGTTGTGAGCAGTGTTGAGGGCTATTCTAAGAAAAAGTATACCAATGTATTTTCGGTTGATAAGATTAAGCCGTGGGTCAGATTCGAGGAATCTGAATCTGAGACCGAATATGACGATAGTGAAAACTAAAATCAAAAGAGATATTAACGGTAGTTCTGTAGTGGTTTGATATTTAATTTAAAAAAAAGTATTTCATGACATTCCCTTCCTTTCCATCCTCTCCTTGAGACATTACTACTACAACTTGAACAACCCGATGGAAGCTGCTACACCTGGTGCGTGTGGATATTATCCGTGGGTAAGCGACGCACTGCTTTGAGGCCGTAGCTCCTTGTGTGGGCAAGCGGTGGGCAGATGTTACACTTTAAGACTGTAGCTCCTTGTGTGGGTAAGCGACGTGCTGCTTTGAGGCCGTAGCTCCTTGTGTGGGCAAGCGGTGGGTAGATGTTATACTTCAAGGCCGTAGCTCCTTGTGTGGGCAAGCGATGGGCAGATGTTACACTTCAAGACTGTAGCTCCTTGTGTGGGCAAGCGACGTGCTGCATTGAGGCCGTAGCTCCTTGTGTGGGCAAGCGGTGGGCAGATGTTATTCTTCAAGGCTGTAGCTCCTTGGGTAGGCAAGCGACGTGCTGCTTTGAGGCCGTAGCTCCTTGTGTGGGCAAGCGGCAGGCAGACGTAACACTTCAAGGCTGTAGCTCCTTGTTTGGGCAAGCGTCATGCTGTTTTGAGGCCGTAGCTCCTTGTGTGGGCAAGCAGTGGGCAGATGTCACACTTCAAGGCTGTAGCTCCTCGTATAGGTAGGCGACGTGCTGCTTTGAGGCCGTAGCTCCTTGTGTGGGCAAGCGGTGGGTAGATGGTATACTTCAAGGCCGTAGCTCCTTGTGTGGGCAAGCGATGGGCAGATGTTACACTTCAAGACTGTAGCTCCTTGTGTGGGCAATCTACGTGCTGCATTGAGGCCGTAGCTCCTTGTGTGGGCAAGCGGTGGGCAGATGTTATATTTCAAGGCTGTAGCTCCTTGGGTAGGCAAGCGACGTGCTGCTCTGAGGCCGTAGCTCCTTGTGTGGGTAAGCGACGTGCTGCTTTGAGGCCGTAGCTCCTTGTGTGGGCAAGCGGCGGGCAGACGTAACACTTCAAGGCTGTAGCTCCTTGTTTGGGCAAGCGTCATGCTGTTTTGAGGCCGTAGCTCCTTGTGTGGGCAAGCAGTGGGCAGATGTCACACTTCAAGGCTGTAGCTCCTCGTATAGGTAAGCGACGTGCTGCTTTCAGGCCGTAGCTCCTTGTGTGGGCAAGCGGTGAGCAGATGTAACACTGCAAGGCTGTAGCTCCTCGTGTGGGCCAGCGATGTGCTGTTGTGAGGCTGTAGCTCCTTGTATGTGCAAGCGGTGGGCAGATGTTACACTTCAAGGCTGTAGCTCCTTGTGTGGGCAAGCGGGTTATCGCTTTGAGGCAGTAGCTCTGTGCGTGGGAAATCGGTGAGCAGATCTGGAATTGTTAGACTGTAGCTCCTTATGTGGGCTTATAGTGCAAAATTCTGAGGGCAAATCTACGTGTGAAGGCGATAGGCAACTTGGCCTCGTCATCTCTGGCAGAAGCGACTCGTACATGCTTGCGGAGAAATTACTGAAGGCTGTCGAACCTCGTGGCGAAATGTTAACTTGGGAAGAGGTTCTGATGTTAAGACTTCTGATGTTTACCTTGCCCTTAAACTCGATTGGATTACTTAACCCCTTTTATTGGGCCTCGGCCCTGTGAATACGACGTGGAAGTAACAGTTCATGGATTGCAACAATAAAGAAGCTTAATAATAATGTAGCAGAAATATCCAGTGAATTGATTTAATAGTTTTATATAGTTCTAGCAAAACTTTATATTTCTCTCTTCATTCTTTGTTATATGTATATATTCTATGTGTAATTGTTAAATAATGTAATTAAGAGTAATGATGTCATTCCTCTAATGTAGGATGGCCGAAGCAAAAGTTTTACGCAATGTTTTTTTAAATCAAATAGTAAATTCTCTAAGCGAACATAAATTTTTGGTAATTTTTCTGCAATATCATACGTAAATTGTATCTGAGTTATGCCATCCATAAAGTACTAGTTTTTGTTTACCTATACATATACTATAAAATAAGTTTATGCTTTGTTTATGTTTATTTTTGTCTGGGACAGACACTTTTTCCAGGATGGCCGACTGTTAACGTTACAAAATTAAATAGTAGTAGAAAAAGTTAAATTCTTATCGATTTAATAATTCGACTAATATTGGGTTCTCTATGGTAGTAATGTTTTTAAATGGCCGTCAACCGACGGTAGTCTCACTTTTTGTTCGAGCGTGGCGACGACAAGAACTTAACGAACGGTTGACTCGTTTATATGTGCTACAATTTATAATTTAAAATAATTTACATTTATATATACCTGTTCTAAAACATTTCTATTGGTTTTTATTTAAAACAAGGGTGAACCCTGTCAGTGAGGCAAATAAATACTAAGGATGCTAGAGCGAGCGAAGCGAGATGTGGACTTGGGGCACCCCGACTCGGACGGGATAAGTTAGAAGGGGATGGCGGGGTCGAATGAGCGAGCGAAGCGAGCGAAAAGACCCCGCCATCTCCTTCTTGGTTATTTTTCTTAAACCACCCAGAAGTAGGAGCCCCGCAAAGCGGGGCTCCGTCGACCACGCCTTACTTCGAGACTAAATCATTATTAGTTAGTGAAACATTAGTTTAAATAAAATTAGTGCATTTGAAAATTCGGTCAAATGACATTATTTCTAAGAAATAAATATGCTCAATAAAAATCTACCAATTAATTATTCGGTCAAATGAATGGCCATGATTGCGGGAAGGCTGGACTGCCCCTACATCCGGCATTGTTCCAGCAGACATGTTGCTGTACCTGTGTCGGAGAGAAGGTATTAACTATTTTTTATTATAATTAGTAGATTTGATTTAATTTATTTTGCGTTAATTTAATTTATTTCGATTTAATGTGATTTGATTTATGTTTTTCTTTTTTTCCAATTGATTCGATTATTTTGATTTTAATTTATTTGTTTTTTTTTTGTTTGATTTATTTTATACGATTTTAAATGTTTGGCAATGGGTGTTATTTACCTGAAATACCTAAATGAATTTATTTATTATTTATTACCAGAAAAGTCAAGAAAACAATATGAAAAGGCGTACTAAGATTGGGTGTAGATAAAGTCGGTTCACCCTTGTTTGGTATAACAACTTTTGATATAATGTTACTAATTCGAACAACGTTTAAGAAAATAATCAATTTGTATAATATCGATTAACATAATTTTCATTTCATCGAATCTTTATTTGCGATACCAACATTAGCGCTATTGATCAAAATCAAAATCAAAATATTTTATTTCACATAAACCTACATGGGCACTTATGAAACGTCAGAAGCTAGGTGCACGGTTCGAGTTAGTCGTTTCCTATGGAGAAGAGCCGGCAAGAAACTCCACGGTTACTCTTTTAAAAATAATTGGCTTTACAATATTATTAAATAACAGTGATAATAGGTATGGGAGGACAGTGTAGGCCTTTCAACAATTACCAGGTACTTAACAAAATAGAAAACCGCCAACAAATCTACACTCTACTAGGCCTACAACGTTCTCACATTCACAAAATATAAAATAATCTAAGTATATAAAATATTAATGACATGATTGCAATTACAACTACAGTAACATATCTGAATAAATGTCATGTCCACAAAAGCCACTAATAAAGAATTGGAATTCGATTTGTAGGTAAATAATGTCAAATAATGAAAAGATTA
Source organism: Dryobota labecula (assembly GCA_947523025.1). NCBI lineage: Eukaryota > Metazoa > Arthropoda > Insecta > Lepidoptera > Noctuidae > Dryobota > Dryobota labecula. The sequence goes on from OX383297.1 coordinate 25,738,803, forward strand.
TGTCAAGGAAGTATGTAAAATAAAAAAATTCTAAATAAACATCGTTTCTTCGGAGCAGTTAATAGACATTGACATAGTTATGTTGTTTATGAGGTACCAGGGAAGCCACATGTGCATAAGGAATTATTGCCAAACTTCCTTGTCTTCAACGTAGTCTTTTATCTTATAATATGCTTTTTTGATAAGGACACGTTTGATGTGGGTTTTGAACTTTCCGTCGCTAAGTTCTGTAACCGACTTTGGCAACTTGTTATAAAAGCGGATACTATTTATAAGAAATGACTTGCTAGTTTTAGTTAATCTGAATTTGGGTATCACAATTTCATGTTTACTACGTGTATTTATATTATGGAAATCGCTTCTTATTTTGAAAGTCCTAAGTTTTTGCGAACATACAAAATACTTTCTAAGATATAAAGAGAAGGCAAAGTTAGTATATCAATTACTTTGAATTTATTTCTAAGGGACTCACGAGGACCCATTTTATAAATCGCGCGGATTGCTCTCTTTTGTAGAATGAAAATGGAATCTACGTCAGCTGCCGATCCCCACAGCAGAACGCCATAAGACATAATACTGTGGAAATAAGCAAAGTATACTAACCTAGCTGTGGCTATATCAGTTAACTGCCTTATTTTTCTTACTGCATATGCAGCTGAACTTAATCTACCTGAAAGAGCTCTAATGTGGGCGCCCCATTGCAATTTCGAATCTAAAGTAATTCCTAGAAATACAGTTTCCGTAATAGCATCTAGTTTCTTGCCATCAAGTTTTAAATTTAGACCCACTTGGGGTACATTTGGTAATGAGAACTTAAGACATTTCGTTTTATTCGCATTAAGTAAAAGATTATTAGCTGCGAACCATTTTGAAAGAACAGCGAGACTATCGTTGACATGTAAGACATCCGTGTCTTTTCTATCTATTTTAAAAATTAGAGATGTGTCATCAGCAAATAGAATTATATCCGATAAGTTAGCCATCATGTAAGGAAGGTCATTAATATAAACTAGAAAGAAACTAGATCAAAAGGTATAATGTTCATTTGATGTAGTGTTTAGGTATTTTATCGAATATTCAATTGGTTTAATGTACCTAATGCAGAAAAGAAAACATTGTAAATATTTGCAAATTTTTTATTTAGATAAATCGTAATACGAAATGACTTTATTGTAACTAAAATTAGCCGGAGTGATTTTCGACAAAACGTTGTTATACCAAACAAGGGTAAACCGATAGTCTTGTATTCCTGTACATAATTAAGAGTCCCTATCAATTTCGACGCGCTACTAGTTTAGGTAACTATCGGAGCGCATCGTGTCTGTGTGCGTTCGAACTATCGGCGACAATCGTAGTATGCATTGTCGTACGGTGAAGCGGGAACAAATAATCTTGGTCCGTAACCGCTATTAACAGCACTCCCTAATTTTTACTTACCTACTAGGTTCTGTAATACTGGATGGATTTTATTGTAATTATGACGTGTTATATTTATAACACGTCATAATTACCACCTAGTAGGTAAGTAAAAATAACAATATTAAGTACGGCGTTCATCATAGTAAAAGCAAACTATAAAGTGTGACCAATACATATGTATATATAAGATAGGTCTGAAACTAATTACATGTGTTATTTATTACCCACCCTCCTGTATTATTTACCTACTACAGACCTCCCCGGCGAACAGTGTTCGGAATAATTATATTACGAGTCACTTAGATTTTTTATATGAATTTTTTTATTTAAATGTAAGTAGGTATTTGTTTGTAGACTTATACGATAAAAACACATAATTATATTACTAAGTATAATGTTGTATTTATATAATGTGTACATATACATATAGACTTTAAATAAAAAAGTTTCTTTTACGTTTAAGACACTTTTAAATAGGCGGCCTTGAAAAAGGCCTTTGGCTTTTGTCTACTCGCTGTTTGCTTCTTCATCGGATAAGTGCATCCTTTCAGGCGCTTCAGGAGCTTTCAATAATTGTAATACTTCTGGCGCCAAAGTACCCGATTTTCTCTTAGGCAATGGTCTGATGCTGGATATTAATGAATCGGAGGAGATAAGCAGAGCGCGTCTTCAATAGTCTGCTTCCTTCCAATTTTTCTCGTGCTATGCTTTCTCAAACTCAAATCATTTCAATTAAACCATTTACAGGCACTTTTGAATTCTCAAGGAGTCGGTCAGTAAGAAAATGAAGCTACATGCCCATTCCAAAGCGTAGTAGGTACGTATGGAGAAGAACGGGCAAGAAACTCCATTACATTAAATTGTTACAAAAATATTAGATCTATAATGTTGAGTTTATAACTAAATGTAAGACCGATATAAAAATTTAAAAAAAAAACGTACACGTTAAAAGCGTCCAGAGTAGGTATAACAAAGAGAAACAAAAAAAAAAAAAAATTTAAGATAATATAATTATAATAAGATAATTAAAATAAGCTGTGGCAGCTAAGAGATGACCAGTTCCAACTGACGGCGCCCGTTCACGAACATATCGCATGGATTAGCACCATTCAGCTCAACCATTTTGAAGGGAGCTAAATGATCCAACACACGCGCCACCATCAGCGAGACATCTTAGTGAGCATGACATACTCTCAGCCGCCAGGGCACATTCAAGGCAATGAAAGGCATATTACCCGGTTAATGGTAGCTCTATAGTACATAGTACTTACACCTGTGCTATGCAATTATATAATACAAAGGAGATTGAGTTCATACAATGCAAAGATAGTCTTACAATCTTCAGCAGCTCCAACATTATTTTCAAATGTTAATCGATTAGTTGTGGTTGTGGAGCAAGACCAGCATTCAGCCAAGCATTTTTATCAGCGATGTAATCCCCCAACTTATAATATACCTGCGTGCATAGTATGCGTTTTATACAAGATTTAAATTTAGTTTCATTCAGTTGAAGTATGTGGGGAGGAATTTCATTGTAACATTTTAAACAGTACCCCATAAAGTACGAGTCTACTTTAGCCAGTCTGAAACCTAGTTGAACTAGTAGGTCCTATTTTTATTACTATAATTATGTCCTTCACCTCTTTTTCTAAAAATATGTAAATTTTTCCGTACGCACATGATGTTTTCGTAGATATATTGTCAAGGTACCGTCATGATGATAATATCCTTAAACAGGGCCTCAAGTCTGCTATTACAATAGTGTCAGAATGGTCTCTTCATTGTGAGTTTTTGACAGATTTGCCATACAAAGACTGTCAAATACTCACAATGGCGAGACCATTCTGACACTATTGCAATAGCAGACTTGAGGCCCTGTTCCCTTAGAGAATCGCTCCTGCGGACATTATATATGGCTCTGATTATGGCTCTTTTCTGCAGAATAAAAATAGACTCGATGTCTGCAGCCCGTCCCCAAAGTAAAATACCGCAAGAAATTATACTATGAAAGTAACTAAAATAGACTAGCCTCGTATCTACGAGTACATAAGTAAATTGACGGATTTTTCTGACAGCATATGCTGCTGAACTTAGACGTCCTGGAAGAGATGTTAAATAAGGACCCCATTAGCCTTGAATCCATCATGATCCCCAGGAAAACAGTTTTATCTACGAATTCTAGTTTCTCTTGATTCAATACTATCTGGTAAAGAACATTTTATGCACTTGGTTTTTTCCCATTTAATACTAAATTATTAGCAGCTCTATAATTGCGGCAGTCTTTGCGTCTAGACTAGAGCTTCTTCGCTCAGTAGACCTATAGGAAGGACAAGGGATTTGATGAAATTAGCTCCGTGAATTAATATTTTATGTACACTAGAAGGCATTTTGTACCATTGGTACTTGGTGACGTAGGCTAGTCATGTCAAGTGTATATACTCCTTGTAGGCCTCTGGCTTTACATCGTACACACGGCCACAAATCAACCTATACATGTCCAGTATAAGCTGACCTCTCATTGTACGGAAATCCTATACAATGCGAGATCAGCCTAAACTGGAAATGTATAGCTTGATTTGTGGCCGTGTGTATGAGCACGAAAGGTCTTTCAGTATAACAGAGAATCTTGTAATGAGATCTTTGTTAACCCCAGTGATCGCAGCTGCGAGAGCAGGGTCTTTAAAGAACGTTCGCGCAGTATTGCACTCATTGGTTGAGCCGCTACATTGCTTTACTGTATCGACGAGGAGCCCAGTTCGACGACGATATTCTTCTGTAATGGCGCGCTTTTTTTCTTCCACTGCTTCTTTTATATTCTTAGTCACGCGCCATGTTTTGTGTTCCTTCCTATACGATATGTGAAAAAAAAAATACCTAAGAACTGCACATGCCTTTCGCGTTTTTTCTTTTTTCCTTTGATTTTTCCGTGATAATAAAGTTCACTTTATCGACCCATTTTCTAAAAATTAAACACTAATTTACTAATAGTACAATACAAAACATTAATATGTATGAATAACATTAACAAACCACAAAGTGTCACACTATGCATAAATAAAATAAAAATATACTCACAGTCTCAAAACTGATTAGGCCTAGTACAAAATTCGCACAATTCGCGAGTTACGTCGGGAGCGGCGAACGTCACGGGCGACACAGGTCCGTCGTCGAGAAGCCCTTGGGCGCGACTGAATGTATCGAGCAAGCGCATCGGTTTATAAGGCATTATTTAGATATTTTATTACAATAAAAGTATTAGTCCAAAAAAAAAAAAAAATTAGGTTTGGTAGATAAATACATCAAATTTTAGAATATTGAACACTTATTGTTATTTTCAATAAATTCTTACGCGTAGACAACGGTTTTGCACATGATTTTATTGTGTTTTTTCAGCGTGGATAACATTTTTTTTAATGAACTTATACGTTAAACTTAAAAAAAAAAAGTTGTAGGCTTACTAGTATACTATATGTCCAGTATGTATGAATTTTTTCAGATTGTTATTTGCCACCAGTAAGCCAAAAAAGTGATTGGAAAACCGGGTGTTTCGTGCTTACGTAAAAACATGTGTTAGATTTATATTTTTCGTAATTTATATTGAGTAATTATCAAAATTTTAATCAGTACACTTACTAGATAAAGATGTGATGAATAACAGGGCATTAAAAAAAAACCAGGTATCTTCAAATTACTGAGAAATTTGTGCTGAAAAAAATAGAAATTTCTGTTTTTAGACCGCGAAATTGATAGGGACTCTTAAGTATGAAAACACTCATGTGATTTAATACATGAGTATCACACTCGTCAGAAAGGCTGGTATTCATATTTCTCTGAATGTATCATATTATGTAGCAATTATTGAAGAAATATAGCAAATATAAACAATTGTATAGCAATGCTTGATTATACTTTCAGAGCCGCTTGCCATAGGCAACCAGCCATTCTGACGCTAACGATTTTTTTTTTGTGTATTTTTTAAATTTTTGCAAATTCAAATCAAAAAACTTCAGACGTCTGCGATGATTCTTCAGCGAGATATCGACGATAACGTGTTTTTCACCGTTTCAATGGCGCGGCCATGGGGTTTTAGTCGTCTTACAGCTCCTAAAATATTAGCCTAGGATTTTTTTCTATATTTTTACAAATTCAATCTGTTATTTACTTAAATTTCAGGTCGCTGCAAAGCTTAGTTTTAAAGATTTCCGTGGCCGCACGGTTCTCCGTGCTTCAATGGCGCGGCCACGTTCAAACTTTTATAACTTTTTAACCATAACTTTTACAATTTCATAGTTTTGGGAATCACTTAAAATTTAAGTATTTTTTTTTTTTTTTTTATTACGCCGTCGCCGCGTCGTCGAAACGCACACCACAGTCCATATATGTAATTGTACCTCTTGCCCCGTCGAAGCTAGTCAGGTTCAGGATCCTAATGTAACGACTCATACGGTCGTTGGTGCTGTATCTATAAGATAAAGGGCGTTTCGCAGAATATAATACCAGTGGTTGATGGTAAGTTATTTATTTATGGGTATCATGTAATATATTTGTATGGAACAAGGCGCTCGTGCGAGCAAGTAGCACGTAGGGGTGCGGCCTCACTGTGACGTCAGCAGCGTAAGCTTCTCGTTGAGCTGCAGCTGCGTCTTGATGAGTTGCGCCAGCGTCACCACCTGCGACACGACAAACGTACTGTAGCGCATGTGTATGTTCCAGTCAAAAACTCTTATTAAGGTGAAACCCGTTTTCCCTGTTAAAATTAAGTTTTTACGGAACGCCTTAGTTATATCTAGAATCACTAAAATCCCTATTTAGGTTTCTACATAAATTTAAGTGGTTTTTACTGAGTAATAGTTTTGAATGAGTAACAGTTCTGACTGTGACATAAACACTGAATACCACCAGTGAGCTAACAACACAACCGTAAAATTTGACTTGGAAGTTGAAGGCTCAATCTTAATTATACCTCCGCGCGCTCCGCGATCCCTGCCGCGTGGTCAGGAATGCTAAGGCTTACCATGAGCAGGTCCTTGACGCTGGAGGCGAAGGCGGCGGAGAAAGTGTCGGCGGAGAGGTTGGGCACGGAGTTCACCAGCTCCAGCAGCTGGCGCCCCGCCGCGTTGTTCACCTCCGCGCGCTCCGCCAGCACCTCCTCCACGTACGACAGCACCTGCACACACACGTTTTACAACTAACAGCGCAGCATAATCTTCAGCTGAGGAAGTAGTATACTCTTATAAACGCCGAAGTAACAAAATAAGTATAGTTAACTGCTAATTTTTAAAAGCTTTTGTCGAATATTGCCGTTGGTGGCAGCCAGAGAACTTTTTCATTTGTTCTGTCTGGTGTTCAAAGGATTGTTTCTTGTCACCTTCAAGGCTTTGAAGAGTTTATGTCTATAGGCTAACAATTTCGTTGGTGACAGTCCCATGGTCCTTTGTAGCGCACCCGATCGCACAAGGGATTGCGTTGTCAAAGACGAGTCTGCAGATTTCTGTATGAAATATTTCGTGATTTATTTATTTAAACTTCTAGCATACAATCAGGTACAAAGGCCGGACTTAATGCCTTTGGCATTCTCTACCAGTCAACCAAGGGTGGTAAAGACATAAGATGGCAGGTGCTCTGTTTAAGGGGAGATAATAATAATAAAAATAAAAGCAGATTATGTGCGTTACGTCAGCGGAATGTTGACGCTTTTCAGAATTTCGGCCTGACAGATAAATTAGTACCCCATCTCGTGTACGTTACCCCAGCAAGAAAGTGTCTCCTAGAGTGATATGAGTGGAACGTATAATTAGTGCGTAATCTGCTGTGCTCCAAATAAAAAGTTTGTGCGTTTTGTCGTTTTGGAATAAAACGGAAAAAACGATTCCTACTGGAGTAACGTTTTTCCAGCAGGAAAGTTCTAAACGAAAGGTCGGAGAGAGAAATATTTTGCATGGGAAGAAAGCTTATATTTGTGCAAAAATGTGCGCCGAAAATATAATTTGTGCGTCTTCAGGTTTTCGAGATATTGCATTTCCTGCTGGAGTAACGTTTTGCAGAATCGTGTATCTCTAAAACCATTATATGTGTGCCTGTAGAATAAACATATACGAGTACCTCTTTATTTGTGCGTATTTGCGACAGAATTAGATTTAAGAAAATATTTATAATTTTCAAATAATCGCGCTTTTTTTGAAAACCCGAAAAAATATCGCAGCGCCTTAATCAGAACTTAATCAGAAAACGTATAAGCTCGCTGAAAACTGTATTCGATCCTTCTTGGCGCTTTTAATAACCATAAAAAGTTTTAAAAGTGTGCATGTATGCGTTATTGAATAATATTGCTAAAAGTCAAAACGACGGTGTCATAACTTTGACGGCAAAATACAAGAAACCGGCTCAACCCAAGATGTGTGGGTCTAAACCAAAAATTAGTGCGTTTAGTCAAAAATATAAATATAGTGACAATATTCAGCTTGGAAATGTTCGCATTAAGTAGATATAAACAAAAAACAAAACATGTACACAACGGCTGGTTATCCCACCAAATTCGAATGACTAGAAAAATTCGACGATTTCATACTTAACGATGACCATCTTTATTGGACATATTAAACCTAAGCTGTTGTCCGTACAGTCGCGTTCAAACGTTTATTGGCAATTATTAAACGTTTATTGGCGTATGACCTAACTTTGGGGGCTAATTAACCTTTTAACCGCCTACGTCGGATTAATCCGACAAATATTTTCGGGCCCATTTCGCCAGAGTCGTATATTTACGACCAAAATATCACTGCTCGTTTAATCAGCTTTTTATTTAATTACGCTGTATTCTATCAAAAATATGTTTATATTAGGTAAATAGTTAACTAAGTAATCATTTACAGTTTAATACACTTTAGTCTCTTAATTAAAAGTCCTAAAAATAATGTCCAAAGTTAGATAAATTACTAACATTATTTTTAGAAAATTGTATTGATGTGCAACGCCCATGACGACAAAATCCGACCTGAGGGACGGGACATATGCCAAGATTTACCGATACAAAAATAAACATAAATTAAAATATTTCTCGTTATACTGACTAATTAACTTTAAAACAAATACAGCAATTTTTATTAAACATTTTTTTACAAATATTTGTGAGTATTTCATTTAACTCCTTTAAAATTAAGTAAATTTACTAATGAAATGTCAGCGATTGAATTGATGGTTCCCATCCCTAGCCTACATGTTCCGAAACTTACTTTGTTAGTACGCCCTGCGCTACCGTCGGATAAAGACGACCGCTTCTTACGTCATAAACGAGTGCCGACTTCTGGAATTTTCCATCAGTGTTGTGCTTTTGCATGAAGTTTTACGTTAGTATGTCGATAAATGTACATGATTGAAATTTATCATGACGACTACTGAAGAGTTAATAAGAATTCTAGAAGGCGATGAAAATGAAGAATTTTTATCAGACGAAGAGTTTGACATTGATGTAGAGGTAATTTTTTTTTTTATTACCTATCTAGTTATATGTATTTTAATTTAATGTGTAGTATGGTGGTGATGTCTGAATGGAAATTTTAAACTTAATTAGAGAGAGTGAGATGGCGAGAGCGCGCCGTGCGATGAGAATGCGCGCGCGGCCACTCTGGAACGGTGATTCTGACTGGTTGGAGCGCGAGTCACGTGTGGGCTCGCTGACTCGCTCGTAGATACATAGGTAGAGTTTATTTTGTGCGTGCCGCCGCGCTGCCACACACCGCACTGAATCGCACTGCTAATTTTGCTTTTGTAGGCCATTCAAATTTCCTACCTTGGAGACCGATGTATTTTTATTACTCTACAATATTTTTTTTGTATTATTTCAGATTCAAGGAAACAATGTCACAACCACTAATTGGACAACGCAAATTGCTACCCCAATGTTAGAAGAATTCGACGACTTTGTTTGTGGACTGTCGCCTGCTGTCAAATTAGATGATACCTCCACGGAATTCGAATTTTTCGAACATTTTTGTAGCAAAGACTTGTTACAGAAAATAGCCAATTGTACGAATAAATATCATCAACACTTCGTAAGACATACTGATCTCAGAATATATTCAAGACTGCAACAATGGCGCGACGTGACTATTGACGACCTTTACATTTTCCTAGCAGTAACAATGCTTTTCACTAGAAACAAAAGAATAACAATTGAAGAACACTGGTCTACAGACCCGTTATTACATAGTACGGTGTTCAGTAATACTATGTTTCGAAATAGATATTGCTCAATTCTTGCAATGTTATCTTTTTGTGAAGCACCTGCAGGGACAAGTAGTGTACCGAGATTGCACAAAATAAAAATGATGATTGTCCACGCTCGTGAAACTTTCAAAACAACATTTATCCCGGGTAAAAAAATGTGCATTGATGAAAGTATTGTGCCTTTTAAAGGTCGCCTAATTATAAAACAATATTTACCTAAAAAACGTAATAGATTTGGCATTAAGCTATTTGTTTTATGTGATGTCGAAACCGGTTATATCGTGGATTTTATAGTGTACTGTGGATCGGAAACAGAAATAGAGACCGTACCAAATTTAGGCTTAACTGGATCAGTTGTGACTGAACTTTTGAAAGACTACAATTTTTGCAACCGAGAGTTGTATGTAGATAACTGGTATTCCAGTCCTCAGCTTTTTATATATTTAAAAGAAAGGGCGACTTATGCATGTGGTACCGTAAGATCAAGTAGAAAAGGGATGCCGAAATTCCAAAAACTGAAACGTGGACAAATAGCCGCTTACTCGTCTCCTCCCCTCTTAGCCCTAAAATGGCAAGATAAGAAACCGGTCTTAATGTTGTCTACAATGCACGATGACAAAATAATACCATCCGACAATGTAGACTACTCAACTGGGCTACCCAAAATGAAACCACAGTGTGTGGTAGACTACACAAAAAATATGGGGTCGGTTGACACTTCTGATATGATGACTAGCACATTAGGCTGTATAAGAAAATCAAAAAAATGGCATAAAAAGCTTGGGTTTCACATATTTGACATGTTTTTACTTAATGCATTCTATTTGATTAAAGTGATTAAAAACAAACAAAATTATAGTTTAGCTGACTTCCAATTAAACGTTATCAGACAAATAATAGAAAAATACAAACAATGTTCTTTAACTCAACAGTCATCTTCGCGCGGCATCCTTGACCCTAACCGTTTTTTACATAATAGTGCCTTAGAGCATTTTCCTGTTAGAATACTAACCGGCAAAAGTCAGCGATGCAAAATGTGCGCAGCAAAAAGAAAACGGTCTGAGACTCGTTTTATGTGCCAAAAATGCAAAGTTTATCTGTGCATAGATCCATGTGCTGTTGAGTACCACAATTCTACAAAACAATCGGTATCGTAATCCCACATCACTATTTTTGCGTTTAGTCTATTATGTCTATGGTCAGCTTGACGTTGTCGATACTCGACAATATCCATTATTCCGTATTCGACAGTGACGACTGTTTGTGGCACGACGTTTGTAAAATCAAGTGAACATTTCACAATTTTTTAATATCAAGATGGGGTCCAAAAGTAAGTGGTCTTCGAAACGTATTGCATGTAAATGGTGATATAATTACAAAAACTCATGTTTGATTTGTTTTATAGGGAAGTTTGAAGAGAGCCAGTCAGTTTTGGCTCCCTTTGACTATAGCCAAGACGAAGTAGACGAAGTAATAGACTGTAGCCAAGATGTTAACATTCCATCAACGCTGACCAACGACGAGTATATGGTTTATTTAAATGAGGGTCAGTCGCATTTGAGAAGTTTTGACAGTACGCCAGATTTATATAGATCTACGGCGACACAAACTTTAGTCAAAACAACAAATGCAAGTACACAATACGAGCAAATTGATAATCCAATCAAAGAAAGTGCCAAAATTTTTGCGGGCAATTATTTTGTTGGCGATGAAACTCGTAAAAATAAGTTTATCGAATGTTACACAAATGTGGTCTCGTCAATAATTCACCTCGTCGATAGCGGGCATAAATAATTTTTCGACGGATCATAATATTATTGAAAAATCTTACCTCTGATTGTTAGACTGATTTTAGTAATAAGAAATTATATCTGTGATTATTTGACTGATTTTATTAATAAGAAATTATATGTGATTATTTTACTGATTTTATTAATAAGAAATTATATCTGTGATTATTTGACTGATTTTATTGAAATTAGTGTTATACAAATTTTATTGTGATTGTGATATATCGTTACATCTAAGTCAATAGGTAAACTGATAATGACATTGTCAAGTAAAATTTTTATTTTTATGTTTGTTGTTAATTAGTGTGATACAAATTATTGTGATTGTGGTTGTAAGGTAAGTAGGTAGTATTCAAGTAGGTAGGTACCTATATATAATGTAATGTTAAAAACAATAAATACAAACTAAAAAACATTTGTTTACTTTTCATCATAGCGAATCCTTTTTTGCAGCCCGTACCTAAATGTCAGTGTGACGTAAACGACGCGAGGTGCAAACTTAGCTTGGTGAGATGTAGTTGTTAGTTAACCATGCTCGCAAATGCAATGTCGTTATTAAAACGAAATATCGACATCACAAAGTTAAGTATCGCACATCCCTCTTTCTTGTAGGTATTTAATTTTCGATTCACTGTGCCGGGCGCTTGGGGCACGCCAACTGTTTTGAAGTCGGGCGGTTAAAAGGTTAAAAATATTAACATGGGACTTAAACATAACTGGCAAAATGTGGGTTTACTATAGGTACACCTCTGCCCAACTCTTCGGGGAATGGAAGCGTGATATGATAAAAAAAATGCGTATTGATGACGAAAAACTTAATTATTTTATCTAACCTACGGGTTAAATCAATATATGTAGATACTCTGTCTTTTTTTACTATTATGTTAATTGGCTTTTTATTTTTAATCTATAAACTGTAGGTATCTGTAGGCCCTTTTTCACACATTTCTTGACCTACTTATTTTTTAAACAACCGCGTATCATGTTTTTGGTCTTTATAGTACTTTTTTTTCTACTATAATATTATAAATGCAAATGTCTGGATGTACCTATCTATTTCCTTCGTATACACACAAAACACTGAATGTATTTCAATGTTTGGAAATAAGAAGATAACATATACATTGGAATAGCACTTAGGCTACTTTTTATAATGTACTTAATCATGTGCAAAAGTCACGGAAACAGATAATGAAATATAATCTAATAACAAGTTTATTTTTTTACTTCTTTTCTACTTCAGTGTACTCAGGCACAACACGTGTCAACCGGTTCGTGAGTAAAGTTAAGTATGAAATCGTCGCATTTTACTAGTCATTCGAATTTGGTGGGATAACCAGCCGTTGTGTACATGTTTTGTTTTTTGTTTATATCTACTTAATGCGAACATTTCCAAGCTGAATATTTTCACTATATATTTTTGACTAAACGCACTAATTCTCGGTTTAGACCCACACATCTTGGGTTGAGCCGGTTTCTTGTATTTTGTTTAGAATTTTCCTGCTGGAAAAACGTTACTCCAGCAGGAATCGTTTTTTCCGTTTTATTCCAAAACGACAAAACGCACAATTTTTTTATTTGGCGAATTACAGTAATCAGATGACGCACTAATTATACGTTCCACTCATATCATTCTAGGAGACACTTTCCTGCTGGGGTAACGTACACAAACTAAACTAGCTACTTAGAGATCACATTTATGCCTAATTGTGCCCAAAAAATGAAATTTGTGCGTCTTGAGGTGAGCGTGACGCACCTTTTTTACAGTTTTATACTTTTTGGTGTATTTTTACAGTGTTTATTTATATTTGGAATGTTATTTATTTTTTGATACCTTTTGTTTTCTTTGAATAAACCAGTCTACCACCGAGCTTCACGGCGTTTACTTTACATATAGGAATAAAATAGGAAAAGTCCAGTAAACCAGCAGTGGTAAAATAGGCTCAGTCCTCTATATCGTGGTCTTTCGATAGCCAGTCTAGTAGGTAATTAGTGGTGATGGTGCTTACTCGTGCGGGTGCCAAGATGGGAGCTGAAGGGAACGCTGTGGAGAAGGAGCTGGAGCATCCAGGGCCCAGCCACTCACCCGCCAACACGGCGGCCGCAGTCCAGACCCCTTCGAGGCCCGTCTCCGGCAATCAGACCCCGCCGAGGCCCGTCACTACCACCCAGACTCCGTCGAGACCAGTAAGTAGAACTTCATCTCGTTCTTCTGCTACAATGGTGGCTAGAAAGTTAGCCGCAGAGGCTTTACATGATCGCCGTATGGCTGATTTGGAGCGGGAGGCCTCAGAGAGGGTCGCTGCAGAGAGGGTCGCAGAGAGGGTCGCTGCAGAGAGGCTCGCCGCGCGAGAGCGCGAGGCAGCGGAGTTGGAACTCCGAGCGGAATTGGCGGCTATAGATGCCGATGCCAGTCATCGTAATTCGAGAAGCAATCGTTCGGTCAATGACTGGCTGCAGCAATCGCAAATCATCGTTGACCCCGATGATTTTAAGTCAATTATCTCGCTCGCCCCCTCTCGCCTGGCTCTAGTTAACCCAACCCCAGTATCGCCTATAAAACCGGCTGACCTAGCCACCACAGCTACAAATGCTAACATGCATCTTTGTTCCAGCGATTCAGACCGCCTTGTGAAATCGTTAATAATGTTAATAATAATTATCTCCCGGGAGAAGTCATGTTCCTCACCTCTGGCTAGCCTTTATTGGCCGGCTGGAGCGAACACTGACGAGGAACTGAGCTCCCACCTCATTCTTGCCTTTATTGGCCGGCTTGAGGCAGTATTCCAGTAAGTGCTTGTAGGGATCTTGACCATCTTCCGGGCTCTGGGATTGTTCTGAGAGCCTTGGAATACCTCTCCAGTCCTCGAGCACCTCAGGACATGTTGCCCCCTTGTCGCTACGTTCACTATGTGCTAGCGACTGTTTTCGGGGGCCCATTATTGAGTGTGCAAGTCACCCCCTGCCATTTTATCCGTATTAAAACATTGATCAGGCAGGGGCCATAGTCCTTCCATAGTTTTTGGTAACCAGTCCATTTTAACCACCCAAACCCATAGTCCAATATCTTTGGTTCCATATCCTGCAATAGTCCTACACCAACCGGGGGTTGTCCTTGGGTGCACTTGCATAGTGGGTACAGGGATAATCGTCGGTTGGTGCCTCATTTAATTAAAAAGCGTCTAACGGGCCTCTGCGAGTTGGCTTCGGCTCCTCGTACGCCTTCCAAAGGTCCGGGACCCCAGGGTCCCGACATATGTAAATATATATATATATATATATATATTTTTTTTTTTTTTATTCATTTATTGCAGGCGACGCAGACCCATAGATAAATACCTTAACCTAAACATACGTATTTTAATATAATTACACTAAATTATTGTAGGTACACGAAGTGATGACTGTGTGTGTCGTGTTGTTAATAAAGGCGCTTGCCACCGTAGGGGCGATAGGGATTTCCATTGCCGTTTTTCGACGGTAAATCGCATCTAGAATGGATTTCTTTTAAAAGAGCCTTTCTAGATACGATGGACTCGTATTCTGCTGTGGAAAATCTAGCTAGGTTGAACAAAGCATTGAAGGGATGCGCACGTGAAGCCGTCATGATGCTGTTGGCAACGGCGCGAGAGCCTGATGTCGTGCTGCGCGCGCTCAATACGCGCTTTGGCCGCCCCGAGCTTATAGTGGCTCAGGAGGCAGCTGCAATGCGCGTTTTACCGCGCGTCTCCGGTGAAGGTAAAGACCTTGCTATTTTTGCTAGTCGTGTTCGTAATTGTGTGGAAGCGATTCGGTTACTCGACCAGCCTCACCACCTAACATCGCTAGAGCTGATTCAATCGGTTATTGCTAAAGTCCCCCCACTGTTACGAGCACAATGGTTAGCCTACGCCGGCAGTCACGCGGCCAGCGGTCTACCGGATGCGGATGAAGCAGCAAAACTGGCCGCTGATATTCACGCTGTCCACAAAAACGGGGGTTTTGAAATGCGTGGCTGGGCCTCCAACAGCGGCTCGGCCCTGGCGTTGTTACCGAAGGAGACATTGCTGGAGGCGCCGGTGACATCACCCGTAGACCTGGGTCACCTAGCCACTCCTGTGAGGACGCTTGGCCTTGTTTGGCCGCCCACTACCAACTGTGTCGGTTTCAATATTGGATTAAAAAAGGGTGGGCTACCAAAAAAGCTTACCAAGCGGGTGGTTTTAGATCCTCTCGGAATTATTGCGCCTATAGTAGTGACCGGTCGCATCATGTTCCAAAATGCGTGGCGCAAGGGTCTCGAGTGGGATGAAGAACTTTCACAGCAGGACAGTGCAGCGTGGAGGATATGGTTTCATGATTTGTTTGGGGTTGCCGAATTGCAGATCCCACGCTGCTACTGCCTAGCCGACTGTGAAGTGAATCACTGCGAGCTTCATGTTTTTTCCGACGCCAGCGAGTCTGCCTTTGCTGAGGTGGCTTACTGGCGGTTCGTGCTTAAGGATTGAGAAGTCAAGCTCGCACTGATTTGCAGCAAGGTCCGTGTAGCTCCCTTAATGCCGGTGTCGATTCCGCGGTTAGAGATGCAGGGAGCGTTGATCGCCGCGCGCCTCGCTTTAACAATCTGCGATTCTCATCGTTTCAGACCCGTCAGGCAAGTTTTTTAGTGTGATTCAATGACGGTGTTGAGTTGGTTAAGAAGCGAGGCCCGCTCATTCAAGCCTTTTATTTCGCACAGAGTCGGCGAGATCCTGGAGTTAACGAGTGCCAGTGATTGGCGGTGGGTGCCTAGCGAGTTGAACGTCGCTGACGATGCAACCCGATTAAAACGCACTACGTTGTCCCTAGAATCTCGCTGGATCACTGGTCCAGAATTACTGCTGTCTTCTGACTGGCCTAGTGAGCCTTGTAGTTCCTCGGAATACCCAAGCGTAAATGAAGAGAGTAGGAATCCGGCATATACCATTGCAGCAGTTCACCTCATCGGTAGCGTTGAGAGGCATGTGCCTGTCTCAGCTGATCCCAAGCGGTTTAGCTCTTGGCTGAGATTGGTACGAGCAACATATAGAGCTCATAAATATCTAACTCAGATTAGAATCCATTCCTTATCACGTAGGGGGTTTCATGTAAAGAATTTAGTGCGTGAGCAAGGGGGGCTATTAACGTTTTCTTTTCAGCCGTCAAGCTCTTTTGGCTCTCCACACTCAACGCATGAGACAGCTGCCGATATGCGCCTGGCCGAGACGCACATTTTGCGCCAGGCACAGCTGGACTCATTTTCCGACTAGATGATGCGTCTGAGCAGACTCCCACCCCTGCCCATACCTCGCACCAGTCGGTTGTTCCGACTGTCTCTGATTGTGGTTGAAGAGGGCCTCCTACGCCTGTCCAGCCGTATCGCCGCAGCCTCGGGAGTGCCTGAAGCCACAAAGAACCCCATCGTCCTCGACGGGAAGCACCCTGCCGTCCAGCTACTGATGGACTACCACCACCACCGAGCCGCCCATGCCCACACGGAGACCGTGGTCAACGAGCTTCGTCAGAGCTTCTACTTGTTCGGCTTAAAAAACGTCGTCCGCACCGTTGCCTTCCGTTGCCAGCTATGCCGCATTCGCCGAGCTGAGAAATTCCAGCCGCCCACTGGGAATCTACCGGAGGCACGTTTAGCTCACCACAAGCGCCCCTTTACATTCACGGGGCTAGACTACTTCGGGCCAGTTCAGGTAACTATTGGCCGAAGACGCGAAAAGAGATGGGTCGCTTTGTATACGTGCCTAGTCGTCCGCGCCATCCACTTGGACGTTGTTGGAAGCTTGTCGACGGATTCTGCTGTAATGAGTCTTCGGCGCTTCGTGGCTCGCAGAGGAACGCCGTCTGAGATCTGGTCTGACAATGGCACCGCTTTCATCGGGGTAAGAAGAAAACTCCGTGCACTCTACGGGGACGCAGCTATGGAATATGCTGCGACGGAGAAAATCAGTTGGCACTTCATTCCTCCGTCAGCTCCGTTTATGGGTGGAGTATGGGAGCGACTGGTGAGAAGTGTGAAGACAGCACTTCGAGCGACCCTCACCGAACGTGCTCCGACAGAAGTTCTCTGAACCGTGCTGGCAGAAGCAGAAGGGCTCATCAACTCCCGCCCCCTGACGCACGTCTCGGTAGAACCCGGCAGCGAAGAGGCGCTCACTCCGAATCACTTTCTACTTGCAGCTTCGTCGGGGCGTCCTGTTCCAGCAACCTTGACGGATCGAGATCTGGTGTCAAGAAGCGGCTAACGCAAAGCGGTCAGACTGGCGGACCACTTTTGGCAGCGCTGGGTTAAAGAATACTTGCCGAATCTTATTCCCAGACCCAGGCAAGGCGACGTTCCAGAGTTGGGTATGGGCGATCTGGTCCTGGTGGCTGACGGCAACCTACCGAGGGGCACCTAGCCGAGAGGACGCATCTCAGCGACTTACCCGGGCCGCGATGGAGTGATCCGAGTGGCGGACGTCAGGACTGCAGTGGGCACTCTGAGGAGGCCCTTGAAGAAGCTGCTCAAGCTGAGGGCTTAACTTTGGGGGGAAGGAATGTGCGTGACGCACCTTTTTTACAGTTTTATACTTTTTGGTGTATTTTTAGTGTTTATTTATATTTGGAATGTTATTTATTTTTTTATACCTTTTGTTTTCTTTGAATAAACCAGTCTACCACCGAGCTTCACGGCGTTTACTTTACATAGAACAGTCCCTTAGAAAATAGGAAAAGTCCAGTAAACCAGCAGTGGTAAAATAGGCGGAGGTTTCAGAGTTATTCAAGATTCCGCTGGGGTAACGTTTAGCAAACTGCTGTAGGAACCTATCAAACGGCATGACATACAACTACGATTTTTTTACTACGGTGGGTCTTAATTTGTGCTTTTGCTATGCAATTTTATTTTTTCTATAATCGACACCGTTGGAAATTAAGAAATTGATTTTCAAAAACCTTTTATACCTGTAAATTTTCAGCTTAGTACATACAATAACTAAAGAGGTAATAAAATAAGTCATTAGGAAGCGCAAGACCGTGGTAACCCGACCAAGTTTAGGTGGTTACGAAAAATCGAAAGCGTAGTACATTATGCTATCTTTTAAAATATGTAGAATAGTATTATAAGTTTTATAGTTTCAAATAAACGTTATAAGTTAGGCTTTAGAGTTACTATTTTAAGCACTTGGACCTAATAACCTTATTTTACTTTTACGTGTATATCTTCTGAATGGTATGTTTTTTTCAAATTCTGTTTTCACAAACATTACACACAAATTCAAAGCAACGTGTGTAAAAAATTACAACTCTCCACTAAACCGTTTTATATGATTTTCATCAAATAGCCAAACGTCAGCGCAGCGGAAACTTGAATATCTTCGCAGTTTTATGACACATAAATTTCATTTATACATACACATTTACCTCTCGCTACACACTAATTATTAGATGTATTTTTTTTTCTAGTAGGTCCATAGAAAAAAAAAGTTCCGCTAGGATGACGTAGTTCCAGCGGAACCAGTTTTTCTCGAATAGCTCCCCAATGGTTGGATGCACAAATTTTTACTTACCATACACATTTACACGACGTCATACACTAATTATCTGTAAAACTGAAATTAAGAAATTCGACACTTTTCCGCTGCGACTACGCACACAATAAAATATGTTTTGCTAGCGCAAGATTCATAAGTTAATTACAACATTTTGAATTGTTTAATAAATTGAGTACATACAAAATAATTAACATATATTATACATACAAAACAGTTGAGTAAATGTGTGGTGTAAGTGTGAGTGAGGGTATGCATTCTATCAGGGAGCGAGTATTAATGTGTGCTGCAAAGCAAACTTTCGGTTTCCTCATAAGTCCGGCAACCATTCTTTTAGTTTAGTTTTGGCCTCAACGTAGTTGTCTGGTACAGTGAAAGTTTTGCTTATAGCATTAAACACCCGTATGGGTAAATATGACGAAAACCGGGTCGCAAAGAGGGTTTTTGTTTATTGAAGAGAGATTCTTTCAGAAATTTTCCTACCTCTCTTACTGCAACAAGAACGTTTTGTGTTGGCTTTTATGAGGTTTAGAATTGACCCTAGGATGAACAACTGTTGTACGCGTAAAACCCCAGATTCCGTAGAGAAACGCTACATTTATAACAAACACAAATAGCGTAAAACCCATAGGAAACGAGATATTTGCAATAAATGTGTAAAAAAATCGGTTTTATTTACCTTTGACTTTGGGATATCTGTAGTCGCGGACACCCTACGATATCCAGCCAGCACAAAAATTCTGAGTAAGTTTTGTTTAATAGCAGTCATAGAAACTAATTGCTGAATAAGACTACCGTAATTAGCTGATTTGGCGCTTACTCAGACGTTATTCAAGCAGTTTGGGCACAAAATTATACTGCTAATAGCTGTGTAATAAGCAACGTAACAAATGAATAAGTTTTGAATAATTTTACGACAAGCTGAGTATCTTCTGCATACAAGCATTTTGTTTTTTAATACAAGTATTACAGCTCTGTTAGCCAGATGATGAATGAATGATGAATGAACTATATGTTTAAATCCTTCAAAGCTCAGATATTCAGATGATACACAGCGTTTAGCTTATTTCGGTATATTTAATCAAGAAGTTAATCAAATTAAATTGGAATTGACAAATCCGAACAGCGGGAAGTATGAATTATGGCCAAATTTACCTAAGTAAATTTACTTAGGTAAATTTACCTAACTAATTATCCTTTGGTAATTTATTACCTAAGTAAATTTTACCCTTATTTATGCTTAAAGAAAGAAATTGTTGTTGCGCATGCAACTTTACTGTGTATTTATATAGAAATTTCGTGTAAAATTTTCACGCGCTACCTGATAAGCCAGGTTTTGGATAAATACCATATAATATAGTTAATATAGTATAGTTTTATCTCAAGTAGCACAGACAGAGACTTATTCTCTAGCTTGTTCTAATAAAGTTTGTTATTTTTCCATTATGTTTTCAGATAGTTTAGGAAGAGGGTTAGGTAAATTATTAAGAAACAACCTGAGTCAATCTGCTGTTAATTATTGTATGCCTGGGAACTCCTATGAAGAGATAATGTCGTCAATAATTGGGAATAAATTTGATCCGAATGCCATTATTTCTGTATTTATAGGTAATAGTACTAATGTAAAAAAGGATGACATCACTGACCACGTCACTGAAATCTTGAAGATTAATTGTCAGAAAATAATATTGTGTGCTTTTCCATACTTTGAGCACTTGTCAAGTAGGCAAAATCATAATATACATATGCTAAATAACCATATGCGTTTATTAGTAAATCACTATAGTGACAAACTTATATTTTTTGACACCAACACTTTTGTTGAGAAATTAAAACCGACTATACTCCATTTACTATAGCATTAGACAAATAACGCCTAAATAACGACAGTTATCGTGTAATATTGTTGAAATTAATGCACTTTAGAGTTATTTTTTTAATGTAAATGGTAAATCGATTACAGTGCTTTCTATTTATCCTGAAATAACGGAGTTTATTAAACGTTTACACCGAAATAACGAAAGGGCGAGAACAGTTATTTGTCTAATGTTATAATAAATGGAGTATACGGGTACTGCGTATCTGCCTATTAGTTTTAGACGTCAAATAGCATGGCTATTAGCTTTTAATATAAACTCAGACATAAGTAGTATGTCGAAGTCTGCTGTAATTAGCACCATACAAATTAGTAATAATACTAATATTAAGTTGGTTAGCCATAATAATTTAAACTAGTCAGTAAGACAACAGAAGGTACCAGTAACTATGTAGTTAATCTCACCATCAACAAGGTATCTTCTAGCATTCAATCAGTTAATTGTAAAAAAGGGGCTAAGCAGAATTCCTTAAAATTGTTTCATCAAAATATTCAAGGTTTTTCTTCCAAACACTTAGAAATTGAATTGTTTTTAGAAAAAACAATGTTTGATATTATTTGTATAACTGAACACTGGTTAAAAGATTATGAAATGCTCATTAATTATGAAAACTATAGTGTGGGCAGTTGTTTTAACCGAAAATCCATACTGCGTGGAGGTTCACTAATCTTAATCAAAAATTGTATAAAATCAAAGATTCGTAAAGACATAGTTGAACTATCGGTGGAACATATCATTGAACTGTCCTGTGTTGAGCTAGATAAGCATTTTATAGTGTGCGTATACAAACCTCCAAATTATCAAAACTACTCGATATTTGAATCAGTAATGGAAGATGTTTTAGCAAAACTTGTAACTGGTAATAAATCGGTTATTATTTGTAGTGACTTTAATATTAATATTTTGGAAAGTAATTCAAATAGCAGTAGATTATTAAGCCTCTTCAAATCATTCAATCGGTCAAATGTGTTTTTGGAACCAACGCGAATAACTACGGGTACTGCAACATGTATTGATAATGTTTTTTGTAGCTGCGACTATTTAGATAAAGCCATTTTAAATTATCTCCCTTCTGATCACAGTGGTCAAGCCGTTACTTTTGAGTACAACACATGATTACAAAAAAAGCAGATACAAACTAGACCAATAACATCGGGTAATTTAAATAAGTTTAATAGTACTTTAATTAGCAAATTATGTGCTCAGGGCCTAAATATGATCAATGGTAATATTATGTATGAAGAATTATTTTCATTAGTGCAAACAGAGTTCAATAATTATTTTAAGAAGAAAACTAAAACTATTTGCCCTAAGTTTTTATTCAGTGACTGGGCAACTAAAGGCATCAGGAAAAGTAGGGAAAGATTGTTTGAACTGTATGGCCTTAAGCCGTATATTAACACGGAAACTTTTCGTAAGTATGTTGCTACTTACTCTAAAACCTTTAAAAATATCTGCAAAGCAGCTAAAGCTTCATTCATTAGCAACAAGGTTAAATCAGCAGAAAATAAAATAAACACAGTTTGGAAAATTATTAATAATGAAACGAACAGGAACAAAAGACATAATACTGATTACTCACTGGACACTTCCCGCGGTATCATTAGCGATAATATCGATGTTGCTCAGGAATTTGCAACTTTCTTTACCAATATTCCTATTAAAACTACAGAAACTTTAAATTCCTCGCCCACACTTGCTATTGAATTATTAAGAGCGAATATTTCAGACTGTCCTGTAGAATTTAAATTTAAACATATAAACCCTGTGGTCGTCGTAAAGGCTTTTAAGCAAGTTAAGATCAAAATTACCGAAGATCTGTGGGGCATGTCTACTAGTTTGTCAATCCATTATTGAGACAATTGCACCCTATTTAGCCTTAATATTTAATTTGTGTGTAGATCAAGGGGTATTCCCGGATTTAATTAAATACAGTAAAATCATTCCACTTTTCAAATCCGGGGACAGCAAAGGCACTAATAATTACAGACCCGTTTCGATTTTGCCAGTTTTCAGCAAGGTGTTTGAAAAAGTAATGTTAAATCAAATGCTCAATCACTTTAATTGTAATAACATCCTACACGATCAACAGTATGGTTTCACCAAAGGACGTTGCACAACCGATGCTGGGGTCGCTTTATTAAAACACATCTATAAGGCATGGGAAGATGCACAAGATGCAATAGGCATCTTTTGCGACTTATCAAAGGCATTTGATTGCGTGAATCATGAAACACTGCTCTTGAAACTTGAACATTACGGACTGGGTAAACTTGTGCTTAGCTTAGTAAAATCATATTTGAATAATAGATTGCAGCAAGTTCAAATAAACGGTGTTAATTCATTGGGTTTAAAAGTCAAAATGGGTGTACCGCAGGGCTCAATACTGGGTCCGTTCCTCTTTTTAGTATATATAAATGATATACCTTATTTACTGAAAAACCGACCCCAAATGGTGTTATTTGCTGATGACACATCACTGATTTTTAAAGTAAACAGACATGCCCAGGACCTTGACGACGTAAATAACGCTATGCTTAAGGTCCATTATTGGTTTACCGTAAATAATTTGGTATTAATAAAAATAAAAAAAACTAAATGCATAAGATAAGAGAAACTAAATGCGTAAATGAGAAGAAAACTAAATGCATAAGATTCGCTTTACCGAACGTTAGAAGTAGTGAATGTCACGTTGTATTGAATAAGGAGATACTAGAATTCGTCGAAAAGACGGTTTTCCTGGGGATTACGCTTGACTCAAAACTACAGTGGGGTCCTCACTTAACATCACTTGCAGGGCGGCTAAGTTCAGCCGCTTACGCTGTTTGGAAAATCCGACAGTTAACAGACGTGGATACCGCGAGACTGGTCTATTTTAGTTACTTCCATAGCATCATGTCTTACGGTATTTTGCTGTGGGGATGAGCTGCAGATGTTGATTCCATCTTTATTCTGCAAAAGAGGGCTGTCAGAGCTATTTACAACCTCCGCAGACGCGAATCTCTGAGAGAGCTGTTTAAAAAAATTAACATTATGACGGTACCTTGTCAATATATATATGAAAATATTATGTATGTTCGAAAAAATCTACATCTTTTTAGTAAAATAAGTGACAGGCATAATTTTAACACTAGAAATAGGAACAAATTAGATCAACCACGCTTCAGATTGTCTAAAGTACACACTTCTTTTATGGGGTACTGTGTAAAATGTTATAATAAAATACCACTCGATATTCTTCAACTAAATGAGAAGAAATTTAAAACATGCATTAAACGCACATTATGTAGACAAGCATATTATAAGTTGGATGATTATATCGTAGATAAAAATGCTTGGCTAAATGCTGGTCGTGCTCCACTGCCACTTGGGCTCACTAGATACAATTTGAATACTTGGAAGTTGCTTCCCCTTTTTTTATTTTATTTTATTTTCTGACATTACGAACTTAATGTTTATTTTGTTTTTATTTAAGCATGTTTTATTTGTTGAATACTCCAATAGACAATAATTATTTTCTTTCTTTCTTTTTTGGTAGTAAATTTTTATTCATCTCTCAAATACATTGCAAACTATAGTTCTGTATAATTTAGCAGCATTTTTTCAATTTTGTAAATGTTAATACCATGGAGCCGTTTACTATGTTATTATGATTTATGTTGACTTGAAAGAGCATGGCAGTTGAGAGTATGTCTTGCTCACTTAAATGTCTCACTGATGGTGGCGCGTGTGTTGGATCATTCGGTTTCCAACAAAATGGTTGAGCTGGATGGTGCTGATCCATGCGTCATGTTCGTGAACGGGCACCGTCAGTTGGGACTGGTCATCTCTTGACTGCCAGGGCTTATTTTTAATTTGTAATTTTATATTTTGAATTGTTTTATTAGTTTTTACATTGGCTCACATATAGAAGCAACAAGAATAATGTACCCAGGATTATGTAATATCTTGATTTAAAAGAGTGTCCTTGGAGTTTCTTGTCCGTTCTTCTCCATAGTGATCTATGTATTGGGACAGGGCTTATTTTTAATTTGTAATTTTATATTTTGAATTGTTTTATTAGTTTTTACATTGTCTCACATATAGAAGCAACAAGAATAATGTACCCAGGATTATGTAATATCTTGATTTAAAAGAGTGTCCTTGGAGTTTCTTGTCCGTTCTTCTCCATAGTGATCTATGTATTGGGATGGGCATCTAGCTTCAACATTCTGACTAACTGACCGTCTCTTTGACAATTCACAAATGCCTGTAAATGGTTTAATTGAAATAAATGCTTTGAGTTTGAGTTTGAATAAACAACATTTAGTCTATTGATATGTTTTTACGTGTGAAATATTTTTTTATGTTTTATGGAGTTTAAGGGTTCAAAAATAACCTTGTAATAATTTTATAAGAATATTATACCGATTTCGTTATTAAACTTGAGTATTTGAGTAAAAAATTCCACATCATTATAATAGGTTATGTTATTCGATATGGCGCCGCTCATTCTGAATAAAATCTGGTTGCACAGCGGCTTATCGTCTTATGTCTGCATAACAGACCTTGTGTCCATTTATTAAGTTGTGCTCTGGTTAAAATTTGTCTGAACTCAACATTTTTCGATAACTGTTCTATAATCACACACATTCGTACTGTAAATCAAACAATTAGGATTCAGTCGTATAGTAATAAAAACCCACCGTATAGGTATTTATTTGTTCTTTTTAGCTCTTATCAAATTTACATAATTATTAAATATTCAATATAAAAAAGGCCGTTTGTGGAGTGAAGCGGATAGTTGTTGTAAATATTAATAAGTCAGTTAGAGATATACAGGTTAAAAAGTTGATAAATGACAGAAATGGGTAGTTTGAGCCGCTGCGCTAATAATGTGTGTAGGTATAAGTTGTGCCCTGCACAAAATATTTAGGTTATTTCACGTGGACAAATGTACTTACGTACCTATTAAGTTCTTTGATATTTTTCAGAAAACATGCCATTTCAAATTGTGTCAACTCGTCAAATAGGCAAGGTACAACTATGTACTGTTCCGGACACATGGGAAGTCAAAGGAATATTGCGTAGGCGTAAGATGTACGGTGATATACTCGTAAAAAATGATAGTACCAAGCCCCAGTCAGATTGGTTGACCTATAAATGTCTACTGAAAGAAGAAACTACCGTACATACGAAGAAGCAGAGGATGAATTAACAAAAATAAAAACACGTTTGAAATGATTCATAATCTTCATACAATGTAGATTCATAATTATTTCTTACGGAACCCATTTCTATCGATTGTTGTTCACTTTTACTTGGATTAGATAAACTGGAATAACTTGTTTCAGCCGTTTGTGTATTATCTTTTCATACTCTCGCAAGCACTTTCTTCGTATGCCTCCCGTTCTTTTTCTATTTTTCCATGAATACGAGTGATAAAAAAAAAAAATTGTAATGAGGCATTTTTACACAACCATTACAAAACAAAGCGCAGTTAGCCGCTTAAATGCTGACTAACGTTCCAGAACAGTTCTTCTAGCTTAAAAAATGTCTACTTTTCGTGAAAACCTAGCAAACTTCTGCATAAGAATCTGTTACTATTGCTTTAACCACAGTTAGCTGCACATAACGGTAATTTCGTACTTAAAGCGGCATAAAGTAGTTATGACAGCTATCTTAATTTCTGTTAAGTTACGAGTACTATAGGCTTCATAACAGAAATAACGCCTATTTTATACAGCAGCTGAATAGTCAAGAAATGGTGTGTAATACATCTAAAAGAGAACTGAATATAACTTATAAACATATAAAGACATTACAAGACTGTATTAGTACTTTTCGCCTGAAACACAGGATTACCTAGTTCAGGCACGTAAGTCTTAGAAATATAATTTACATTTAAGCAAAACTGTACTCATTTTTATACCTTGTATTTTTTTTTTTTTTTTTTTTTTAAAGGTTACACAAACTCTTGAGTTACAGGTCTTTTTATGATGATTATTCAGTTTTAAGAAATAAAATCCGCAAATTACTAAACTCAGCTAATAGCATTATTATAGCAAAAAAAACTTTAATACAGAACTTCGTAATACTCACAGCTTCTATACATCCATACTAATTCATACTAATATTATAAATATGAAAGTAACTCTGTCTGTCCGTCTGTCTGTCTGTCTGTATGTTACGTTATCACGCCTAAACCGCTGAACCGATCGTCATGAAATTTGGCAGAGATATAGCCTGGGATATGGAGAAGGACATAGGCTACTTTTTTACGCGATAACCGATATCCAAGCGGGCGGAGCCGCGGGCAAAAGCTAGTATGTAATAAAGCTTAACACTGCATAAGGTTAAATTGTTGGCCAGTTATCTGACTTGTGTGCTGCCTAGGTAAGTAGGTTTTGAGACAAGTTTTAGGGTGCCAAAATAAAGGTTTATTCAAGTTTATAGCTGACTATCTCTCATTCCGAGGTTCACCCCTAATTTGCCTGGACTAGTATTGTAAAAGACCAAAATAAAATCCGTGATCATGGTATTACAGGATCCCGGAATACCGGTATTGAAAGCCCTAGTATAGATGTGTAAACAAGTGTTAAAAAAATTACATGTTTCTTAAATAATTTTTATTTACAGGTAAAATAATCATTTCAAATGAACTTTTAAAATATGAATTAAACTTTAAAACAATCACAGACACCAATTTAGCTTTTATAGCATTTTCCATTATTTTTTAAATGAATGAAAGATATGGTCATCAAGAGGAGCAGTCCACATTAATTACAAAAGTAATTACACTGCCGGTCAAAAGTTTGAGACCACTAATAAAAAACTTTTGTTATTAGTAAATATTTTCAAAATATTGGTGATAAAAAGTAATCTGCACACCTGCATATTCTATTGTTTATAAAGACTGCCTAAAAGCTTATTCTTTTATATATTAGCCAAGGAAAGAGCAATAAACAAGCATTGTTTCCATACTTCAATGTGAACCGAGGAAGATTCGAGTCCGATAATCGATTGTAAAATTTTTATTACCTCATTACCGCAGATGACACTTCTTTTATTTTACATCAACTTACAATGCAATTGTTCTAAATTCTTAAAATAGTTTCAAAGTTTATTCTACCCCGATATTTTCATGGTTATCTACGAATATCCGCAGTTAGTCTGATTTTGTGATTCCTACACTCAAGACGTCTCTAAAATGGGAAAAGAATTGAAACACGATCTGCCATCGTTGTTCTCCATAATGAAGGCAAATCTGAACGTGAGATTGCATCTCAACTCAAGTTATCGAAGACTTGTGTTCATCGCACTATTGTGCGGTACAAACAAACTGGCTGTAATCAAGATCGTCCGCGCTCCGGGAGACCAAGAGCTACGACTTCTAGTGAAGACAAATTTACTGTGGTAACCAGCAAGCGAAATAGACGCTTAACAGCCCCAGAAATACGTGTTGAAGTCAACAAATCTCGGGAAAAACCTGTGTCAGTGTCTACAGTGAAAAGACGATTGCGAGAAGCCAAGTTGTTGGTCGCGTTGCTGTTCGCAAACCTCTTCTAAAACCGCAGAATAAGAAAAAACGGTTGCAATGGGCCCTAGCCCATCGAGACTGGACCGAAGAAGATTTCAAAAAAGTACTTTGGAGTGACGAATCTAAATTTGAAATATTCGGTTTAAAAAGAAGAATTTTCGTTCGACGTTCCGCCGAAGAAAAGTTGATGCCACAGTGTGTAGTCCCGACTGTCAAGCATGGTGGAGGATCTGTTATGGTCTGGGGTTGTTTCTCAGGCTATGGGACTGGAAATCTAGTCCAAATTAAAGGAATTATGAAAAAGGAAAAGGTATAAAGTAATTTTGGAGAAAAATGCTATTCCCTCCGGACTTTAGTTAATTGACCAAGGATTTATTTTCCAACAAGATAATGATCCAAAGCACAGTTCAAAATTATGTAGGGGCTATTTAGACGAGAAACAGTCGGAAAAAGTGTTGGAAAACATGACATGGCCACCCCAAAGCCCCGATCTTAACCCTATAGAGCTTTTGTGGGAAGAGCTTGACCGAAACGTTCGGGAACAATGTCCTTCACAGCAGGCCATGTGGAATGCATTAGAAGAAAGCTGGAGGAATATCTCGCAAGAGACTATAAATTAATTAATTGCCCGCATGCCAAGATTGGTAAAACAGGTCATAAAATGCAAAGGAGGATATTTTGATGAAAAATCTGTATAAACTCTCTTTTGTGTATTTTCTTTAGAATATTGTATTCGTCAAGACTTCATGTAATTTTGTTAATTTTAAATCTTGTATAAAATGAAAATAAAACCTGTTTTTCATAAAGTTTTAAATATGTTGACTTTTATTTGTTTTCTTAATTTTTTTATAGTGCTCTCAAACTTTTGACCGGCAGTGTAGGTACACACTTATTGATTAACTCTCACGCACTCGTTAAATATTTGCATAAATAGAAAGCGGAATTGCGGAATCGCACACGCACTCTACAAGACGAATTATGTGACTAATGGTCAAGTTTAGTGCGCTATGCAAACAAGGAAGTACCCCTTCCGCGTCCCACTTGGACGTGTTATCGTCGATTCTTGGTATGTGCAATTGTGCATATAATAATAGATAATTACCTATCTAATAAGTAGCCGAAAGATGATAATAATAATAATGTTTTCATAGTTCACACAGCTACATATCAAGCTAAACTTTCCAGTATAAGCTGATCTCTCATTATACGTAAATCCTATACAATTCGAGACCAGCGTAAACTAGTTTTGTATAGCTTGATATGTAGCCGTGTACCTACAGATATTATAATATTGTTATGTATTTAACAGTGTACGCGTCTGTACCGAACTTGTAAGGTGTGTTACACTAAACATTTTAGAAAATTGCATAATTTACTACGCTCTCGCTTTTTCGTAACCACCTAAACTTGGTCGTGTTACCACGGTCTTGCGCTTCCTAATGAGTTTTATTTTATTATCTCGTTAATTATTTTATGTACTACGCTGAAATTTTCGACATTATTTTGCTGCGGTAGCGCACACAATAATTAGTACCTATATTCAATTGCTTATCCTTAAAGTTTCAGCTGAAAAATCCTTGTAACTACACAGATACATATAAGAAGAAAACCATAGCAAAAGAAATTTCACGATTAACCGAACAAATTCGAAAGACTGTATAAAAGCGGCCGCGCAGTACATTGTGCCAACCTTCTTAAAGGGTCTAGCCGGATAAGTGTGACGAGTCGGCCCCCAAATGGGAACCTATAGCGAAACTTATGTTTTAAGATCGACTTGATGTACAAACACAATTTATAATATGTACATTTCGCGACCAGCTTCCGTTTTGTCCTTGAGATATGGAAAAAAAATAACGGTACGCATGACGTGTGCGTAGTCGCAGCGGAAAGTGTTGAATTTCTTAGTTACAGTTTTACAGATATTTAGTGCATGACGTCGTGTAAATGTGTATAGTAAGTAAAATTTGTGCATTTGGATGCACAATTTTTTTAAACACAGCAGTTTTTCCTGAATAGTTCCCCAATGGTTGGCCATTGGGGAACTATTCAGGAAAAACTGTTTCCGCTGGAACTACGTCATCCTAGCGGCACTTTTTTTTTATATGTATGTACTAGAAAAAAAATACATCTAATAATTAGTGTGTAGCGAGAGGTAAATGTGTATGTATAAATGAAATTTGTGTGTCATAAAACTGCGAAGATATTCAAGTTTCCGCTGCGCTGACGTTTGGCCATTTGATGAAAATCATATAAAACGGTTTAGTGGAG
Organism: Dryobota labecula; assembly: GCA_947523025.1. Taxonomy (NCBI): domain Eukaryota; kingdom Metazoa; phylum Arthropoda; class Insecta; order Lepidoptera; family Noctuidae; genus Dryobota; species Dryobota labecula. Next base: position 25,769,443 of record OX383297.1, read on the forward strand.
AGTTGTAATTTTTTACGCACGTTGCTTTGAATTTGTGTGTAATTTTTGTGAAAACAGAATTTGAAAAAACGTACCGTTCAGAAAATATACATGTAAAATAAGGTTATTTATTAAGTCCAAGTGCTTAAAATAGTAACTCTAGAGCCTAACTTATAACGTTTATTTGTATCTTGTAAGAGTCTACAATGTCCTGCCAAGTTTCATTTATGTGCTCTTAGTAATTAATGAGCAATGGCATAATTTACTACAACTGGATCACTATATTGTATGACATCCGATTGTAGAACTTTTTAATGGAAAAGCAAAATGAAACATATTCCAATATTTAGTGTATTAATTCACATGTCAAACAATTCACATGTCAAATGTCAGCTCATTACAATAAACGTAGACAGAGAAAACTATAGACTGCTGGTCATCTTCTATCTTACTTACACAAGAAAAAGAAAAATATATACAAGATGCTTGTAAAGAAAAAAGACAGAGCCTAACATTTTCTGTCCCTTATCGCGTGTCACGATTTTCAAAGACAGCACTTTCGCAGCAACGTTCGAAAGTGGTTGCAACGAAATTTCAATTTCATTTGTTTTTTCGAAAAATACTAACTATTTTGTTTTTTGTTGAGGATTGACTTTAGCTATTGCTGCAAAATGGTAAGGTGCTCGTACTGTAAGGTCTTGGTTGCAAAAGCGATAGTGAGAAGAAAATTGCCGGATTGTCCTTTCATTCGTAAGTAGCTAAATATTTTAGTTTATTCGGTGAAACCTCTGCCGAACTGTCAAAGACCAGGTTTGAGCGCCGTATGTAAGGATAGGGAGTATGCACATGTCCATCAATTTGCGTTTATGACAAATTGGTGGGTCTCCTTTCATGAGGTTTTTCATCAACCAATAGCTCTTCCAGCGTTTTCGGTGCGTCTAGCAACTTCTTTTTCTTGTCTCGCCTTGAAGGAGACTATTTGGCCGGGGTAGGTGTCTTTGCACGGGTGCATATCGGTGGCGTGCCTAGGGCTTGCCTCTAGGTACGCTACTGGTGCATAATATTATTTTCAACACACTTGCTCATAAAGTGGCTCTAATTTCACCGCAATTAGGCACATAATGACACCTGTAATCAAACTGTGACTTTTTCATTGCTATTATTCACAAGTGAGTTATATACTATTAATTAACACGGTACAATACCAATTACATTAATAAACATAGAAAATGCAAACAATTGTGTAGTATGTACACAATGTACAATGTATTATCCATCCATACTAATATTATAAATGTGAAAGTAACTCTGTCTGTCTGTCTGTATGTTACGTTTTCACGCCTAAACCGCTGAACCAATCGTCATGAAATTTGCCAGAGATATAGCCTGGGATATGAAGAAGGACATAGGCTACTTTTTTACGCGATAACCGACATCCATGCGGGCGGAGCCGCAGGCAAAACGCGATTTTTCGAAAATCTGTTTTTTGGATATAACTTTTTTCCTATGGAATTTTTTTGAACCGTTTAACATTTTTATCATTCCGAGTAAGAATACGGACAACTTTAAAATTGCAACTTTTTTGATTTCTGAACTGTTTAAATTTCAAAAACTTTTCAAAAAGTTATGCACACCTCCTGGGACTGGGCAAACTCGGATTACACGCATTTAGGACCAAATGAAGTATTAAAACAATTTCTAGCTTGCTGGGAATTCATCGAAAAATTCTAATTTGCTTGGCCTCAAAATGTTTGATTGTAATAAAAATATACACTCATTAATAAAATTGCCATTTTATTTAAGTACGTATGTGTACTGTTCACAAATGAGAATGTCAGCACGGAGAAAGCTTCTTCGAAATCTACCTCCTGCTGCGGCTTGCCGAAGGGATTTTTTTTCCCCCATCACTACACAAAGTATTTTTATAGCTGTCAAATCCGACCTCTTAGATTGTCGCGATTTTTAGTAGTTTTTGTTTTATAATGCTGTAGGTAATACTTGCCGGTATGCTTGCCGGGGCTGTTCTGTGGATGGATGATCATCTTTACATACCGAGACTTCTCCGTGCCTCGGAAAGCACGTTAAGACGTTGGTCCCGGCTGTCATTCGTGGATCTTTGACAGTCGTTACGGGTCGTCAGAAGCCCGAAAGTCGGACAACTAGTCTTACCAAGGGTTATAGTATTACCCAGTTCCTGGGTTGTGGAGGTCAGATAGGTATTCGCTCCATGTAAAATACTATAACCGACCCCAACTACGTTGGGAAAAGGCAGGCAGATTGATTGAACGCTCTAGGTAATACTTGGTTTTTTGTTCAGATAAGCATGTTTTTTCTTTGCAGATTTTGTTTGATTGATTTCCAATAACGAACAATCATCTGTGGATAGTAATTCATGAGTAATTTTGAGATGCGAAGCCGTATCTCAGAGCAAGGGTTGCCGCTTGCGACTGACGCTGTCGCCCGTCGCCGGCGTGAACCATGGGACAGTGTCATGTTTGCAATACCGCTGCACGCGAATGAGATGGCTCTAACCTGGTCGAGCAGGCCGGACAGCTTGGCCGCGGCCTCCGCGACCTGCGCCAGGTCCAGCATGGGCTGCACCTGCCGCGAGCGCCCGCCGCCGCCCATCGTCTTTTGGCACAGGTTCAGGCCTACGATCTGCAATCGTAACGACACTTTTAACTAAAAGTGTGTTGTCAAAGTCATAGAACACTTAACTGGATGCACACACAAAATACTAGTCATCGTCAGGTGTCGTTTCAAAGGCGAACTTTTTGTAAAAATTTGTAAAAGTTAATTCCCAAAACCATAAATTTGTCATAGCTATGGTTAAAAAGTTAGAAGGGTTTGAACGTGGCCGCGCCATTGAAATGCGGCGAACCGTGCGGCCACGGAGATCTTTAAAACTAAGCATTGCAGAGACCTGAAATTTAGGTGAATAACAGACTGAATTAGTAAAAAATTTGTAAAAATATAGAAAAAATTCCAGGGTTTATATTTTAGGAGCTGCAAGACTTAAGGCGAGGTTCTTCAAGATAACCTCTAGGAAATCTCATTTTATTTAGAAACGGTAATTATTAAACAGGTGAAAAAATTATATGTTGCTTTTGAGACCTTTCTGTAGGCACGTCGGGTACTCGTTACATAATTGGACAAAATTCACTCAATAGAAAAAAAATCCAAACATGCCCTTATTTTGTAAATTAAAACTCATTTCATTTCAATATTATACTACTTTATGCATTGAAAATCACATCAAAATAAACGTCTAGTATGATGTAATGTTTGTCGGGTTTAACATTGTTAATATCGTAAAACATATACTTTTAAACCCAAAATTAACGAAGTTCACGGCACAATTTACTCGCGACACGCTGCCATCTCGCCGCTCAGTCCCGAGCGGAACGCGTTAGAGGTCGGACGTGTGCCAATTTTTGCGAACCGGCCACCCCCGCTGAGTTCTGTTACCGGCTGAGCCCAAATTAGCTTGTAAAATTATAATAATACCTGTTAAAAGTTTAGTTTTTAGATAGTTGTAATATTACGAGTATACGTAGTTATACTCTCGTCGGCTTTTCGTAGCCTCCGTAATTAAGTCGGTTTATAAGAGAATTGCTGACACTTTCTTGTTTTTTGAATAACTTTTATTCCATTCAGGATCTAAATCTGAAACTTTCAGGGATGTTTTATAACAAAATGAACAAATTTGTTCTCTATAGTCCATCGTTTTGTATTCAGAGTGAGCTGTGTATTCGATCGCCAAAGAAACACCGCTTGAAATTTGATGAAATTTCTTTATATCTTCATATCTCGTAAAGTTTTTTAATCCAGATTTGTACACCTTAAAAGGATATATGATAGGTATATTTAACTGCTTTTTATTTGTTCAAAACTTTGCACAGCATTCGTTATTCCTATAAGATAGCATAAGTTGATGAATAATAATTGTATACTCAAAATGAATCGGAGGACTGGAAGATGCCGTCATTATAAAGTTCAGGTAAACGGCGTAAACTCATTAGGGTCTGAAATGAAAATGGGCGTTCCTCAAGGTTCGATATTGGGTCCATTCCTCTTTTTAGTTTACATTAACGATATACCCCAATTACTTCAAAATCAACCGAAGATGGTGTTATTTGCATATGACACATCATTGATTTTTAAAATAGATCGACGGTCACTAAAACTTGACGACGTGAATAAAAAAATCAGGTCCAAAATTGATTTACCGTAAATAATTTGGTACTAAATAATAAAAAAACCAAATGCATTCGATTTAAGTTACCTAATGTTAGAAGTAGCGAATGGTGACATCATATTGAACGGAGATTGGAATTTATGAATCAAACGGTTTTCCTAGGAATCACGCTAGATGAGAAATTACAATGGGGACCTCATATAGTATCTCTTGCGGGGTGGCTAAGCTCGGCCGCGTATGCTGTTCGAAAGATAAGACAGTTAACAGATATAGAAACCGCGCGTTTGTGTTATTTTAGCTACTTCCATAGCATTATGTCGTATGGCAGTTTACTGTGGGGTCGGGCTGCCGACATTGAATCCATTTTTATTTTACAAAAGAGGGCTGTCAGAGCCATTTATAATCTACATCGCCGCGAATCTCTTAGAGAACTATTTAAAACGATTAATATAATGACGGTACCTTGCCAATTCATTTATGAAAATATTATGTATGTAAGAAAAAATCTACATCTTTTTAATAAAATCAGTGATAGGCATAATTTTAATACTAGAAATAAAGATTATCTAAAGTACATACATCTTTTATGGGGTACTGTGTTAAATGTTACAATAAAATACCTTCTGATATATTACAATTAAATGAAAGAAAATTTAAAACTCATATAAAAAGCACACTTTGTAAACAAGCATATCGATGGTCATACGTTGACAACTCGTAACCCACATTTTTTCGCAAAATGATATACATAAGTACATAATTTTGTTTTTTAAATTAAGCGCCAAGTCTTCCCATTGATAACTCGTAATGCATAAAAAATGTGGGTAACGAGTTGTCAACGTATGACCATCGATATTACAAATTAGAGGATTATATCCAAGATAAGAATGCTTAGAAAAATGCTGGTCCTGCTCCATAGGACAATTTAGTCTAGACAAAATCAAACTGGTTGCTAATTTAACTGTATAATTTATAATTTTTATGATATAAATTGTATTTTCTGTGATTAATATAAATTTAACTCACACACTGACTTATTATATGTTTAATTTTTTTTGGAAAATCATATACAATGTTTGTAAATATGTGAGCACCATGTACCTATCGCATTTATAAATTTTTCTGTCATTACTTCTTTTTTCATACTTTTTACCAATTGTGGTAAGTAATTTTTTATTTTTATTCTAGGTACATCGTCTTCACCTATAATTATTAATTAATGTACACAAACTATTGTTAACATTTTAAAAGAGTAAGTATGGAGGTCCTTGCCGATTCTTCTCCATACATAACTACCTTTTGGAAGGCGCATCAAGAATCAATTAACTATTCATGTAATTTTTGACGTTCAAAAGTGCATCTTCGTGCCTATTTGAAATAAATGATTTGACTTTGACATTATAGATGACTCGAATTTAAAAATTTGTTTGAAGTGTAACAACGAAACCAAGAGATTTAGATACGTATTAAGTAACATTATTTTATTTGATCTTAATGGCACAGACAAAATCAAGCTCGAAGAAATACCGCATTATATCAAAATAAAACAAAGAAAATATGAACTGATAGGTGCTGTGGAGTATGTTCCCCCAGTTGTAGGTCTGATTGGTAATTACAAGTGTCATTGCTTATTAAATAATTCTACAATGATTTGTTATGACGATATTAAAACCGGAACGCACGCAAGTTCTGAACAACCTATGACAATACATAATTTAACATATGGTCTTATAGATGATGATTAGGATTGTTTGTGTGAAATGTTTTTTTTTTTTTTTAACATTAAGTAAGTCTTTGGCCATGAGGTCGTATTAATAAGAAATATATCTTAATATAAGAAAATAAACTGTGATTTTGAAAGAAATATAATATAATTATCTTAGTGTAAGCAAACAATCTGTGATTTATGTGATTTTTAAAGAAATAAACATATTTTTTGCACCTTATCGTTTCATTTTAATTTAATTTAGAATCCTTGAGATATAAATTCTAATAAAATAGGTGGAAAGTTTTCTATAAACAATAAGCCATGGTCACCCTACCGACATATTCAAGACGTATTAAGGATTCCGTTCTACAGCTCCTGAAATGTAAACCTAGGATTTTTTTTGTGCATTTTTACCTATTTTGACAAATTCTAATCTTGGTTTTAAAAAAAACTTCAGGCCTCTGCGATGCTTTTTCAGCGAGATATCGGTGATAGGTAACGATTTTTCACCGTTTCAATGGCGCGGCCATGGGGTTTTAGTCTTACAGCTCCTGAAATGTAAACCTAGGATTTTTTTGTGCATTTTTACCTACTTTGACAAATTCAAATCTAGGTTTTACAAAAAACTTCAGACCTCTGCGATGCTTTTTCAGCGAGATATCGGTGATAACATATTTTTCACCGTTTCAATGGCGCGGCCATGGGGTTTTAAGTCTTGCAGCTTCTAAAATATAAACCCTGGAATTATTTCTATATTTTTACAAATTTTTTACAAATTCAATCTGTTATTCACCTAAATTTCAGGTCTCTGCAATGATTAAAGATCTCCGTGGCCGCGCGGTTCGCCGCGTTTCAATGGCGCGGCCACGTTGAAACCCTTATAACTTTTTAACCATAGCTTCGACAAATTTATGGTTTTGGGAATCAACTTTTACAAATTTTTACAAAAAGCTGGCATGGTTTTTAAAAAAAAAAAAAAAACGGCGTGGCTGCGCCATTAAAACGGACACATCGTCAGCCCCCTTGCGATGGCAGTGACGAATATGTGGCGCTATCACCTCGGGCTCGTAGCAGGTGAGGCCCACGTCGATGGGCGTGAACATGCAGCCCTGCTTGCCGCGCGGCACGCCCAGCGCCACGCACACGTAGGCGCGCAAACCCATGCGCGCGCCCTGCAGCGACGTGTCCAGCGTGACGTGCACGGGCTCGCGGCACTCGCGCGAGTAGTACTCGTGGATCACCGACGAGTGGTTGGTCACTTCGTTGCCCGTGGCCCACCAGCCTGGAAACAGTTTGTAAATATAACTCAAAAATGGAGATCATGCAAGCTTCACACATAAACAAAAACGTATGAACATTCACTTTTAAATTCAATAACAATAAGAAGTTCACTACATCATTTTATAATTATTTACAATTGTAACACACGGTTCCATATACATTTTTGCCAGTATAAGCTGATCTCGCATTGAATAGGATTTCCGTACAATGAGAGGTTAACATAATTATACTAGAAATTTATAGTTAGATAACTTATGTAGTGATGTACCATTTTATCAAAAAAAAAAAACATATTTCCATATTATTCGTGTTTATTTGGGAAAAAAACACTGAAAAGTGAAAAAAAATACTTTAATTTTGGAAATCGATGTATTTGGTTTCTAACCGACTTCACAAAAAGGAGGAGGTTCTCAATTCGGTTTAAATTTTTTTTACCTCATAACTCCGTTGTTTATATATTTATATATACTTTATTGTACATCAGATTACACATTTCAAAAGAAAAGAAAAACTTATAAAAAAGTGCTGTGATAGCTTAGGAATACTGCTACAAGTGTGTTATAATTTAAATACATACTTTCCATTTCGAAAAACAGTGAAAAATTGTATTTACGTAAAAAAAAAAAGGAATAATCAAAAATAGAAGAAAGAAAGAAAGACCTTATACGACATCCCTAACCATAATTGAATTTACCGTGCTCAGAGCGCCAAGGACTTGAAATGAAGTCGACGGAAGATATCATGAAACAAATAGAGATGTACCACATTTCTTATAGCTCTAATTAAATTAAGCGTTTGTTTACAAATTACAATGGGGACCTCATATAACATCTCTTGCGGGGCGGCTAAGCTCGGCCGCGTATGCTGTTCGAAAGATAAGACAGTTAACAGATATAGAAATCGCGCGTTTAGTTTATTTTAGCTACTTCCATAGCATTATGTCATATGGCATTTTACTGTGGGGTCGGGCTGCCGACATTGAATCCATTTTTATTTTACAAAAGAGGGCTGTCAGAGCCATTTATAATCTACATCGCCGCGAATCTCTTAGAGAACTATTTAAAACGATTAATATAATGACGGTACCTTGCCAATTCATTTATGAAAATATTATGTATGTAAGAAAAAATCTACATCTTTTTAATAAAATCAGTGATAGGCATAATTTTAATACTAGAAATAAAGATAAAATAGATCAACCATTTTTGAGATTATCTAAGGTACATACATCTTTTATGGGGTACTGTGTTAAATGTTACAATAAAATACCTTCTGATATATTACAATTAAATGAAAGAAAATTTAAAACTCATATAAAAAGTACACTTTGTAAACAAGCATATTCAAATCAAATCAAATCACTTTTATTTGTTAACACAGGTAGAAATACAGATCTTGAGTTTGGTGAACAGAGCGCTATGTTATGCCAGGGGGCATACAAATATGGTGTGCATCTATCTAATTATTATGAATTTAAATTTTTTTTAAAGATGTTTGAAATTCATGCATAATTACAATTTCAAAATAAATCATAACAATTATATAATATTATTTAAAAAAATTAACGATGTCAGATTTAAATGAGGAATTATTTAGTTATAAATGTCAAAAAATAAAAAAACAAGTCAGAGCGATTGAAAATGTCAAAAATTATTAGGTACATGTCAATATAAAATTTACAACCTCAAATGAATTCGTCATTTAAGTTTTTTCATTTAACATAGAAACAAAACACTATATTGAGTCATCATTTAAAAATTCATCCAGTGTGTAGTAACATTTGTCACTAAGTAAGCTATTAAGTGCCTTTTTGAATTTTATTAATGGCATATTTTTAATGGCATCCGGTATTTTGTTATAAATTTTTGGAGCGTTGCCGAAAAAGCTTTTACGCATTAAGGCTGTTTTACATTTAACATTACATAGTTTGTTACAGTATTGAGTACGCAATGGATTTCTTCTGACTGCCGATAAGCTGACAAATAAATGCGGGTTTTTTTTTACAAACAATGCAGTTTCCATTATATACATTGCTGGCAGTGTCAATATGTTTAGTTTTTTGAAAAACGGAATACAGCTATCCGTCGTTTTTAGACCACACATGGACCTCACACAACGTTTCTGCATCCTAAATACAACCTCCCTATTAGCTGACTGTCCCCAGAAAATAATACCGTATCGTAAAACAGAAGCTGCAAGTCCATGGTATGCTGCTAACAATGTCTCAATATTAACCTTTTTTGAAAGTTGGAATAGTGCATACGCAGATTTACTTAGTCTTTTACATATTATGTCAGTATGAATGTTCCAAGTCAATTTATTATCAATAGTCATTCCTAAGAATTTAGCACTATCAACTTCCTGAATTTTATGGTCTTTATAGTTGATATTAATGTTATTATTTTCACGACGCTGATGGTATTGCATGATATTGGTCTTACTTAGGTTAATTTTCAAATTATTATCATCAAGCCAGTTTATTATTTTAGTCAAAGATTCATTAATATCATTTTCATAATTATTTATGTCATTGCATTCTATTATTGCTGTGCTGTCATCTGCAAAAAGAACCATCTTATGCTGAATTATTTTTGGGAGATCATTGATGTAAATCAGAAATAGAGGTGGTGCCAATACGCCACCTTGGGGTACGCCATATTTTATGGGTGTTTGCTTTGAGAAGTATACAGTTTCTAATTTGGTTTTGGGACATAATCGAGTGACTTCAGTGCATTGAACTCTATCAGTTAAATATGATTCTATCAACTTTAGGATATTTCCCCTTACGCCGTAGCCATACAGCTTTTGTAGCAATATCCCATGGTCAACATAGTCGAAAGCTTTCGTCATATCAGTAAAAATAGTACAAATTGGATTATTTTTATCAACTGATGTCATAATACTATTAATTAAATCAACAAACAAAAAATATTACAAATTAGAGGATTATATCCAAGATAAGAATGCTTGGAAACATGCTGGTCCTGCTCCATAGGACAATTTAGAGTCTAGACAAAATCAAACTGGTTGCTAATTTAACTGTATAATTTATATTTTTTATGATATTAATTTTATTTTCTGTGATTAATATTTTAACTCACACACTGACTTATTATATGTTGTTTTTATTTTTTATTTTTTCGGGAAATCATATACAATGTTTTGTAAATATGTAAGCACCATGTACCTATCGCATTTATTATTTTTTCTGTTATTACTTCACTTTTCATTCTTTTTACCAATTGTGGTAAGTAATTTTGATGATTTTTTTTTATATTTTTTATTTTTTTATTCTAGGTACATAGTCTTCACCTATAAATATTAATTAATGTATACAAACTATTGTTAACATTTTAAAAGAGTAAGTATGGAGTTTCTTGCCCATTCTTCTCCATACATAACTACATTTTGGAAGGCGCAACTAGAATCAATTAACTATTCATGTAATTTTTGACGTTCAAAAGTGCATCTTCGTGCCTATTTGAAATAAATTATTTGACTTTGACTTTGTTTCCTTAATACTTATAATTTATACTGGGCCTCAAGTGTTTGTATGGCAAATCTGTCAAAAACTCACAATGAAGAGACCATTCTGACACTATTGTAATAGCAGACTTGAGGCCCTGGTTTTTCTTACATAATGTGAAATGGGGTGCGCCAAAGTTCACCTAAATTTTCAACCTGGTAATTGGAAATCCGAAAATGTTCTTCCTAATATTTTTCATCCTAACAATCACAATTCCTAACTACTCTGTCTCTAATGTTCATAATTCCGAAGCATTCAACTTCATAATGTCAGTAGCAATAAACATCTAATAAACTTTTATTTGTTTTCCTATATTTTCTCAACATAACCATCTTTTACACTATTATTCAAAGTCATATCTTTTTTGTTTTTATATGAATTGGTTTTTTGTTTTTATTAATTAAAGCGTCTTCTTTAATTTTATTTATAGCGGTGTGTACCTGCAAAGATATCCATAGGTTAGGTTAGAACTGTGACCAACTACGCGCGAGCCGAGCGGTGCCGCGGGAGCGGCCGGCGAGCGCTACCTCGAAATAGGTCGCGAAATTTTTCTAAGTATTTTTCTCATAGTGCCCCCAAGACGACACTCATATTATGGTAATTATGTTTAGGGATAAAAGCATTATGATAAAAAAAGTTGTTTGAGTTTAAATATATTTACATTAACGATATTATTAATTACAATTTTCGGAAACATGAGTGTTATGAACATCGCCGGTAGCACTACAAATACTAATAATAGTATGAATGAAAACTTTAGGATGAAAATTTTTAGGAAGAGTGATCATTCGGATTACAAATCATTAGGAAGAACAATTTCGGGTAAAGAACTTTAGGTGAGCCAATATGGACCCTGTGAAATGAAACAAAAATGGAAATATTAAATCAGTTTTTATTTATATCCGTCAAATTATAAATAAAACTTAACGCGTATAAATCTCATTCATCGATATGATGATACCCTCATCACTACTGTTTACTATATATTTCGTTATACATTTACAGCTTGGCGCTGGCGAGGCATCGCGTTCTGTGTACGTGGGCGTTGAAAAGGTTAAATAAGTCGTTGGTTCTAACTTGTGACAGTTCGGAATATGGAGCGGGCGCCGTCTTGTCTCACGTCATGGACGACGGACAAAAACGTCCTATTGCCATGGACTCTAGGACAGTGCACACGCATGAAAGACGCTACTCACAGGTCGATAAAGAAGCGACTGCTATAATGTTCGATGTTAGTAAATTCCACAAATATTTAATGGGCAGGTCATTTATGATAGTAACTGATCATAGACCACTACTAGGTATTTTTGACCCAAAACGACCTATCTCTAATGTTTTGTCACCTCGTCTTATAAAATGGCTTTGATACTTAGCTCTTACAGTTATGACATAACATACAAGCCAGGGCCAGAGATAGGTCACGCTGACGGGTTAAGTCGCTGGCCGCAGCCTGTCCCGGAGCAACCGGAGCCACAGCTATGTGACATATTGCTTATGGTGGAAGCTCCTGAAGATTTTCCTGTTGATGTGGACAAAATAGCTTACGCTACAAAGTGTGACAAAATCCTCAATCAGGTAAGTCATCATATTTTGTGGCTGGCCAGCTAAGGTATCAGACGATCAGCTACGTCCATACTGGCTGCATCGTACTGAACTGTCATTGCATGAGGTTTGTGTCCTCCTAGGCTGTCGTGTGGTGGTACCATCATCACTACGTGATCCTGTTCTGCGTGCTTTACACAAAGCACACAGTGGCATTGTCCAAACAAAAGCACTGGCCAGAAGTCATGTATGGTAGCCACAAATGAATGATGACATTGAATCTTTAGTTCAAAACTGCAATAAATGTTTAGAAAGCAGGCACATGCCACCACAAACAAATTATGAGTGGGTTAAGCCAGCAAAACCTTGGTCTAGGCTAAATATTGATTTCGCGGGACCATAAATCTAAATAATATAAGATATAAGAACGGAATAGTAATAAGAAGAACAGACAGACGTAGGACAAAAAGTTATGTACAGAAATTTCAGTAGTGGACCATGTTGGTAACCAGGTATTGTGATAGATAAAGGAGGTCCATCTAGCTATCAAGTTGAAACTAGGGATGGAACAGTTGTCAACCGACATATAGACAATTTAATTAAACAACACACACAAGACACAGCAACAGAGCAAGGATATCAGGAACAAGATAGGAACATGGAAATGGTAACGAGGGAACATACTAATGGGGATGGAGAAGATCAGGTAATGGAAGATATAGCTTCTAGTCAGGATAGTGACCAAATTATAGAAATACCAAGTTCAGATAAATGGGCCAAAATGTTAGGTATACCGTCAGAGTCCGAATCTACTTTTTCTGGTGGTAAAAGTAAAACTAAGATATGTGCTCACCATGGCAAGACTCCTTATACTAGGCCAACCAGTAATTTTAACTTTATGTTGTGTTTTTAAGTTGTGTTCAATTATTTCTACAATGATTAGACATGTTGTTTTTCTACATATATTTATAATATGCCTGGAGGTTGTAATTAACTTAAGAAAATTGTGTTAAGTGTGTGTGTTTTATATTTTTGTTTATATAAGGTTCACATACTTGAGGGAAAGGTATGTTGTATATTTAATGTAGGTACTTCTCAAATCTTATTGTAATAAGTTGATTGACTAAGTAGTGGGTAGGTGAGTTTTCTTCAGTTGATTTTTGTACTGTTTTTGCTACTTAGCACAATAAACGTATTTACCGAAATACAGTGTTTTAATGGACATAATAGTAACTATAAAAAATACCCTAATCACTATAATAATAGGTGCGCCCATAATATTTGAAGTCCCCTTGACTTCTCCAGGATTCCATCATCAGACCCTGACCTGACAATGGGATTACCTAGGAAGTATGCCCTTTCAAACAAAAAAGAATTTTCCAAATCGGTCCATCTGTTTTCAAGTAATCAGGGACCATACATAAAAAAAAAATCCGACTAACTGAGAACCTCCTCCTTTATTAAGTTGGTTAAACAAATATGAAATAGTGTTGGTTTTGCCTTTTATGAGCCTCTGACCCTATTTTTGAATGTAAAATTTAGAAATTCTACAGGCAAGCACTTACAACCAACACAAAAGTAATAATTTTTAATAAAATTGCAATAGGCAAAATATGCGCTTTCACATGGAGTCACGGAGACCAGCCCGTCTTACTATAAGTGCCCATGTAGGATTATATGAATATTTTGAATTTGAAAGTAAACTAATTACAACATACCAACAATGTTCTCCGACGCATTGACTCGTCTGTTCAGCTCGTACACATCCATGGCATAGTTGAGCTCGGCCTCTACCTGGTCGGCATGTTCCTTGTGTGGCACACAGAAGCAGTTAGTCACTTCCACGATGCCCTTGTCACAGGTACCTATGCATCACAACAACATAACCTCAAAACTATGTTTAAAAAGTTTTACCTTATCTATGCCGTTGCCGAAATTTTTGTATTTGATATAAATCAAACTTTTTCAATACAAGCAGGTTCGAAATCCCCAGATTTTTTTTTAACTCGACTCCTCCGAATATATCACCTAATGAACACATGACAGAAGACATCGGTAGAATGCTCCTATTTCATGCAGAAATTGTTATTTATAACCAGCGAAATGGATGTACCAATACTTACCCAACAGGGTACCAATAACTCTGTGCGAGTCTGCATTTCGGCGCTCATAGGCGTCTACAATTTGAAATAATACTACAGGGTGAATCTTGACACTTAAGTTAAGCGCCATGTTGATTTTGCAAAGGTTCGTTTTATCTGTGTTCCGTATCTAATAATGTCAAGGTGTCAACAAAATAGCATGAAAATTATCGATATGTTTAGCATCATGTAGCAATGGAATAGGTAAGATTCAGCGGTCCAGACTGAACACGCGGTACCTAACTTCCAGCCTTATTTATAAAAATCTTGCTAATCACTGAATAGCCACTGTTTAGCTAACGAATTAGTTAGCTCTTATGATGGTACGGAACCCTCGGTGCGCGAGTCCGTCTCGCCCTTAACCGGTTTTTTTACATTTGTAACTGTAATTGACGACGTTGGAACCAGTGTGATCAAGGGCACAAAAGTATGTTTTCGAGAAAAATAAGGAAACGCGTTAGGCTTTGTTGTAAGAAAATGAGCCTTATATTATTATATTTTAGTTTAAGTACTCTCTGATAAGTTTAAAATAAAAAGGGAACACGTTTTGTCAAATTAATTTATTTAATAAAGCGAACACTTTTAATTTTACGGGATAAAAATCACTTATACCCGAAGTCTCAAATTCAGATAATTTAAGAAAACAAAAGGGATAACATAACAAAAAAATATCGTCATAATGGTAATTTACACAAAATGGCGAAAAAAGGTTTCATTTTTTTTTAAGTACTGAATTGAAGAAATAACAATTAAAAAATAATCATACCGTAATTATTTTTATAAATTCGGTTTTGAACAAAGTTATTAAAAAAAGGAGATTTTCTGGTATAAAATATTTTGTGATACTGGTAACAATGCAGGAGATCCAAATTTTCACATTTTTTACATCTTCAACAACAATATTATAACTGAACCTTAATGTAAAAAAAATCACTTTCAGGGGGTCATGGAACAAGTTTTTTTTTTTTTTTTTTCATTCTAGTTTCCCCCTTAAGCGGGATTATCAGACGTAAATTCTAGACTGTTTTTTATAGATTCCACTTTTCCTCTTATGGGGGATTTTCAGGGGGGATTTGTGGAATAAGCCGTAAGTAGCATATCTAGCCACAACATGGATGAAAATGGCTGTAAACTGTTTCGAGTGAAAATGGATTTTGGGAGGCCTACGTCTAGCACTAGACTTAAAATGGCTGATTATGACGATCATATGCCGTGTCTCAGACATACTTCACAAATCATTGTTTGGCAACGGTATTTTGTTTGCATAGTTCCTCTAATTAATTCACTTTAATTTTAGCGATGCAGATGACTATTTACAAAAAAAAATATGATAACATATCAAACAAATATCTTCTTAATGGTAATTCACATAAAATGGCGAAAAAGTTTCTATTTTCTTTTAAGTACTGAATTGAAGAAATAACAATAAAAAAATAATCATAACGTAATTATTTTTATAATTATTATTTTATAAGTTATTATAAAAAAAGAGATTTTCTGGTATAAAATATTTTGTGATACTGGTAAGGTAACAATGCAGGAGATCCAAATTTTCACATTTTTTACATCTTCAACAACAATATTATATTATTACAACTCTCATTCATAGATTCATATTGTATATAGCATATCTAGCCATATGATGAAAACGGCTGTAAACTGTTTCGAGTGGAAATCGATTTTGGGAGGCCTACGTGTAGCAGTGGACTTAAAAGGGCTGATTATGACGCGATCTATAAAATGGGTCCTCGTGAGTCCCTTAGAAATAAATTCAAAGAAATTGATATACTAACTTTGCCTTCACTTTACATCTTAGAAAGTATTTTTCACTTCAGTAGCTCAAACATGTAGGTTTTGCTGCCTGAAATCAGTGAGCAAAATGCGATTTTGCTCACTGAGTGAGACAAAGTAACTTTTTAATGATTTTTTTATGAAAGCCGCGAATATCTTATTCAGCCTTGGGTTAATCATACAATTTGAAACATTCACACTCTATCTCTTTCCCGCCATTAGGAAGAAAGAGAGACAAAGACCAGCCCTTTCGAAATTCGAAGTGCCGATTTTGAATTCGACCTCAAAGACAAACACGTTCGGAATTTCGTACTAACAAAAGAAATTTTGCAAAAAGATAATAATGTCTTTTAATGTAATTTATTGAATTTTTAACTTATTGTTGTATTTAAACGAAAATAAGTATTTACTGCAAATAAAACTGATATTTAACCTGTAAATATTTATTTCTAGTTTCAATAATGTTACGTAACATATTTTGAATAATAAAATATCATGGATGCTATTTCCGAACACGCCTTAGGCCGCTTTCCGAATTGGCTATAATCGCTCACAGCGCTCACATCGTCTCACATGCGTTCCGATTTAGATATTACGATTATGACAAATTCGGTTTTGAACAAAGTTATTAAAAAAAGGAGATTTTCTGGTATAAAATATTTTGTGATACTGGTAACAATGCAGGAGATCCAAATTTTCACATTTTTTACATCTTCAACAACAATATTATAACTGAACCTTAATGTAAAAAAAATCACTTTCAGGGGGTCATGGAACAAGTTTTTTTTTTTTTTTTTTTCATTCTAGTTTCCCCCTTAAGCGGGATTATCAGACGTAAATTCTAGGCTGTTTTTTATAGATTCCACTTTTCCTCTTATGGGGGATTTTCAGGGGGGATTTGTGGAATAAGCCGTAAGTAGCATATCTAGCCACAACATGGATGAAAATGACTGTAAACTGTTTCGAGTGAAAATGGATTTTGGGAGGCCTACGTCTAGCACTAGACTTAAAATGGCTGATTATGACGATCATATGCCGTGTCTCAGACATACTTCACAAATCATTGTTTGGCAACGGTATTTTGTTTGCATAGTTCCTCTAATTAATTCACTTTAATTTTAGCGATGCAGATGACTATTTACAAAAAAAAATATGATAACATATCAAACAAATATCTTCTTAATGGTAATTCACATAAAATGGCGAAAAAGTTTCTATTTTCTTTTAAGTACTGAATTGAAGAAATAACAATAAAAAAATAATCATAACGTAATTATTTTTATAATTATTATTTTATAAGTTATTATAAAAAAAGAGATTTTCTGGTATAAAATATTTTGTGATACTGGTAAGGTAACAATGCAGGAGATCCAAATTTTCACATTTTTTACATCTTCAACAACAATATTATATTATTACAACTCTCATTCATAGATTCATATTGTATATAGCATATCTAGCCATATGTTGGATGAAAACGGCTGTAAACTGTTTCGAGTGGAAATCGATTTTGGGAGGCCTACGTGTAGCAGTGGACTTAAAAGGGCTGATTATGACGCGATCTATAAAATGGGTCCTCGTGAGTCCCTTAGAAATAAATTCAAAGAAATTGATATACTAACTTTGCCTTCACTTTACATCTTAGAAAGTATTTTTCACTTCAGTAGCTCAAACATGTAGGTTTTGCTGCCTGAAATCAGTGAGCAAAATGCGATTTTGCTCACTGAGTGAGACAAAGTAACTTTTTAATGATTTTTTTATGAAAGCCGCGAATATCTTATTCAGCCTTGGGTTAATCATACAATTTGAAACATTCACACTCTATCTCTTTCCCGCCATTAGGAAGAAAGAGAGACAAAGACCAGCCCTTTCGAAATTCGAAGTGCCGATTTTGAATTCGACCTCAAAGACAAACACGTTCGGAATTTCGTACTAACAAAAGAAATTTTGCAAAAAGATAATAATGTCTTTTAATGTAATTTATTGAATTTTTAACTTATTGTTGTATTTAAACGAAAATAAGTATTTACTGCAAATAAAACTGATATTTAACCTGTAAATATTTATTTCTAGTTTCAATAATGTTACGTAACATATTTTGAATAATAAAATATCATGGATGCTATTTCCGAACACGCCTTAGGCCGCTTTCCGAATTGGCTATAATCGCTCACAGCGCTCACATCGTCTCACATGCGTTCCGATTTAGATATTACGATTATGACAGCCGAGGGCTGTCAACAACTCGGAACGCTCGTGAACGCGCTCACGGTGCTCACGCAATGTCAAAACGATATTAGAGTATTTCTCTGTGTATACACCAAAAATTTGTTCTTCTTAGGTTAGGTAGCAACTGTAGCCAGAAGAAAAATTTTGAAAATGCCACGATACGATAAGATGCGACTCAAAATAAAACAGCACACTGTCATTTTTGACGGCGCTCACGGCGATATTAGTAAAAGGCATGGTCGGCGTTATCGCAAGATGGCGAATGTCATGACGTCATCTATGACGTTTCACGGGACATCGTTATCGCGCTCACGCTAATTCGGTACGGGTTTTAGCACGCGAATATCGATATTATCGCAACTCGGAACGCAGGGTTAATAAATGCCACGATACGATAAGATGCGACTCAAAATAAAACAGCACACTGTCATTTTTGACGGCGCTCACGGCGATATTAGTAAAAGGCATGGTCGGCGTTATCGCAAGATGGCGAATGTCATGACGTCATCTATGACGTTTCACGGGACATCGTTATCGCGCTCACGCTAATTCGGTACGGGTTTTAGCACGCGAATATCGATATTATCGCAACTCGGAACGCAGGGTTAATTTAAATAAAAGAGCGGGAATAAAATTTCGTGGCTGGCGTAAAGAGTTGAATAAGTTAAAAAATATTAAATTAATCGTAAAATATGAGTGAAACTAGCGGCGAGAACAGTATTTTAATACCGGAAGAGTTAAAACAACAAGTTATTAATGCAGAATTAAGTTTCCTACCTGAGAAGTCTCGCGAGAAATATCTGAAAGCATACCATAAATCTTCAATGAATGGAGACTTACAAAGGGCGCAAGCAGTTTTTCGGAGACGGTGTTGTTATCTTATTTTTTAGATTTATAACAGACGAGGCGATCATCTGGCGACTATTTACTCAATGTTGAAAGCTACTTTAAAAACAAAACATAACGTGCATATTGAAACATACGCAAAACTCGTATCTTTTCTAAAAAGAATGTCAGTTGGGCATAAGGCTAAAAAGTCCAAAATGTTCACGGCCCTTAACATAGAAAATTTTCTTAATGAAGCTCCGGACTGCAATTTTCTTGCCGCTAAAGTAAGTGGTACCTATGAATCTATGTTGTTAGTTATTAAAATTTGTGTGTAGACTGTTATGTATAAAGGTACTTACTGCCTACTACTAATTTTTGGAGGCGCAATGAATCCTAGTCTGGCTTAGCAATACTGTTAAAATATGTATTACGATATGTAAAAGATGCTGTAAATGTTAAATTATGCATATTAATTATGTAATATTTTCATTACAGGTTGTACTGATCATAGGAATTAGTGGAGTGTCTCGCAATAACGAGCTATTTACAGCTAACAGTTAATAATATCGAAAAGCATTCAGAAAAATTACTGTTAATAAAATTTAAAAATACGAAGACGAACCTTGACAGATCTTTTGTCGTACGCGAAGAATATGTAACTATTGTAGAAAAATACCAAAATTTACGTCCAGCCAATATAAAAACCCACCGATTTTTCATACAATACCATAATAATAAATGCTCAAGACAGCATAAGGGAGTAAATAAAATAGGTGCTTTGGGATTGGGATTCTCTATTCCCACTTGTTCTACTGAACAAGTTCCACGGTAGAACTAATGGGAGTTTTTGTTTTGTTCTCACTAGTACTACGATATACTATATTACAAAATAGTACAACTAGTGGGAGTCTCTATTTCCCACTTGTTCTACCTGTTCCATCGTTAGAACTAATGGGACATCGCTGCTGAAGTGAAAAGTTATGTGTGTTACACGAGAGCAAAGTTTTTTGCATCTCGTGCCTTTGAATCCCTCGCCACACTCAGGATTCAAAATCAGCACTCGCAGCAAAAAACGACTTTGCTCTCTTGTTGCACAAATAACTATTGTATGTTCGCAAAATAAAGTATTTTGAAAGAATTTTGTATGTTCGCAAAAACTTAGGACTTTTCAAAATAAGAAGCGATTTCCATAATACGAGTATAATTAATACACGTAGTAAACATGAATTTGGAACGCGGGAATCATCGAATTTGGCGGGCGTGATTTTTCTTTCGTTTTCTTTTTTAAATTTAAAAACGCTTAAGATTTGAGATAAGTTGTGTAAATATAAGTAGACTCTCATTAGATTAGTTAATTTTATTGTTTGTATATAGTGTACTTCATATTTAGGGTAAGTTTTTTGTATTTTACTTTTGTTGTCCACAATGGACAATGAACCGCCTGATCCGGGGGGCACAGTCCCCTCGGTCGGGCAAAATATAACAATTTGTGAATCCAGTATGGATACCGATTCATCCTTAACCAGATCGGAGCGGAAAAGGGCTAGAGCTCCACGTAAAGTGTGCAAAAATTGCAATAAAAGAAGGCGAAATAGTCACTCATACACTACAACAGAAATAAATAAAGGTACACATTGTCATTGCGACAATGACTCAGTCACGTTCAGTTCAAAAATAGCATCAGACGTACCGGTACATTCAATTTTAGTTCACCAAGAAGCCACTCCACGTTCTGTGGATGGTCCCCAGACTGAAAACCTCATAAAGTCAGATCTTCCCCAGAAGGCGCCACAGGTTGCTAGAGCATTGTATGAAGCCACAGACCTGTCGCCATACGTTGTACACATTCAAAAAAATTTTGATACACAAAACTCGGCTCAAACGTTACACCCAATAACTTTAGGACACTTTCTTAAAAAACGCAGGTTCAACAACATAATTAACGGTTCATTAAAACGCATTGGTCGTAACAGAATATCACTAAGCTTCTCCCGTTACGTAGATGCTAACTCTTTTTTAAATGACCCAAGTTTGGCCAAAGAAAATTTGAGGGCATTTGTTCCATCAATTAATGTGTGTCGCATTGGAATTGTTAAAGGCGTACCTACCGAATGGTCTCCGGAGGAAATAATGGAAAATATATCTGTCCCCGCTGGATGCGGGAAAGTCATCAAAGCAAGGCGCCTCAATTATAAAGTGCACGAACCGACCCCTGTGTGGAAACCATCGCAAACAGTCGTGCTCACCTTTGACGGACAAATTTTACCAAAACGTGTGTTTTGTTGTTACAATTCCATGCCAGTGGAATTGTATACATTCCCAACAATTCAATGTTTTAACTGTTGTCGTTTTGGCCATACAAAGGTACAATGCAGGTCGAACCCTCAGTGCTTCAAGTGTGGGGAGAAGCATTCTGCTGACACTTGCAGTATTGAAGATGAGAGTAATAGTAAATGCTGTCATTGCGGTGGCATTCATTACGCCATCAATAAAAAATGCCCAGAATTTGAGAGACAAAAAGCAATTAAGCATTATATGGCCCATAGCTGCGTGTCATATGCTGAAGCGTCACAGCTTCATCCACCAATCACAAAATTGTATGCAGATGTGGTAACATCTGCCCCATCACATACCACTAAAAATTATTTTTCTTCACAACCTTCGCCCCAATCACGTAACACACCAATTGTCTCCTCTCAAAGAAAAACCGTATTTCTTAAACCTCGGGATCCCCCAAAAACAGCTAAGGGTTATGACTGGGCAGCTCATCAAGCATTAATCAGTAATGAAGTTTCTGTGTCAGGGAATGGTGTTGCATTTCAAAATAAAACTACAAATAATAATGAGAGCCAAATTTTAAATTTAATAATCATGTTAATTAATACTTTATCTAAAAATAATAATATTGAACCGTCCAACGTTGCTACTGTAATTGATACTCTTTCTAACTTATTTAACCTTAATCATAATGGATCCAAATCTACCCAAGATTGTCCAGTGGAACTGTCGCAGCATTGTGAATAAAAAATCTGATCTGTCCTACATATTGAACAAATACGATCCTTTTGCAGTCGCTCTCTGTGAGACATGGCTTAAACCAGGGTTCTCTTTTAGAATTCCTGGCTATGCGTGTCTAAGAACAGACAGAAGCGATGGGTATGGTGGTGTCGCCATACTTATTAAAAATAACTTGTCTTTTCAATCTTTTCCTCTTCCAAGTCTCAGTGACGAAATATCTGCTGTCGCTGCTATTGTAAATAAAATCTGTTTAGTATGTATATATTTTTCTCGCCCCACTGTAAATATTCTTTCTGAAATAAGTAATCTTCTTTCAGTTTTACCTAAACCATTTTTGGTAATGGGCGACTTTAATGCACAACATCAGTCTTGGGGTAGTTCTAGTTCCAATTACTATGGGGAAAAGTTATTAGAAATTCTAGACTTTAATAATTTGTGTATTTTAAACACATGTCTCCCAACACGCCAAACGAATCCAGATGAGGGAATAAGTGCCCCTGACCTCTCAATCTGCACACCTGAATTAGCATCAACATTATCCTGGTCTCCTTTAACGTCTTCTTATGGTAGTGATCATTACCCTTTAATAATTTCTTTTCCACATAAAAAACCAGCTGCTTGCAATCCAACACCACGATTAAAGTATAGACTTCAAAATGCAGATTGGGATACATACAAAAATTGTGTAGAAGAAAGAATTCTTGGTTTAACTAATTCCTTACAACTACATGATCCTCAGTTATTGTCTAATCAAATAACTAGAATTTTAATAGAGGTGGCAGATAATACTTTCCCTATTAAGAATGGTGCTACAGGCAAAATTCCTTCACCACCTTGGTGGGATGCTGAGTGCACTCAGGCCATTAAAAAAAGAAAAGAAGCAGAAAAAAATTATGGTCATACTATGACTCGTCACAATTTTGAGATATACCTAGAAGCTGCTCGTACAACTCGTAAGCTCCTTAGGAAAAAGAAATTTGAAGGTTGGCAAAGATTTTGTGCATCTATCTCGCCAGAAGTTAATGCATCTCTAGTATGGCAAAATATTAGGCGATTCAGGTCAGCATTTAGTGACACAGCAGCCTCTAAACTGCCATTAGAATTAGCCAATGAGTTTATGGATCATTTAGCTCCTCCTTCAGTCCCAGAACAGAGATCTTTAATGCACTATCCCTATGTTCCTATTCCTAATTCTGAGTTGAATTCCCTGTTCACACTAAGTGAGTTGAAGGGAGTCCTTTCACATGTTAAGGATTCAGCTCCTGGTGAAGATGGTATACCATATTCATTTATAGCTAATTTATCTGACTCGGTTCTTTTAATATATTTAAATCTTATCAATACAGCTTTGATATCTGGCAACATTCCATCAAGTTGGAAGTCTCAAACAATTATTCCCATTCTGAAACCAAACAAACCTTCTTCTAATGTTACATCTTATCGACCAATTGCACTTTCTACAGTTCTTGCTAAAATTGTTGAACATCTCATTAAGAATCGTTTGGAATGGTTTTTGGAAAGCAAAAACTTGCTAGCTACATCACAGTTCGGTTTTCGAAAGGGTAAAAGTACGATGGACAGCCTTAGTGTGTTCACAACTGACATTCGCTTAGCCTTCTCTTCTAATAACTCTGTAATTGCTGCTTTCCTGGATATTAGCTCGGCTTACGATAATGTCCTGGTATCAATCCTAGAACAAAAGCTGAATTCATTACAAGTTCCAACAATGCTGTCTAAGTTCATAATTAACATGCTTCCAGAGAGATCTTTAAATCTTCATGTTGAAGGGTATACATTTACCCGTTTAGTATGGAAAGGTCTCCCTCAAGGTTCTGTACTTAGTCCAATTCTCTACAATATTTACACTTATGATTTGGAATCCTCTCTAAATGAGTCAGTACAAGTCCTTCAATATGCAGATGATTTACTTCTTTATTTATCTGGTCATTCTGTTGAGAATATTTGTACTTCCTTAACCTCTTCTTTAAGTTTATTGAAGACTTGGCTAGAAACCAATGGTCTACACCTGTCAATTGATAAAAGCAACATTGTCTTGTTTACTAGAATGCGTAAGCCCCCTATAGTTACAGTAAGGTATAATAATATCCTTATGCCCGTTAAAAACCAGGTAAAATTTTTAGGCCTTATTTTGGATACACATCTTACTGGTTTACCACACTGTGATTATATTGCTGCTAAATGTGAACGAAATATCAACATAATTAGATGTCTTGCTGGTGTTTGGTGGGGAGCACATCCCTTTTCATTAAAACTACTGTACAACACCTTGATTAGAAGCGTATTGGACTATGGGACTTTTTTGCTGGAACCTGCTAATGTTGCTGGTCTTAAGAAACTAGACAGTGTTCAGTCCAAGGCACTTAGAGTGGTTTCAGGTGCAATGAAAAGCAGTCCTATTAATTGTCTTCAGGTGGAATGTGGAGACCCTCCACTTCATTTACGACGTCAATTTTTAGCTGATAGATTTATGGCTCGGTGTTTGCAATTTACGTATCATCCTTTGCGAAATAAACTTTCCATTCTCTCTGAAGAAGTAAATTCATCCACTTACTGGAGGCACAAAGCTACTCCGTGTTTAGTTAATAGCTTTAGAAAATACAATTTAATTAAAGCTCCCTGTCACCAATCTCAATTTCTTCCTGTATTTCACTGTAATTATAGTTCATTAATTATTTCACCAAATATACATTACAATCTTAACATTCACCGAGATGACGTATGTCATAACCTTAACTTCAACTTCACTATAGATAGAGACTGGAAGGGTTGTCAGCTCTTGTTTACAGATGCTTCGAAGCATGGAAGAGACTCATGTGTGGGAGTAGGTGTATACCACTCCCAATATAATATTGTCCAAAAAATAAAACTCCCGCCCGAATCATCTGTATTTACGGGAGAATGTTATGGTCTATTCAAAGCTGTCGAATATATACTTATGATGGGCTTACGGAATTCACTCATTTTAACTGATGCAAGGAGTGCCTTACAATCTTTGGCCAGATTCCCTTTCTATTCTCATAATCCTTATATTATATTTGAAACACGTGAACTCCTTTATAGGTGTTCTATTAAGGGGTATTCAGTGCATTTTGCGTGGATACCCTCGCATTGTGGCATTTTAGGTAATGAGAGAGCTGACCAGTTAGCTAATGATGCCGTATTGTGTGGAGACGTTTTTCCGTACAAAAATAACACCCAAGATCTGGCAGCTCTGCCCAGGGTTTATCTACAGGAATCCTGGGGTAAGCTTTGGTCCGGGCAATCAGTGAAAGGGAAATTTTATCGTAATATTCAGCCATCCATTTTTGTTAAACCTTGGTTTAGCAAATACAAACTAAGCAAAAAGATTACAACAATATTCATACGTATGCGATTAGGTCATGTGTGCACTCCTGCTCATCTTGCCAGGCTTGGCATTGTGCAGAACCCTGCGTGTGAATGTGGCGCTGAAGTGGGAGATCTGAACCACCTAATTTTTTCTTGCCCACTTTATGACCACTCCTCACTTTTCCAAAGTCTTGTCTCCCTCCGAGTCCCTTTTCCCACTTCTATTGCATGTATTTTATTTAATTTTAATGTAGATATCTATAAAACCATAGCTCTTTTCCTTGTAAATAATGATATAGCTATTTAAACATAATTTATAAACCTTATAAGTAATTCTTAGTATATGTACCGAGTGGGCCTTTTTGCTGGGTCACCTGGTGACGTTAAATGGTTATTATCTGTTGTATTATATTTCCTTAGTGTTAATTATAATTTATTATTTTTATTTAATAACAACTGATCTCCTTTCCATTTCCAAATTTCCCGTTATATTTAATCATTTCGCGAGTACTTGATTCCTACGTTTTGTTATCAAATAAAATACTGTCAGTGGCAATAAGCACGAATAGTGCAACGCCAAAAACAAAAAAAAAAAAAAAAAAAAAAAACATGAATTTGTGATACCCAAATTCAGATTAACTAAAACTAGCAAGTCATTTCTTATAAACAGTGGTGCCGATTCCCTTGTTCACAAACTCAACTAAATTTAAGTTCAGTGCATCTTTTTCTTTCTATTTCATTATGAAAAGGACAGATGATACGTTTTAGTTTAGTCCTGTCAAATTAATCAGCACCTGTCACTACTCCATACAAGTTTAGACGTGATTAAAAACATGCCTACTAAAATTACGTAAATTTACGTCAAACGCTGATTAATTTGACAGGACTAAACTAAAATTTATTTTCTGTCCTTTTCTTAATGAAATAGAAAGAAAAAGATGCACTGAACTTAAATTTAGTTTAGTTTGTGAACAAGGGAATCGGCACCAGTATCCGCTTTTATAACAAGTTGCCAAATTCGGTTACAGAACTTAGCGATGGAAAGTTCAAAACCCACATCAAACGTGTCCTTATCAAAAAAGCATATTATAAGATAAAAGACTACGTTGAAGACAAGGAAGTTTGGCAATAATTCCTTCTGCACATGTAGCTTCCCTGGTACCTCATAAACAACATAACTATGTAAATGTCTATTAATTGCTCCCAAATAACGATGTTCACATAACATTTTTTTTTTTTACATAGGTACTTCCTTGACATAATCTTTTCATTATTTGACATTATTTACCTACAAATCGAATTCCAATTCTTTATTAGTGGCTTTTGTGGACATGATATTTATTCAGATAGGTTACTTATTAATACGTCCACCAATACTACTGAGCGTGCCCGCCTGCTGGCTGTGGGTGAGTGGGAGTCGGGCCTCTGGCTTCAGGCACTACCGTCACCCAACCTATGCACTATGCTGGGTGACACCACTTTTCGGCTCGCTACTTGTCTGCGTCTGGGCGCTCCTTGCGTGGCTCTGCATCGCTGCCAATGCGGTGAAGTTGTCGACTGCCTCGGACATCATGGCCTATCCTGCAGTAGGAGCGCAGGTCGGATTGCACGGCACGCCAGCATCAATGACATCATCCGTCGTGCTCTTGTCACCGCCGGGGTGCCAGCTGTTTTAGAACCCAATGGCTTGGCGCGCGACGATGGGAAGAGACCAGACGGAATGACCATCATGCCTTGGAAGTTGGGTCGGCCTTTGGTGTGGGACACAACATGTGTTGACACCCTTGCGCCATCCCATCTTCCTAGCACGGCGGGCTGTGCTGGGGCGGCTGCTGCAGGTGCGGAAAACCTCAAACGGCGCAAATATAACAACCTTATTGGGAGCTATATGTTTGAGCCGTTTGGGGTTGAAACACTAGGACCATGAGGTCGCGTGCCCACATGGCATTTCGAGACATCTCCAAGCGGTTGGTCGACTCTTCACGTAACCAGAGGGCTGGCCTATTTCTTGCCCAAAGAATCAGCATTGCCATACAACGTGGTAATGCTGCCAGCCTTTTGGGCACTTTTCCTGTTGACAGCGATGCGGAATTTTTTTTTTGATGCCCTTTGATTCTTTACCTCCCTTTTTTTATATACTTGTACATATTATTATCTATTTTCTTAAATAATGTAATATAATGAAATAAATAATGATATATAGATAATAAATTATTATAAGATTATTTTCTATTTTGTGAATGTGAGAACGTTGTAGACCTAGTAGTATAGATTTGTTGGCATTTTTCTATTTTGTTAAGTAGGTACCTGGTAATTGTTGAAAGGCCTACACTGACCTCCCATATCTATTATCAATGATATTTGATAATATTGTAAATGCCAATTATTTTTAAAAGAGTAACCGTGGAGTTTCTTGCCGGCTCTTCTCCATAGGAAACGACTAATTGGAACCGTGCACCTAGCTTCTGACGTTTCATAAGTGCCCATGTAGGTTTATGTGGAATAAAAGATTTTGATTTTGAAAATCCATCAAGCCGTGGCTACAGAGCGTGCCAAAGAAATAGACATACATACATACTCTCGAAAAACATTTCCCTCTTTCTGGGGCAGTCGGGTAAAAAGGAAGGCTTAAAGCCAGTAGATAATCTAATAAAAAACAAGCTTGTCTGATCAAAATATCGCAATAAGTTTTATCAGTATTAAGAATCAACACTTGGAAGTTTTATGTTTTTAAGCTATAGCCGCCTTGTATAACGCACTCGTAAGAACTCAATTAGAGTTCAATGCAGCTATATGGGCTCCACATGAAATCAAATATGTCCTAATGGTGGAGCGCATACAGAATAAATTCACACAGTACCTCGGCTGTCCCATTTCAAAACCTAGTAAGGACCAAAAACTAAATTTTACAGGAGAGCGCATAAACGTAAATAGGTCAAGCCTTTGAAAAGTATTTATGTTAGGTAAAAAAAATGCTATTGGTTGTATAAAGTACTAATTAACGCACACATATTACTATAAATATTTTAATATATGTGTATATTACATATTTTAAACCCTTTACTAACTTTGATAATTGACACGAGATAGGTTCATGTAGCAACCAGTTTCATAACATAAGTAGTAAGAGCACTTGCTAGGGCCGCTTTCCGAATTGGCTATAATCGCTCACAGCGCTCACATCGTCTCACATGCGTTCCGATTTAGATATTACGATTATGACAGCCGAGGGCTGTCAACAACTCTGAACGCTCGTGAACGCACTCACGGTGCTCACGCAATGTCAAAACGATATTAGCATTGATATAAATAGTAAAGATACGGTCGTCCGAACGTTTGCCGGACACGGTCGCCATACAAAAACACTAACGCCATCTATTAGAACTACTATGAACTACGATGTCAATGGGCGTGGTCTGCTCCTAGACGTAAACTTGTAAGAGCGGGTATTTTTCGAGGTACAAAGAAATAAAAAAACCTTCTATTTTTCGGAATTTATATTTATTGCAGTTTGTTTGTGTTATAAAATTTTCATTGGCCTTCGAATAAAACAATATTTTTAAACTTATTTTTTTTAACTTATGACACGACTCCAAACTTTATTTCGCACGGAATCCGAAAGAAATCTGCAAAATAAATACGTATTTCACTGTACTTACAGATTTTTTAGCAGTAAGAACATAAAAACACATTTTAATTTGCTTTTAATAAACAATAAAAATAACTTTATACATAATTAAATCATATAGTAATAATAATAAATCTTTTCATTTCATCGGATAAAAACGCGCGCCGCTGCAAAGTTATGTCGCACTTTTACGCGGCTTCGCGTCGTCTTTGCCAAACGTTGAGACAAATTAGAAAGAAAATTGTTTTAAATAATGTTAGAAGTTGATATAATTACATATTTTTAACTTATCGGTGATATGAAATGTTATCAATTGTTTTATTGTGCTTTTTGTCGTAGTTCACGCAACCCTTCACGACACAACTTGGCATTTTTGCTTGTAAAATTTTACGACCGCTCCCGAAGAGTGAAGACAGCCGAACGCGTTCTAGTTCACTTCGCTATAGGGAAGACCATTTTGGGACCACGTTCGAGGCGTCATTATAACATGCGGTCCGCCCAGTCCTTACGCAGTAATATATATGTCAATGGATATTAGAGTATTTCTCTGTGTATACATCAAAAATTTGTTCTTCTTAGGTTAGGTAGCAACTGTAGCCAGAAGAACAATTTTGAAAATGCCACGATACGATAAGATGCGACTCAAAACAAAACAGCACACTGTCATTTTTGACAGCGCTCACGGCGATATTAGTAAAAGGCATGGTCGGCGTTATCGCAAGATGGCGAATATCATGACGTCATCTATGACGTTTCACGAGACATCGTTATCGCGCTCTCGCTAATTCGGTACGGGCACAGACCATATAGTATTGGTACGGGTTTTAGCACGCGAATATCGATATTATCGCAACTCGGAACGCAGGGTAGGTTTTGTTATTGTTTATGGAACATAGAACTTAGCATCTCATTGACTAAATTCACTTTTTTTTTTCATTAACTATAAAGGGTATATAAATAAGATAATGATTAATTAAATACAAAAATTTATTATAAAAAAAACAAATGATCGACAAAATGTTTGTGCAGACATTTGCCCATCATCTGAAAAATTTAATTTAAGTTCAGGCCAAAAAAGTACCAAAAACTAATCTGACTTAATATTCATCATCATAATTTCAGCCGAAAGACGTCCACTGCTGGACATAGGCCTCCCCAAAGCACCGCCACTTCGACCGGTTCTGTACTTCCCGCATTCAGCGGATTCGTAGTCATCGGTCCACCTTGTGGGAGGGCTTCCAACGCTACGTCTTCCGGCACGTGGTTGCCACTCCAGAAACTTTTCGCCCCATCGGCCATATATTCTGCGAGCAATGTACCCTGCCCACTGCCACTTAAGATGTCAATTCTTCGGGCTATGTCGGTTACCTTGGTTCTCCTGCGGATCTCTTCATTTCTGATCCGATCACGTAGGGAAACTCCAAGCATAGCTTTCTCCATTGTCCTTTGAGTGACTTGTTAGAAGGCTAACCTTCTAATAAGGCTCATTGTGAGCGACCACATTTCAGTGCCATAATTCATCACTGGCAAAACGCACTGGTCAAAGACTTTCGTCTTGAGACACTCATGAGGTATGTGGGACGAGAAGATATTGCGTAGCTTCCCGATCGCTGCCCAGTCGAGTCAGATTCGACGATTGACATTTTTTCGAAGTTGGCCCTACCTAATTGGACAGTTTGTTTTAGGTAAACATACTCGTCCACAAATTTGAGTGTAGCGTCTCCGATCTTCATCAAAGTGGGTGTTACATGGGCATTTGACTTGACCTTTGTCTTATCCATGTTCATTCTAAGACCCACTCTTTCAGAAGATCTGTTGAGGTCATCGAGTATTATACTAAGGTCTTCCGTAGTCTCAGCCATGACAACTATGTACATCTTCGGTAAACCGAGGGTGAGTGATGTACTCGCCATTAGTGTTGATGCCAATCCCTTTACAGTCACGAATTAAAATTGTGTTTAAATAAATAAGTTCTACGTCCTTACTGTCTTATTAAAAAGGTTTCAGGGGTCTTACACCCGAAAACGATTCGAGTTTGATTTTGATTCCGATTCGATTTCGTTTCGATCCGAACTCGATTTAAAACTTAAAAACTGACCGAAGTTAGTTTCGCTTCGAACCACCGCACGATCGTGCGCTAGTGTCGGATTCAAGAGTATGGATCGACATTTAATTCGAACCCAATTCGATTGATTCAGAATTCAATGCTGTCGGGAGTAAGGCCCCAGAAATGAGTTCGAATCGGAATCAAAATCAAACTCGAATAGTTTTCGGGAGTAAGACCACTGATCCAGCGACAAATTCGACTTGTACAACAGAGTTCAAATTTAATTGTTTTAGCGGTTCATTAAGACGTGCCGCTCTCTTTTTGTTTAGTCATTCATATTTGCAAGTGATTTTTATAGCTTTTATATTTTTCCTTGATTGCATCACCGTATCTTTTTAGTCCTGAAAATAATATATACATATTGTTGTCTTCTCATTTTCAACTCAATATTTCCGTGAACAGCATCCGCGGACATTTGAGTAGGTATGACCTTTTGTTAGACAGCTAATCGTTAAGATCATTCAAGGAGTCTGTTGTTGACTATCATGTGACCTTGCTGCGGACCTCCCGCAGTATTCCATCTCTTCCATCGTGTTTGGTCTTGATTTCAAAAACCTAGTAAGGAGCATTGACCATTTAAAAACCTAGCAAGCCTCAGAGACTTACTAGGTTTTGTAATGGTTAAAGTGACTTACTAGGTTTTAAAGTGGTCACGAGGCAGTGAATGGTGCACTTACTAGTTATCGATGTTTAAATATATCTACTTATATGTGAGTTTTCAACGCTGGTGTTTTTGTATTTGGTGGGGACTTATTAGGTTAACAAGATTATGCAATAAAACGATTTTTGTAAAAAGTGTCCCTTACTAGGTTTTGAAATGGGACAGCCGACCTGTACATGAAACTTTATGGAGTCTATCCTTTCTATCCATTGATGTACCCAACCCTATTTGTGTTAGGTATGTTTGGGTACAACAAGCTGGAAACAAGAAGGGATTTGGCACTTGTTACATATATTTTTAAGTTATTTCAGGGAAATATCTCTAACCCGGGTGTGCTAAAGGATGTGTATCTGAACGTGCCGGATAATTACGTGTCGCGGCGACGGCGACGGCGACTGCGGTTACTGGCGGTGCCTCGTGGCCGGACCAACCTGCTGGGTGAAGTACCTTTGACGCGCGCCTTGTATACACTTAACGAAATCGCGGAGGGTGGATTTATTTACCCGTTGTCTAAATGAGTTCACAAAAATTACTTTACATGTGATAAGCTGTAATAGAAAAAAAATTGTTTAAGACCACGCTACCGATTTGGGGCAACCTGTAATGCTAGTTGTGTAGAGAAAAAAAAAAAAATATTGTCTAAGCATTTACTATTCACAAATAAGTAAAATCCTTAGTTTATTTGTCACTGGCTCCTGGTATTGTGGTGTGTATACGGATGCCAAGCATCTCAGCAATCTCACTCTTCAAGGTTTCAGAAGTTATATGTCTAAGTATTTACAATTTACAAACAAATATCGCCCTTAGGTTATTTGTCACCATCTCCTGGTATTGTGGTGTGTATACAGATGCCATGCATCTCGGCAATCTCACTTTTAAGGTTTCGGAAGTTATAATTATGTCTAAGTATTTACTATTTACAAACAAGTATCACCCTTAGGTAATTTGACACCAGCTCCTGGTATTGTGGTGTGTATACAGATGCCATGCATCTCGGCAATCTCACTCTTCAAGGTTTCGGAAGTCATAATTATGTCTAAGTATTTACTATTTACAAATAAGTATCGCCCTTAGGTTATTTGTCACCAGCTCCTGGTATTGTGGTGTGTATACGGATGCCATGCATCTCAGCAATCTCACTCTTCAAGGTTTCAGTTACCAGGCGGTGCTGTTTGACTCGAGATAAACCAATAAATTCCTTAGCTTCCACATTCACCTGAAAAAGTAGATAATAGTTATATATTGAGAAGGCATGAGAAGTGTTGTATATAGGTACCTACATACTTCCTAGTTTATAAGTTTATGTTTATTGGGTTTTGAGTCTACTCTCCATCATGTTGTTGTTCCTACCCTACTCTAATGACTTATCCACTTGTATTTCTAAGCTACTTAGCTCAATACACAAATTACAATATTTGGTGTTTTATTGAAGGCATAATAAGAAGTCAAACAGATGTAGTTCTTTACTGAAATTAGTAGTGATGTCTAGCCTTGTGTGACCAACCCTAGCACACCTGGGACAACAACAAATGATTATGAGTAGGTAGGCACAATATTATTGTTCTCTTTGCTGTCAATAACGTGTACGTTACCCCAGCAGGAAAGTGTCTCCTAGAGTGATATGAGTGGAACATATAATTAGTGCGTAATCTGCTGTAAATGTGCGCCAAATAAAAAAATTGTGCGTTTTGTCGTTTTGGAATAAAACGGAAAAAACGATTCCTGCTGGAGTAACGTTTTTCAGCAGGAAAATTCTAAACGAAAGGTCGAAGAGAGAAATATTTTGCATGGGCAGAAAGCTTATATTTGTGCAAAAATGTGTGCCGAAAATATATTTTGTGCGTCTTCAGGTTTTCGAGATATTGCATTTCCTGCTGGAGTAACGTTTTGCAGAATCGTGTATCTCTAAAACCATTATATGTGCGCCTGTAGAATAAACATATACGAGTACCTCTTTATTTGTGCGTATTTGTGACAAAATTAAATTTAAGAAAATATTTATAATTTTCAAGTAATCGCGCTCTTATGAAATCCCGAAAAAATATCGTAGCGCCTAAATGAGAAAACGTATAAACTCGCTGAAAACTGTATTCGATCCTTCTTGCCGCTTTTAATAACCATAAAAAGTTTCAAAAGTGCACATGCATGCGTTATTGAATAATATAGCTAAAAGTCAAAACGACGGTGTCATAACTTTGACGGCAAAATACAAGAAACCGGCTCAACCCAAGATGTGTGGATTTAAACCAAGAATTAGTGCGTTTAGTCAAAAATATATAGTGAAAATATTCAGCTTAGAAATGTTCGCATTAAGTAGATATAAACAAAAAACAAAACATGTACACAACGGCTGGTTATCCGACCAAATTCAAATGACTAGAAAAATTCGACGATTTCATACTTAACGATGACCATCTTTATTGGTCGTATTAAACCTAAGCTGTTGTCCGTACAGTCGCGTTCAAACGTTTATTGGCAATTATATGACCTAACTTTGAGGGCTAATTAAAAATATTAAGATGGGACTTAAACATAACTGGCGAAATGTGGGTTTACTATTTACTATAGGTACACCTCTGTCCAACCCTTCGGGGAAAGGAAGCATGATATGATAAAAAAAATGCGTATTGCTGACGAAAAACTTATTTATTTATATATACTTTATTGTACATCAGATTACACATTACAAAAGAAAAGAAAACTTATACACTATAAAATACTTGAACTTGAACTCCACGACCTCATTCCACCGGGCCCCTTCTACCATCGGACATCTAGACGCACTGCAAGTTACCACCCCTACCTAGTTGATATTCCACCAACTCGCACTAAGCGTTTTCAAACGTCTTTTATAATGCGCGCAGCAAAGGAGTGGAACTCTCTGCCCGCGTCTGTGTTTCCGAACGCATACAACCCTAATCTATTCAAAGTGAGAGTGAACAGGCTTCTTCTGGGTAAGCTCACTACATCGTAGACTTTGTCTCTGTCATCCAGACCTAGACTAAAGTCAAGAGCAAACTCATAGTAGAATAAAAAAAATAAAAAAAACCTTTATTATTTTATCTAACCTACGGCTTAAATCAATAATATGTAGATACTCTATGTCTTTTTTACTGTTATGTTATTTGGCTTTTTATTTTTTATCTATAAACTGTAGGTATCTGTAGGCTCTTTTTCACGCATATCATATTTTTGGTCTTTATAGTACTTTTTTTCTACTATCACTACATATTATAAAACAAAGTCCTCCGCCGCGTCTGTCTGTCTGTTCGCGATAAACTCAAATACTGCTGCACCGATTCTCATGCTGTTGTCACCAATGGATAGCTTGGTTCTCGAGGAAGGTTTTAGTATATAATTTGTTATGTTTTTGTATGCATTTTTGTATGAATTAACGATATTTGTTGGAAGTGTCGGAAAAAAATAAGCCGTCTGGGAGCTTTCAACGAAAACGCTGTCTAAACCCTTTGAGATAGAACAAAATAATGTATGGTGGAATTATGTATCTTATAAAGGTCTTCAAAAAAGTCCGCGATGGCATGTCTCTCTCTTAAGGATAACATACTATATCCATTTTATTGACTTTTTGTAGGTATTTGTTTGCCGAATTTTACTCTTGGAAATACGATTACGATAACAATACGCTATAATATCAGTAGCTATTAGCCAAATTATGTTCGTAGATAAATAAGCTAGCTACTTATGTGTATTTCAAACAGTGTACAAGAATATTTATCATAAAAACATTACTAAACACGGCGGCCTTATGATCAAAATTTGTGCATTCGAAAACTTTCGTTACTTTTTCACTGACATATTTATCACTTTTCGATAAACTAACACTCAATATGAAATCTACACTTATTTCTCACTAATTCTGTATAAGATTCTTCAAAGATTAAACCGTTTACTCATTGAATCTTTACGCACGTATAACCTTGATGAATGTTTACATTAAGCACCGCACCACACCGCCACACGACCACAGAGTACAGACGTATTTTGTTTTCTTTTCGTTCGTTTAGTGGTGTTCCCGCTACAATGTCAACCGGTCAAGTATTAGTCGATTAATCGAATTCTACAGCCAGATCGTGTTGCAAGTACAAAATAAATGTCAAATATTTCGTCCAATAAAATTGCGAACGTGACCATTATGCACCAATGGTGTTCATTATATATTTCGAGCGTTTCATCAGCACAAACGGTGTATCATGCGACATTTCGGAGGATTTCGTTTTGTTTTCACATTGTTGGTACTTACGTGAATTATTTTAAAATTATCATTTGTGTCGCACTTTTATTTCGTGTTGTAATCTGGTACAATTGATTGCTTTAAGAATTTGAGTGAAATTTCGTATTTTGATTTTGTGTTTGTTATCTTTAGGTAAAGACTCATTCACGTTCAGATTTTTTTTTTTAATTATTATTATTTGCAATCAGTCCTCGGAAACGTTGCATGTCAAATGGCGTTGTGGTGGAGCAGCCAGTGCTGCGCCTCCCACTTAAAGAAGGTGGTTCCTTTTCAGCCTTTTTACCACCGCTGTCGGGTTTAACAGTTCAGTAACTAGGGGTTTGAATGCAAGATCAGGCGTGCCTTGTTGTGTTGTTCTTGCTTGTTTCATTCACGTTCAGAACATAAGTACTTTTATTATATTAAATCATTTGTTTCGGTTTCTATTCACATAGTGAGTCACATTAAAATTAATATTAAGTTAGAATTTTGAGATATAGCCTGGGATATGGAGAAGGACAAAGGATACTTTTTTATGCGATGACCGACATCCACGCGGGCGAAGCCGCGGGCAAAAGCTAGTAATATTATAAATGCAAATGTCTGGATGTACACACAGCGTCATTATGTGCTAACCCCTCAAGTTTTAAAATGTTACACTGCTACAATATTGAATTCGTTACGAATAATCTAAAGAATACTTCAAAAAGGGTTTACTAGTTCGACTTGGATTCGAACCACCGCATTACCGAATGTCGTCACACTCATACCGGCAGTTTGACAGACTAGCCAGCGAGCCCATGAGAATTGCGATGAAATTGTTATCCACTATCGTCCAAGTAGTTTATCTTTAGGTCTCTGTCTAATCGATGGATGTTATCATTTGAGGGTATCTATTAATTTTACTTACTTACGTTTTCTTTATAAAATTAATCCATACCCTCAAATTATAACTACAACGTTTTCTAGGGACCCGTTTGTGTCAGTTAGCAAAATATGTAATGACTGATGATAACTGTATTATCAAATTTTTCAAAAAAAATAATTAAAAAAACAAACAGAACTTCTACAAAAAGAAAAAAATTATATAAAAGAATATATAAATGAAAAGATTGTAAAGATAATATAAATTATTATCTTTACAATATATGTATATATTTTTAGTAAAATAAGATCAACATTTTGTTAAATATTATTATTTACATTGACATATATATTACTGCGTAAGGACTGGGCGGACCGCATGTTATAATGACGCCTCGAACGTGGTCCCAAAATGGTCTTCCCTATAACGAAGTGAACTAGAACGCGTTCGGCTGTCTTCGGGAGCGGTCGTAAAATTTTACAAGCAAAAATGTCAAGTTGTGTCGTGAAGGGTTGCGTGAACTACGACAAAAAGCACAATAAAACAATTGATAACTGATTGTGAACTACGACAAAAAGCACAATAAAACAATTGATAACATTTCATATCACCGATAAGTTAAAACAATGTAATTATATCAACTTCTAACATTATTTAAAACAATTTTCTTTCTAATTTGTCTCAACGTTTGGCAAAGACGACGCGAAGCCGCGTAAAAGTGCGACATAACTTTGCAGCGGCGCGCGTTTTTATCCGATGAAATGAAAAGATTTATTATTATTACTATATGATTTAATTATGTATAAAATTATTTTTATTGTTTATTAAAAGCAAATTAAAATGTGTTTTTATGTACTTACTGCTAAAAAATCTGTAAGTACAGTGAAATACGTATTTATTTTGCAGATTTCTTTCTGATTCCGTGCGAAATAAAGTTTGGAGTCGTGTCATAAGTTAAAAAAAATAAGTTAAAAAATATTGTTTTATTCGAAGGCCAATGGAAATTTTATAACACAAACAAACTGCAATAAATAAAAATTTCGAAAAATAGAAGGTTTTTTTATTTCTTTGTACCTCGAAAAATACCCGCTCTTACAAGTTTACGTCTAGGAGCAGACCACGCCCATTGACATCGTAGTTCATAGTAGTTCTAATAGATGGCGCTAGTGTTTTTGTATGGCGACCGTGTCCGGCAAACGTTCGGACGACCGTATCTTTACTATTTATATCAATGATTATTTAACAAAATTTTGATATTATTTTTAAATGATTATTAAAATATTTTATTATTCTTGATTTTTTAATCCTTTCTATATATCCTTTCTATTCATTAAAAAGAAAACACATGTTGTGCCTAGGATTTGAACCTCCAATAATATGCACGGCAAGCGGTCTTGACACCTCTGGACTACTTAGACGTTATATAAGTTTTCGTAAATGTTAACCTTATTATTGCTTTTCATTATATGCATTAATAAAAGTATTATCTTTTTATTGAATAAAAACAATATTTAAAACAGAAAATACTTATTTATTCACTAAAAAATACATTAATTGTAATAACATGTTTTTGCAAAATACAAAAACCAACTTGGGCCTATCATGGATTTGAACGCACATGTCTTTTGGGTAAGGACTTAATGGAGCTTTGTGTACCTACCTATGTCCTTCGTTCACACACAAAACACTGAATGTATTTCAATGTTTGGAAATAAGAAGATAACATATACCTTGGAATAGAACTTAGACTACTTTTTATAATATACTTAATCATGTGCAAAAGTCACGGAAACAGATAATGGAATATGATCTAATAACAAGTTTATTTTTTTACTTCTTTTCTACTTCAGTGTACTCAGGCACAACACGTGTCAACCAATTCGTGAGTACAGTTAAGAAGGTCATCGTTAAGTATGAAATCGTCGCATTTTACTTGTCATTCGAATTTGGTGGGATAACCAGCCGTTGTATACATGTTTAGTTTTTTGTTTATATCTACTTAATGCGAATATTTCTAAGCTGAATATTTTCACTATATATTTTTGACTAAACGCACTAATTCTTGGTTTAGATCCACACATCTTGGGTTGAGCCGGTTTCTTGTATTTTGCCGTCAAAGTTATGACACCGTCGTTTTGACTTTTAGCAATATTATTCAATAACCCATGCATTTGCACTTTTGAAACTTTTTATGGTTATTAATAGCGCCAAGAAGGATCGAATACAGTTTTCAGCGAGCTTATACGTTTTCTCATTTCGGCGCTACGATATTTTTTCGGGTTTTCAAAAAAGCGCGATTACTTGAAAATTATAAATATTTTATTAAATCTAATTCTGTCACAAATACGCACAAGTAAAGAGGTACTCCTATATGTTTATTCTACAGGCGCACATATAATGGTTTTAGAGATACAGGATTCTGCAAAACGTTACTCCAGCAGGAAATGCAATATCTCGGAAACCTGAAGACATATTATATTTTCGGCGCACATTTTTGCACAAATATTAGCTTTCCACCCATGCAAAATATTTCTCTCTCCGACCTTTCGTTTAGAATTTTCCTGCTGAAAAAACGTTACTTCAGCAGGAATCGTTTTATCCGTTTTATTCCTAAACGACAAAACGCACAAATTTTTTATTTGTCGCACATTTACAGTAGATTACGCACTAATTATACGTTCCACTCATATCACTCTAGGAGACACTTTCCTGCTGGGGTAACGTACACGTCAATAACTGACTAGGTAGCTCACAGAATACTGAAT
This sequence comes from Dryobota labecula, assembly GCA_947523025.1. Classification (NCBI taxonomy): domain Eukaryota; kingdom Metazoa; phylum Arthropoda; class Insecta; order Lepidoptera; family Noctuidae; genus Dryobota; species Dryobota labecula. Next base: position 25,809,289 of record OX383297.1, read on the forward strand.
ACCTCAAACATGGCGCCACATCCCCCTGAGATGTCCTCGACGCTGACGTACGTGATGCCGGGCAGCGAGCGCTTTAGTGTCTCCGACAGCTGCTGCTCCTTGGACGCGGTGTTCCGCTCGTACGCGCTGCCACCGCCGTCCGCCGCGCTGCCCACCCGTGCTCTCCGCGGCTATCAACATACACACGTCTACGGTAGACACAAGTATCTCAAGTTCTATCCTATGCATAGGGTCAACACAACACGGGTTAGCGATAACCACCTGACGAGCGACGAAGGATAACAACAGCGCTTACCAGATGATTTCTGATAGGTTCCAAAATCTTAGCCAAGTTACGGAACATTTTGGGGTTTAGGATATAATTTTATTAATTTTTTTTTAAATGAAATTATAAATAATTAAGAGTGAACAATGATTATTTTTAAATTCCCTATATTATAACATTTTATTCAACAAAAAGCTTTTCTTTCTGCTAATTTCAGAAGTAACTTTACTCAATCGTATCCTACAAGAAAACTAAAAATAAATGAATGCAGTGTTGCCAGTACCTGCATCGACTTTCGGACGATTCACTATCTGAAATGGGACGATTTTTGGACAAAAAGGACGGCTAGAGAAATATTAATTTGTGTGAGTACTGTTATATTTTTAGGACAAATAAAAAGTTAAACAAAAAATTAAGATGTTCAAGATTTTAATTTTGTTTTTTGCATGTCTTTGGTCGGCTCAATCTTCACGACATCCATAATTCCTGAACTCGGAAACTCGCAAAATGAAAACTCAATTTCAAATTAAACACCGACAAGCATCGTAGTAACTCGTACGTAATGAATTCAGCTGAATAACCGAATGATTGTGGTTGTTTGTGTGCATGGAAGGTACAGGCAAGCGATACGGATCACTGCGCGTGAAAAAAGGCTGGCTGGAGATATTCGCCAGCACCTGCATTAGCAGCACAGACCTTAAAGTATTATTAGCAGTGGTCTGAAATTACATTCACATCACACGCCGCGCGTTTCGTTTATACTTAAAGTTTAACGCATTTTTGTAATTTTTAAAACTGCGTTTTATTATTTGCATTTTAAACGCATTTTTGTAATAAGAAAGTAAATGATTGTAGTTGGCTATTTGAAAAGGGACGGAAAAGGGACTGAATATAATGAACGGACATCGAAAGAACGTAAAGATATCTAAACGGACAAAAATCGTCCCTTTTGGGACGTTCTGGCATCACTGAATGAATGATTCGTATACGTAATATCTTTATGTAGTCTGTGGAATGATTTATGATGCAATTTTTTTTTTTATTTGAATTTTATGACCTGGCTACTGGACCTTTAAGTCAATCTTATTTTATTATCGAACACTGCACTATCACTTCGTTTTTAAATTGTTTTAAATCTAATCAGTTTTTGCAAAAATAAAAGTAGACATATCCAAATTATATTAAACGTTACTTATAGATTTTGAATATTATTTCAAATGTGCATTATATAAACTGTTCATTATACCATATGAAATTAGGTGAAATGAAATATATCAATAATAATAATAATCTCTAATACACAAGAAAGTGGTTACAAAATAGTGTGAAGTCCTTGACTCCTGTGCTAGGTGATATACCTGTGTTACAAGAGCCAGTGCCCCCTCCCAGTGGGAGATATTACATATTATAATAATTCATTACATCAATTGACCTTTATATTAAATAAAAATTATATTAAATGAAATTAGTTCTTATGATCATTAGAACTTTTGTTATTATATCAAACGTTACACACCCGATTCACAGTGCCGTTTTCTTCACGACTGTAGCCTCCGCCCAACCCGTTTTCCAGAACTAGCCAGTAGCGTCTGGGCGAAGGCCGAGTATGGGTGTGTGGGCGGCATTGCAAGTCTCGCCTCGCGAGTATGGCGGACTCTTATAAGATCTACCCCAGACAACCGTTGGTGGCGCAAACTTTTGGTGTTGTAGCCTAACAACGTGATGTTCAACATCGGGGGATGTTGGACATCACGTCGTCAGGCTACAACACCCTACCAATAAATATTGGGAGTGAGATAGAGAGCCGTGCTCTTCTATGCGGTGGTAAGGCTTTACGAACAACTTCATTTAATTTCATTTAGTTTGTTAGGTTTGAGTTTTCTGGCACTACACCAACGCTACACTATTAATTTAATGATCACTTGCCGAAAAATCAAATAAACATAATGCACAGACTAAGTAGACAAAATATAAGGACGTTTCGGAACGTTTGTTTTCCCTTTTTTTCTTTATTTAGCAATGTCAAAAATAATTCAAATACCTTGTGTTTAGATATGGTTTAGATGCACAATCCGTGTGGAAAGCCAGAAGAAAAAAAAAATCAAGTGTCAGAGTCACTGTTTGACAGTTTTTACTTCTTTCATGTTGTTGGTGTATTGCTAAAGTCAAAAACACGTGTAGTATTAATTTTAAGAAAAATATGCAATTTATTTAAAATGCCCCCATTCAGAAACGGACTCCTTAAAAGAAAAGCTGGCTCTGCAGAGTCCAAACAAAATGTTTCTGAAAAAGCTTCTGACGAGGTAAGTTTTGTTCATAATTTTAAAGATTTGGCATTGTTGCACCACGCTTTTCACATTGGCTCGTTTACTATTTATCATTTCTTTAAAAACACTATCTTTTGGGATTACCACCATTAGTCCAAACAACGATTGTGGTTTGGACTAATTTCCCATTTCTATGATATTTAAAACGGGAAGAAATTATTTTGAGTTTTGTATGTTGTAACGTTACAAATAACCCAATAAGTTTTTAAGTTAAGACTGCATCGAGCGCACAGTGGCGCCCTCATCGTTATTTTGGTGATTTCTTTTATTTTAGAATGAAAATGCAGAAAATAAGCTCGTCAAGTTGTGCTTCACAAGACTATACATTATTATTACTACAACAGTAGTTTTAAATTGTTATGTTTTATTGTAATCATTAAAATGGAGCTTAGTGGCCACTATTTTCCGTTTTAATGATTACAATAAAACATAACAATTTAAAACTATTGTTTGTAGTAATAATAACATATAGTCTTGTGAACCACAACTTGATTAGCTTATTTTCTGCATCTTCATTCTAAAATAAAAGAAATCACCGAAATAACGATGTGGGCGCCACTGTGCACTCGGTAGCCTCTTAACATTTAAATACACTTATGGACAAATTTAGAGAAACGCAAAAAAAAGGTTTAATGTCTCCTGTTGCATTTATCGTGCGTACTGGCCACAAACATTAGTAAATGCTAATAAAAAAATAAAGTTTTGGAATTGTTATGTTTGAACCTTGTTGATTTGTTTTCACTAGTTGTCAAGAGTAACATTTTTGTAATGAGGGTAAAAAGTAATAAACCAGTTTGCTTTCTGATCTCGACTTGGTTGTATCTTTTAGGAATGTTTTTTTTTTTTTCGAATTACATTTATTTCATGTAATTATTGCGTAATATCGTTCTTTCACCCTGCGAATTTTTTTGCCAACTTTAGAATTTGAGTTTAAATTTAGGTTTTGTTTACATTTATGCCTTGACTGCCTGGTTTATAGTGTTGTGTGTGAATTTTTACTGCAAATAAACTGAGAATGCCAGATCTAAACGCCACTCAAGTTGCTAGGGCTGTTACTTTAATTGAAACTGGGCACACCTACAAATATGTGGCCCAAACATTACAAGTATCAAAATCTGTGGTACACCGAGTTGTCAAGAGATATCGGCAAACCGGACAGTATACTAGACTCGCAGGACAGGGACGTAAGTAAACGGAAAACTGTGGCCAGAGATGACCGGTTCGTTGTTACCAGCTCGAGGGGTTACAGTAAGCACAAAAACTGTGAGAAGAAGACTGAAATCGGCTGGAATAAATTCACACTTGCCTGCCAGAGGGGGGCTTCTTGCCACATGCCATCGAGTAGCTCGAGTTAATTTCGTTCGCATTCACGAAAATTGGGGTCAAGTTCTATTCACAGATGAGTCCAGATTTTGCCTGAAGCCAGATGATAGATGGATTAAAGTGCGGAGACGCCCGGGAGAGAGGTACGCTCAGTGCAACATCATTGGAAAAGAGGCATATGGTGGAGGGTCAGTTATGGTATGGGGAGGTATTTGTACGGGGGCACTTACGGAACTCCGCGTCATTGAGAATTGGTCACTTACAGCGGCACGATATGTAACTGAGATTTCGGAAGAAATTGTAGTGCCATTTGCCCCTTTTATAGGAGACAGATTTGTTTTTATGCATGATAATGCACGCCGCCATAATGCGGCCGTAGTTGTGGAATACCTTCGGGACGTTGAAATCAATGTTATGGGGTGGCCAGCGCTCGCCCGACTTAAACCCCATAGAGCATGTATGGGATAAGCTTGGAAGACAAATTAAGAAAAGAAATCCTGCCCCCGCTAATTTGAGAGATCTTAAAAACGAATTACAGGAAGAATGGAACGCAATCTCAAGATTTTATTGATGCAACACTCAAGTATTGATTATACAACACGTTATAGCCTTTCCATTCCATTTATGAAAACAGAAACAAAAACTCAAGTAAAAAAATGCTTCTTTCCAGTAAAAAATTTTTTTTTTTCTTAATTGGGTAAACTTTTGTCATTTGATCTTGGGTTTTGTCGACGTTTCAATTTTAAAATTAACGAATATTAAGCAAAATTCTAATTAAACTTAATTTTTACAGATACCCATGATATTTTGTTAAATACACACATTTTTTTGCATTCCTCTAAATTTATCCATGAGTGTATAAATATTAAAGAAAGTAAATTAAAAATAAGAATTAGGTTAGGTTGACGTCAATGGTAGTAGTCATCCAAAATATCAGGTGCATCAAGAATTCTGTCAGGAGCTTGTGGAATGTATCTTTTTGTTTTTTTTTTTTATCTAGGGCATCTCAGAGTGTAACCACTAAGGTTCCGACTCTTTAACCGGACTTTCCTGTGGCTGCCTTAAACTCCTAACGAAACTTAATGCCTACAGCCAGGGCGTAAAAACTATAAACTAAACGACTGCTGCTCGCTAAGGGCACCCCCTGTGGGGTACGAACCTCGGCTTAGGGCAGTAGAGTCGGAGGGAATCTTTTTGTATTCTTGGCTCGTCTTTTATTTATGGGACCTGCAATAGACTGTTTTTTTTTTATTGTGCATAGTTCTTATTATCTTGAGCAAACTCACGAAGTTTAGGAAATAAATACTTTTGGAAATAAAAAATACCAAACTTTGATAAATGTCCTCAACTTTTGCACTATTTTATTGCTTTTGAAGGTGTTGCTATTTTAGGGAGTTTTAATTATGCATCTTGATTTTGCAAATAATAAGTTAACACACACTTTTTTTTTTTGATAATTCACATTATTTTTGTTAATTTTGACTTTGTGATAATCTAAAGTTATTATTTTTATCCTAATGGTATCTGCTAAAGGTGCAACCAAACACAAACACATTGGCAGCTATTTTGAGATTTTTTGTGTCATGTTATTCAATGTCTGTAGGTACTCGCGTTATAGAAAATTTGTAAGGGTATGGGTACATATATATTTTTGGGGTAATACAGGGGCGTATTTACCCTAGGGCCAAAAGGGCCCATGGCCTGGGGCGGCGTAATCGTATTACTGACAGGCGCGCTGGCGCACAGTGGACGGCAAACGGAAAAACAACGTTCCCTTTCATAGGATTTTTGAAAAATAAAACATTTTTCAACACACTTGCTCGTAAAGTGGCTCCACAGACCATATAGTATTCAGACGGTAATCTCCCATAGAAGAAAAATCGCCATACGAATCTGCTTTCTTGAAAGTGACGTTTGTTTTTTTTTTAAATTTTACCAATTTTTCGCTTGTTGTTATGAGGCTGGGTCTTTTTGCCACAGTTTGACGAACCCAGAATACTTTGGAAACCAGCCTTTTAAGCCTTTAACCGACTTAAAAAAAAGGGGTGCTGCTTTAATTCAACCCAAGGTTGTGATTGTGTGATGAAAATAAAAAACTCAATATTATTTATTTATATTTTTATTGTTTTATATATTACAAATGCTTTATTTTGCATTGCTGGCAAACTTTTGCTTTCCAACCTAAACACATCTATGCCCTTTATTATTTTATTTATAACGTTGCACCAATTAAAGTTTGCCACCAATGAAAAAAAATGAAAAAAAGTTTGTAAAGGTATTTTCCTTTGAAAAGTTTAGTGCTCTTCAACTGTTTTCGGGATTTAAAATATTCACAGTAGAGCCTGGCACATTTTGTTTAAAATAACACGCCTTCTTCTGTGACAAAGCCTCAGTGTAGAAGGAATAACTGCATCTGTAAATAAAAATGTATGATAAGTCAACAAAATATGAGTGTGCTTTGCAGATTGTAAACCATACCATCCGCAACAACCATGGCAAATAATTTAAATAATGTGAACTATATTTACTTAATTTAAATTATTTGCCATAGTAGAGTACATTGTTCAGTGAATACAGCGTGCCTCTGTCAATTAATGTCACCATTGCAGCAGCACGCTGTATGTATGTCTCACTAGTGGTGAAAGATAATTGTAATAATCAATTTTAATACCTCTTATGATGTGGCTTTGTGAGGCTTCATTTCCACAGCCTGAATTGGAGGGCACGTCAACTAATGATGTTGTGGTGTGATCCACAAAGTTAGCAATAACACTAGCAGCCATAACATCAAAACCTGGAAACAAAAAAAACTTAAATTAAGAATTATACATCAATCCAGTTTAGATTAGAGTAGTTAGGTTAGAGAAAGATACAGCCCCGTGACAGATACGATGGATGGCAGAGCCTTAGTAATAGGGTCCCGTTGGCACCCATTTTGGAACCATAAAAATAGTAACTATGTTTATACTTTCCCATATACTATGTGATAATATCAAGTTATTATGTTGTTTCACTGAACAGTAAAAATGTTAATTACACAGTAGTTTTTATAATGAACAATTTTTTAATTTTGTCTGGGTATTGTAATAATTTTGTACTTAAAACAGAGCAACATTGATGGACAGACATAGGCTACGTTTTATTTTCTTTAAAATGTGTGGCTTCTCTGTGAATTTCCACAGTGGATAATTCAAGTTTTGAAACCGAAATAGCAGCAATTTTATTTTTTAATCAGTGCATGAATATTACATGATGCACATTTGAGTATAATTATATGAGGATTATATGAAAAAATGTGTTATACTATTATATGTTGTCAGGTTAACGTGGTACTTACCAGTGTGGTCAGTGTCCATAGATTGAAACCGAGGAATGCCACTGCTGATTTCGGTATCGGAAAACAGCGTGGGTTATGCCCCAACATGAAGACGAGTCATCGCTTTAGTCGAGATGATAAACTTCTGTTCAAAATGCTTTTGACAGACAACGCTTGCGAAGATCGTCCACCGTCGTGTCTGTGTTTCGCAGTACTTCACAGTTAATACACTCTAACCACTTTTGGAGTCCTACCTCACGTATGGGAAATTGAAATAATCTAACGTCCTTTCGTTTACTAACACAATTCACAACACAGCAAGTGCGGTACATACTGCACGTTGTAATTACACTATTACAGGTTTAACTTTGAGAGGATATGTTATGGAAATTAATCAACGTAAAACTTTTCTCGATCAACTGTAAACACAGACCATCAGACCATAAACACAGAACACTATACTCCTCCTGACCATAAAGTAGTAATGGCGGGATGAAGAGACAACCATAGCTATGATAGACTTACAACAAACAAATATGGCGTCGATTGCACTGGCGACAAAGGGGTAAGGGACGAGGGGCGGTTGTCACTTTGAAGAAATCAACCATAAACAAAATACGTCTATTACTGCCAGGATATTTTGTTCTGAGATTACCCGCCGTGAGTGGCTCTTATTAAACCGCTTTTAGGTCACCAATACAGTGTATTAAAAACGCGTGCCTTTTACTTTACGTTACCATACTAGTGCTGTAACGCCACAGATAACTGTTTACTAATCGAAAATTTGCGCTTTTTTTTTTTAATCTCGTCATAGAAACTTCATGCCAAAAGGAATACGCGCGTTCACTTTTTTTTTTAATAGTCTGAATTGTTTTTGGTTCCAAAATTAACTAAAATTTATTTTTCTTAAATCAGGAGTGGATTGTAACAGGTAAAATCGCATATCTGTTTCGCCTGTTTTTTTTTTCCACTAATTAACAGTTCCAAAAACCTGTTACAAAATAGCAGGCTGTTATTTCATACTATGTGGGAACATACTATTATGTGTTCTCTGTTACCACAGCTGCACAGTTAAAATACACGGAAGTACTTCTCTTTCTAACTAAGGTGTTACACCTATGCGAGAAAAGGAAAGAGCTTGTGACGGACGATGTAACAGGGTGTCACAGTGTAACAGTAACATTTATTATCTATATTTTAACTAAGGTAACTATCATAAGCATGAATAGACAAAAGCTTGTGACTGGATGGATTTTGTTATCTCGTCGTGGAACAGAAGCTGTTTTTTCAGTTTATTTGTCACAGTTATAGTCTGTTATCTTGTGATACCTATACCTGTTGTATTTAGCTGTTACGATATATTTACGCCTCACTCCTACCTTAAATTGTCCGTCTTCCCACCCGGAACCAAACGGAAAAGATCCTGTCTGACGTTCTATTATTGCGGATTCTCACTGAACTAATGTGTATTTCTCTATGCCAATAGTACTTTCTAATTCCATACTAACTAAATTACTACGATCAGACTAAAACTTTTTTTTTTATAAAGGCTGTTTAGCGGTTTTGCCAATGCCTCTATTTACACCTGCGCGCGCATCTCAAGCGGGGCGCGCGAAAAAAAAATACAAAACCAGCGCGCCATTTTCTATAAATATTTGTTTTGTTAACGTTTTCGCTGTGTTGTTATAAGTTACTAACAAAAATACGAAATCTAAAGTATTGTCACCAACCGACGTTGAACAGTTGTTAAAAAAAACATCCGGATAGTCAGTAAGTACCTGGCAATAAAGGTCTGTTGAACTTTATAAATCTAAATGTATCATCTCTATAATGTACTATTATTTGATAGTTTCAAGTATAGAGTTTTGTCGAGTACATTAAAACATTGAATAAATTAGTAGTTAAGGGATTTAGTTTCGAGTCTATACCTTAAAAAAAAATGACTTTATATGTTTCAAATGTATGAAAATGGAATTAGTTTTATTCATAACTTTTTTCTGTCTTGGATTGTAAAGCTGAAACTTTTAAGGGATACATATACATACACTGCGAGCGCGAGAGAAAATTAGGTATTGAAGCAGCAGGTACTCACACAGCGATAGACGCGCGCGCCCCGCTCACGCACACATAGATGTTTACATAGTGGTTCGTGCGGCAGGCAGCGTCAAGACAATATTAAAAATAGAAGTGGATACTATATTGTTCTTTTTATTGCATTTATACTTAGTAAGGAAGGATGAGAGAGGTGGTGGTTTATTGCAGTTTTGTATGTAGGCATCAATCAGCTGTTATATTATGATTTTCAAAAACAAAGTCAATTAATACGTCATGTTTTTTTTTTTTTTTTATTATTATTATTTTATTATCATATTTTTATAATTCTTTTTTATTTAATTTTTTTTTCATCAGGCTGCATCGCCGGCTCGATCAGCAATGGCCATTCTTGATTCTGTAAAACAAATACACTACATTATCCACTCTCCGACTGATCGCTGACAGACTCATTTCTTTCTCCTATTTATTTCCCCATTCACTTGTATCACTCGCTCAAGCATTCGTCCACTTACTCGCCTTCCGATTCACTCACTGTTTCAAACTAAACGTCAATAGGTATTCTGTATTACAATTATTATCAAAATTTTGGATTTCGCCAAATGCAGCCCTGAAACAAATAAACAGATACAATTATATTCCCATTACTGACAAAAAATATAAGTAGGTATGTAGTATGTACAATAGTTAACTATTAATTAAAAAAAACCGACCTACAGCTCTGTAAATTTAATGGGAACGCTCTTCGTTAGTCAAAGACTGTATTTTGGAAAAAAGTAGGTAGGTTCTCATACTCCTCACCTTTTTCGTTTTTTACTCCAAAGCACGCGTTTATGGCTGGCATAAAAGCCCTGGTATTTTTTGCTTTTGGCCGTACTCATATTTTTCTGTAAAAAAATCCAATGTTACTTCACTATTACAGAAACAATAATTATTTTTATAAGGTAGATACTTGTTTACGATTACGAGCACACAACACGCATGCACATAATAAAAAAACCTGTGCGGTCGGGAGACCCGTTAGGAACGAAGTTCCTTCCGTGAGATGGAACTTCGTATGGTTTAAAACCCAAAAATAAAATTCTATCAGCCGACATATTGGATTTTAATTTTGACCTCACTATCGGCTTTAGCACCCTCGAAAACTATGAAAACTACACCCATGGCGAAAAATTTGAACATTTTCGCAGCCGCTGTCTTGCGTTTTCATTTTGACCAAATTCACACTTTCAGAGGTTCAGAGTGTAAAGAAGAAAGTCGCATGGTGGGGGCATAGAAGTATGAACGCTTTTTCGCGTGACGATTTCTACTAGTCAACTCCTACCGTAAGCCGCAGAAGGTCGTTCCAATAAACGTTAAAATCTTTAAACATGCGTTTCGACTTCGGGGTGGCCTATGGCTATCTTCAGGCTGCATCATCAGATCCTGGACACCATCTAGGTCTGTAGTACTTGTCAAGACAAATCTAACGAGCCCAAACACGACGAGGTTATGTTGTATACTTAAAGAGTTCCTATGGCCACCGGTTGGCTTCATCATCAGACCCTGGACATTATTCTAGTTCTAAAGTACTCGTCAAGACAAATCTAACGAGCCTAAACATGACGGGGCTATGTTGTGTAGTTACAGAGAACAATTATGTAGTTAGAACAAATTATGTCACACCAAGTACTTGAAAACATTTATTATAATTATGAACCGGAAAGTCGTAAAAATAATAACAAACAAATAAGAAACAAATTACAAGTATTACAATTAAATGAAAGAAAATTTAAAACTCATATTAAAAGTACACTTTGTGAACAAGCATATTACAAATTAGAGGATTATATCCAAGATAAGAATGCTTGGAAACATGCTGGTCCTGCTCCATAGGACAATTTAGAGTCTAGACAAAATCAAACTGGTTGCTAATTTAACTGTATAATTTATAATTTTTATGATATTAATTTTATTTTCTGTGATTAATATTTTAACTCACACACTGACTTATTATATGTTGTTTTTATTTTTTATTTTTTTTGGGAAATCATATACAATGTTTGTAAATATGTGAGCACCATGTACCTATCGCATTTATTAATTTTTCTGTTATTACTTCACTTTTCATTCTTTTTACCAATTGTGGTAAGTAATTTTGATGATTTTTTTTATTTTTTTTATTTTTTTATTCTAGGTACATAGTCTTCACCTATAAATATTAATTAATGTATACAAACTATTGTTAACATTTTAAAAGAGTAAGTATGGAGTTTCTTGCCCATTCTTCTCCATACATAACTACATTTTGGAAGGCGCAACTAGAATCAATTAACTATTCATGTAATTTTTGACGTTCAAAAGTGCATCTTCGTGCCTATTTGAAATAAATTATTTGACTTTGACTTTGACTTTGAAATGACACAACATACAAAATACGTGCAGAAAGAATCGAGCGTAAAAATCTTAAATTTTAGTACTTACCTTGTATAAATTATTGTTCTGGCTCCGGGAGTTCCGACCACTGGGCGGGGATCTCATGTACTATTTGCCGCGTATTTTTTTTTACTAAGAGCGACGTGCTCCCACCTTGAAGACGTGCGGTCGACTGAGCTCTGCGGCTCGGAAACTGCCATATAGCGGATAATACGCTACGCCATAGTAAATTGTATGGAGATTTCGGACGTCAAAATTGGGAAAATTTTGCGATTTTTTTACGCAAAACAGAAGTAACATTATGGAAAACTAAAAAATGCATTGGGTTCACTGTTCTTTATTGTTTTTATTTATGTATAAATTAAACTGGTGCCTTCTTGTTTTAAGCCTTAAGTTATCAAAATACGGCAGTGCTTTTTACACGTTTTTAGTGATTTTCAATACTTTTTTAACAATCATCTGCAAGGTTTATCCCCAACCCGATTTTTTCATGGACTCTTGAGCTAGCCAGATGTATTTTTTCGTGGCAATTACTTTAAGTTTTCTATATAAACTTATCATAATCCCATAACACGATTTCCTAGTGCTGACCCTTAAGTGGACGTGAAACAACCCTCCCTAAGTGTTGAACTTAAGTACTGCTTATCTACTACGCGCGAAACCGCAAATTAAAATAAAATGAATATTACGTTGTTTACATAGGATTGCATATGCAGCACGCACCGACAGGAATAAGACAAACATGCATAAACTCGTTTATCTCATTCGACGCTCAATCGTACTCAAAAAGTAAGAACAAGTATTCTATGAACCAACCGATTGATTCAGGAATGCACAAATCGGGTTATTTAACAAAAACTTGTTAAAACATGATTGCCCGCGGTCTATTATCTACGAAAATTACCTATCTAGGAATACTAATAACTATTAAAATGTGAAAGTGTGTCTGTTGCCTTTTTATTTGTTTGTTTGTGTCTACCAACCAACCGACCAATTGACATGATTTTTATTTTATTTATTCAATAAAACAGGACAGATATAAAATATGAACTACGCGGAGAGAAATATCGAACCGAGTTAGTTTGAACAATCTCTTAATTAATATTAGTTGATGTTCACAAGTTGTAGTCGAGAGTCGAGAGCTCATTCGGTGTCTAAGGGTCCTCCTAGGTCTTAGATGAAATTACAAATCGCCCCCCATGCCTCTACACAACGCCCCCATTTTTTTCTGGGTATCTTGCCTTCCTCCTTTAGGCTTGCAGCGCCCACAAGGGGGCGTTATCGCCCACTTTGGGAAAGGCTGATTAGATGAAAAGGTCTAACTGAATAAAAATTATGAAGAACATCATCTCCTTCAAAAACTATGTACAGTCAGTTACAGCAATTAGCTGACCTTCCTTTGCATAAATGGTTGAGATTTTTTAGAATACGAATCAATAGAATTTTATCATTCTTAATTTTATTTAAATACCTACACGAAATCTACCCAAAACTAGAAAAATATGGAAATAATACGATTTGTGAGTAAAAAAAACCTCAACAATTTGACCAAAGGGCTAGCTAATTGCTGTACCTGACTGTACATAAAAAGTCAAGATGATGTGGTTTTGTCAAGCAAAATACCACTATGTGTCTCGCCCGATAAGTTTATTTTATGTTTTTGATGTTTTGTAATAAATGGATGGCAACAGGTCATGGCATGTAAGCTATTATTATTTTGTTTTCAGTCACAGGATGGATCAGAAGATGAAGAATTATTAACTGGAGAGCTGGATGCTGTGGATGATGCAACTGACTCCGAGCATGAAGATGAGGCTGGAGCCGCTTCTGATCATGAACAAGATGTAATTTTGCAATTGCTGTTTTAGACATTTTATTCTATAATTTTATTTGTTTAAAGTGATTGGCACCAACTTCTATTCTTTTAAAGTCGAATTTTACTTTTCTTAGTAAATTATTTTAATTTTCAATTTTGAGTGGCATAAACAATACATAGACAGACGATAACAGCTTCCAGCAATTGGGACGGGAGCCTCAGGATCTTTGGAAAAAAAAAAAAAAAACATTAATATAAATTCACAATATTAGCATCAATATTGCCGAACATACAAAAAATCTGTTGAATTGAGAACTTTCTCCTTTTCTTGAAGTAGGTTTTAAGCAACAGATAAATAATCATTAACATTTAAAACACAGTCAAATAATATAAGGGGTTGCTAATTTCCATAGGAAGTCCTGTTTGATGACAGTCGGGACTCCACCTTTGGAGATGACGACCAGGCAGATATTCCTTCAGAACAATCATCAGTAAGTGTTTACTTTGTTTTTCTTATGTACTGTGCATGCAATACTCATATCTGTGGTAACGTTTAATAAAGGCTCCTTTATGTATAATGTGATCCATTGTTTGAGTGTCACTACAATAATTGGTTAGCCGTTTATTACCGAACTTTGGGCACATTGTTTGTTAGCAGAATATATTTGGGCCAAAGGTAAATCATAATATGTCCTGCAGCTGGGTGTGCCTATTGATATAGGCCTCCTCCAACTGTCTCCATTGTGCTCTGTCCTCTGCAACTCTGGTCCAGTATGGCCACAGGGTTAGATGGTTATCGTCTTCCCATATTGTTTTTGAGCGCCCCCGTTTTCTAGTCCTGTTTCTTGGGTTCCACAGGGTCACTTGCTTGCTTGTTTTTGTTTTTTGCGTCGAAGATGTGTCCTGTCCAGCCAGTATATTTCAAATGGTCTATATGAACCAATATATCCGTAACTTTGGTTTTTCTTGTTATATCTGTATTTCAGATTTTTTCCATTAGTTTGGATTCCTTACATGTTTCTTTCCATCGTCCTTTGACGTTTTTCTAGTTTCGCACTTTGATTGACTGCAAGCAACCAAGTTTCGCAGCCATATGTCATACAGGGAAGAATGCAAGTGTTGTAAGTTTTCCTCTTGATATGCATGCTTAAGTCTTTGCTCTTCATTATTTCCTTCAGAGACCAGTATTTTTTCCATCCATAGGCTATTCTTTTGTTAACTTCCTTGGACATTAAGTCATTGCGGGAGATAATTTGTCCTAGGCAAAGAGATTAAAGATACAATAGAGAGGCTATGCAAAAAAGTGTCATACAAAAACTGTGATCCCATGTCTCAGTGACGCCATCTAGCATAATATAGCAAAATTAAAGCGGCAATTGGAAACATCATAACACAAAAAACAGCAAACATTAATTAATTTATTCAGCTATCGCTCGGTAGGTGGCCAGTGTTGGCAGATCCGATTTTCAATACTTCACGGCGATCTGAATTATAATTAATTAAACACAGTAGTATTTCTTATACACACGTATTAACATCGCGTTTTTTTTTAAATAGAATAAATATTTTTTAGAAATATTGTTATTCTGCAAGGAGTATCTCGTACTCGCCTGAGTAGTTAATGTTGACAGTACCAGGTATAGCTTTGTTCAGTAACATCGCTGTGAGCGTCTCGCGCTCCTGGCAGCTTCTCATTCAGATAGTAGCGTGGAGATAACGTTACTAAAGACATCTCGTGTCACTGAAGAGATAATGCTTTAACAAGATTGCAGCGCACATGCAATTTGCAGTTCAGTTAAAGCCAGGCATTCCCGCACATTAGGGTTGTGGGTGGCCTCAGGATCTAAGTACATCCAATATGGGTATGGACTAAGAGTCTGCTTCTGATCAGTTCTAATGTATCTATTTTATCTTCTTCCTGTTGAAGTCTTTGATGAATGCCGCGGACGTCTCTAGTTTCCGCTAACGGTACACATAATACACTTTCTATCACTTAGAATAGTTAACCTTTTGTATTTTGTAACATTTTACTAGTATAATATAAGTAAAGTGTACTTTAAACTTAATAAAAATGAATAATTTGACGAGAAAGAAATTTTTCTTGCGATGTCTTGCCGTGCGAAAAAAAAAGTGACATGTCTGTGTTACCAACAGACAAGTCACTTTTTTTTTTCGCGCGTACTTTACTCTCAGTAACGTTACTTAAATGTACTGACTGAGTGAGAAACTACACTAGTGTGGCACGAGATGCATTTAGCGACGTAATTCTACATACTTAGCTAACCCTA
Source organism: Dryobota labecula (assembly GCA_947523025.1). Lineage (NCBI taxonomy): Eukaryota > Metazoa > Arthropoda > Insecta > Lepidoptera > Noctuidae > Dryobota > Dryobota labecula. The sequence goes on from OX383297.1 coordinate 25,825,091, forward strand.
GTGTACTCGATATGACAGGTGAGTCCCATTTCTATGATATAGGTTAAGAAAATGTAAAAAGGTGGTTCAGTATGCCTTAAATTAAGAGCATGAAAGCTGCGAGACGGCCTTACCTAACCCTGCACATTGTCTGTGCGTCATAAACTTGTAAAAGCATTATACTCCCTTAGTGAGTGCGAAATACTAAGTCGCTATCTAGATTGTTATCAGTGAGTATGAAATACTCTTAACAGCATTATGCATGCAGTACACCCCTTGTCACCTCTCCATTGAGTACGAGGTGCTCTCAGTAAAGTTACTGACTGGATGAGAAAGTACTGATTACTGATGTAATTCAACATAGCTATCGCTGGTATGTACATGACATGACAGGTGAGTCCCATTTCTATGTTATAGGTTAAGAAAATTTTAAAGGCTGGTTAAGCTAAAAAGGCCGCGAGACAGCCTTACTTAACCCTATGCATTGTCTGTGCATTATAAACTTGCAAAAGCACTATACTCCCTTTGGGAGTGCGGGATACTAAGTCGCTACCCGGCTTGTTATCAGTGAGTATGAAATGCTCTTAACAACATTAACTCGTTAAGTTGTTAGCTGAGACATATTTACCATAATATACACATGCCTACCACGAGATGGTCATATCATGTTATCTCAACACTGTGATCTAGCTTTCACATCAAAGAGGATATTATGAAAGTACACCTTGTCCTGACCGATTATCTTAACTAATATTACACATGCCTGCTACCGACATAAACACCAGCCCAATAAAATGCTATTATATTTCTGTTTATGGCTATGATGCTGAGTTACCATTGTTAACAAACAAATATACATACTTAAAACAAATCACCATGTACAAGATACTCAGTGCTTTTATGAGGTATAAGCACTAGGTGGTTTTAATCAAACTGACAAACGATATCTATCTAGCAAATTAAAATTATAAAAATAAAGGTTGTCTGTAAAAGATCGCTTTTAGCGATAAGACCGCCCATTGTGACACCCTTTGTAACAGTTCTACATTTATATCTGTAATTTTGATGGTGTAGGTACATAATAAAGAGTATTCTATCTATCTATCTATCTATCTATCTATTATAAAGCAAAATTGCATAAACTTTGTACTCATACATTCAAATATTAGTACAAGATACTTTGTTAACATGATTCTGTGATATAATGGCTGACGACAAATGCTTCAGCTACGTATGGCAATCCTTGATCTCAGACATAACTGAAATGGACCAAACATACGAAGTGCTATTTTATGTTCCCCTATCTATCTATTCATGAGGTGAAAGCCTTATTCCCAGATTCCTCCTAAACTGAGGGGAATCTGGGAGGGGACAAGGAATTGAGATATTCCAGAAACAAACCGGACTGGTCACCTCTATCATAGCGAATGCAATGACTGATTATGCCAATGAAGAAAATAAGACAAACAAACTTTTGATTAACTTGGCTGATGCAACAAAATGACAATGTTCAAAAGTAATATCTCTAATTGACATGAATTTTAATTATACTATTTAGTAAACAAACAGATACAATAACAAACTTGAGTATACAATCTTATAGATACAAACAATAACAATTAACCAAATAACATTAAAACCAGAAGACACTGATTCTCATAATAATAATATTAAAAACAAAAAGGAATGTCTGTGGTGGATCTCAATAACAACCCGGCCTATATCTACACTCCAAAATAACAATTCATAAGACTGATCCTGGAATGTTCCAACCAAATGCTGACAAAACAGCTACACTGATCCTGTCATTGACTGTTGGTACAACAATATAATAAACTATTTGATTCCGATCAAATTCAATATCTTAACTTCTCAATACTTTTACAGTTAGTAAATACTGAGATCAATTAAAATGCATTACAGACTAACAAAGAAACATATATTTCAGACCTAAACAAAAAAGACAATTCAGTTTCACTTTGAATCTAAAACAGTTACTTAATCCCTTCTAGGGCTGTGACAAATCTACTACCTATACTTTATTGACCCTATCATTATACACCAACAATTTGTACACTATTCAATTATTGCTCATTATGAACATAGATAGGTACTTAAGTATATGATTTCATCCGATGGGTAGGTACCCCTATAACTTAGGGCTACCTGCAAGATTTTTCCCATTACGAGATAACCAATAAAAGGTTAATCATACATATGTTTTCTAATAACTCCCATATTAGAACTTTCATACTTCAACAGTACCTACCTTATAGCTCTGCTGTACTTACTAAATCACCAGTAGTGAGTGACAATTACCGAAACAAGGTTTTCTACCAACCAACTAAGATTATTTACTTGTATACATCAAGACTGTCCTAAAACATAATACCTATAAATACCATTCTACGCGTATTTAGATGTTTGCACATGACAAACATAGTATTTGAATTGTTAGGTTCGACTAATATGTTATTTTTAATTAAAACATGTGCCTTGAAATACCTTATTAAAACAAAAGTCAAAATATTAGTGACGTACTGACCTCACTCGCTTTACATAACATCAGCCCTTTTTTCTCGAAGGGCCGGGCAGAGATGGGAGATCTTATTCAATGGTTATAAAATCAAAATGTCGAACCAAATATTGAACCATTCTAAATATTTAGCAGTAGATAGACTTTAATGATAACTACAACACTAAAGTGAAATTGTCAAGTAAACAAAGAGGGGGGGAGTGCACTGTGAGGTGAGGACAAAATATTGACGGATTGTGATTAGGACATGAACAAATTACTTTACACTAAAACCATCAGCTCACCAAGTACACATTGTAGCTAATTATACAACTCCCTCACTTAAATTATATACCTAACTCATTCAATAATTTAACTTTGTATATACATAATTATGTATATTAGGCGAAGGAAAAGAGATTACTTTTTTCCATTAGCTCTCAACTTCTCAACTAAGCATTTCAAATGTCCACAAAGGGAAATTAGCCAAATTAGTTAGAAACTTTCTCCTACCCAACACAACCTACTAAACGGTACCTATGGTATATTAAATGATGGGTGGTAAACAACCTATTAAATGGTGCTTACAAAACCTAAGATTGATTAAGTTATAAAAGCTTACTCTGCTAAAAGTATATTTAAGTATATACAATCATAATCATAAAACAGCTAGCACTAATGATGCAGCTGATTAAAAAAAAAAAAAATATTCCTCTAATGCACAATTCAACATAATTCATTAAAGAGTTTATGAGCTTATTGTCAACTCATGCATTATGTCCCACAATGCATCTCAAATAAGTGAAACTTTATGCTTACAGAGACATTACGACTGATACGAGGGCGGCACTGAAAATTTCGGGAATCAAGGAAGAGACACAACATTACTATTTAAAATGTATTTATTGCTTTTCGAAGTATTCTCCGCGAAATTTGACACATTTTTCCATACGATGGAACCAATCATTGAAGCAACCATTCCATTCGGAAGTTGGGGTCTCCAAAATGGCCGTTTTGTAGGCCTCCACAGCTTCTTCAGGTGATGAAAATCTCTGTCCACGCAATTTATTCTTTATTTTAGGGAAAGTATAGGAATCATTAGGGCTTAGGTCGGGGCTGTACGGCGGATGGTCTAATAATTCTATGTTTTCTTGCTCTAAAAACTCTTTTGTTCTGTGCGCGGTGTGAGAACTCGCATTGTCGTGATGGAGGATGATGCGGCGGTTGCAGTTCTCTTTACGGAGTTCAGAAAAGACCTGTGGCAAACAAATGCTAGCATACCATTCTGCATTAACCGTTCTTTGTCCCTCAAGAGGAATAGTCGTAACATGGCCGGTTTTGGAGACAAACGTGGCCACCATTTTTTTTGCATCACTCCGTGAACGAACAATTTTTGTTGGCTCTAACTCATTTTCGAACACCCAAACTCGTGACTGGTTTTTTGTTTCGGGTTCGTACGCATATATCCAGGATTCGTCACCTGATACGATGTTGTATACAGCATTTGAGGATCCTGCGTGGAATCTTTTGAGAGTTCTGACGCACCAAGTAACGCGAGCCGCTTTTTGCTCTTCACAGAGCGAATGCGGTATCCATCGGGGAAACAACTTTTTTACACCTAATTGTTCATGCAAGATTATTTGTATTTGACTCATGCCAATGTCTAAGGTTGCCTGAATTTCGCGGTATGTCACATGTCGATCTTCCTCAATCAGCTTACGCACAGCATCAACGTTTTCTTGGGTGACTGCAGTTTTTGGACGACCTTGACGGGGATCATCACTGAGCTTGACACGGCCACGTTGAAATTCAGCAAACCAGCGATAAATTGGGTTTTGGATGGGGCTTCATCACCAAATGCAGAAATCATCCGGTCAACACACTGTTTTTGTGTTAAACCACTTCGAAAGTCATAATAAATCATCGCTCTTGAATTTTCTCGAGTCAATTTCATTTTCTCAACGACTAAACAAGTTTGACAAAACCTTGTGACAAGACCGAGAATCTTTTTTTAAATAAATAAATGGTATTCGATTTTTAAAACCAAGGAGTTTTCAATTAAAAAGATTTTAATATGACAGGAACAGTAGAAATATTCCATTCCCGATACTTTTAGTGCAGCCCTCGTATTCTCAACCATCACAAATATAATTATTCCTGCGGGGTAATTGTGTAACACACTCACAGCAGGTCCCATACGTTCGTTGCGCCGTTCACTGGTTGATCGGACGAGGTTCTCATGCATGTCAAGCAGTGCGTTGGCAATGTCCTTCAAAATTATTCAGATTGCAGTTATACAGAAAAAAATCTAGGAAAACCTACATAGAAGCTAGCTAGCCTAAAGGTGCGCTTACACGGGCAACTAAAATTGCTCAATCCTGATCGATTCTCGTCAACTATGGCGTCACGACTACATCCTGCAATTTAGGGCGATGGCAACATGTAACAACCTGTTGCCAGATATGAGGGCGGCACTGAAAATTTCGGGAATCAAGAAAGAGACACAACATTACTATTTAAAAATGTATTTATTGCTCTTCGAAGTATTCTCCGCGAAATTTGCCACATTTTTCCATACGATGGAACCAATCATTGAAGCAACCATTCCATTCGGAAGTTGGGGTCTCCAAAATGGCCGTTTTGTAGGCGTCCACAGCTTCTTCAGGTGATGAAAATCTCTGTCCACGCAATTTATTCTTTATTTTAGGGAAAGTATAGAAATCATTAGGGCTTAGGTCGGGGCTGTACGGCGGATGGTCTAATAATTCTATGTTTTCTTGCTCTAAAAACTCTTTTGTTCTGTGCGCGGTCTTGTTCCCCCGACCCACCCCGTCGCAACACATTGCCTGCCCGTGCTTTTACTTCGTTTTCGCATAAACTTTCATTAAAAAAAAATGGTGTTCTAGTTAATAGGAATGTAATTCTTCCTCAAGAATTGGGCTGTAAAATGCAAAAAGATTTTTTCAAATCCAACTCGCATTTCCAGAGATTAGCGCGTTCAAAAAACAAAAAACCGGCCAAGTTCGAGTCGGACTCGCGCACGAAGGGTTCCGTACCATCCATACAAATCCTTATCCTTACTGATATTATAAATGTGAAAGTAACTCTGTCTGTATGTCTGTCTGTCTATCTGTCTGTATGTTACGTTTTCACGCCTAAACCGCTGAACCGATCGACCAGGGATATAGAGAAGGACATAGGCTACGTTTTTTACGCGATAACCGACATCCACGCGGGCGGAGCTAAAAAAACGTCAAAAAAATCATGTCCGTTGTATGGGGGGCTCCTTAAATATTATTTGTTTCTGTTTTTTAGTATTTGTTGTTATAGCGGCAACAGAAATACATCATATGTGAAAATTTCAACTGTTTAACTATCACGGTTCATGAGATACTGCCTGGTGACAGACGGACAGACACACAGACAGACAGACAGACGGAGAGCGGAGTTTTAGTAATAGGGTCCCATTTTACCCTCTGAGTACGGAACCCTAAAAACTAACTCTTCAGCTTTAGAATAGACTACCTCGCAGAGTTGATCATTATTTTGCTGCGGAGTTATTATGAAACAGTTATATCTCCTAAGATATTCATTGAAATTAAATGATGTAAGGGCAACTTTGTTCAAAATTAAATACTTGTGATGAATAACGTATTTATTTGGATAAGGATTAATACCATGTTTATGAAAACTCCTTCGCAAATAATGCATTAATTTCGAACAAATTTGATTACCATAAAAAAGGTTATAGTGAGTCAATCTTAAAAGATAGACATATGCTGTCGCGGACTTTTTTTTAGAAAATTTTAAGAGTACAATTCCATCATACATGATATTTGCGTAACTTAAACCGTTTACGCAGCGCACGCAACGGAAGCTCTCAAAAAGGAATAATTTTTCCCGTTTTTGCAACATTTTTGATTTATGCTCCGCTCCTTTTGTTTGTAGCGTGATATTATATAACCTATAATATTCCTCAATAAATGGACTATCCAACACAAAAAGAATTTTTCAATTCCAACCAGTAGTTCTTGAGATTAGCGCGTTCAAACAAACAAACAAACTCTTCAGCTTTGCCAACCAACTAATACAAACGATTATATATCGCGCTCTTTCTAATTGACTAAGTATGAAAGAGTACGATACACGGGTGTGTGTGAATGTGTTTGAAATGTCTTTATAGAAGAAGGTCATAAGTGCGACTGGTTTTGATACTCTATAACTTTGTGAGATTGCCACTTCAGTTCTGACTGATACTGTACGTTAAGGACAGGATAACATACTATATCCATTTTATTGTCTTTTTGTAGGTATTTGTATGCCGAATTTTACTCTTAGAAATACGATTACGATAACAATACGCTATAATATCAGAAGCTATTAGCCAAATTATGTTCGTAGATATAAATAGCTATATTTTAAACAATAAACAAGAATATTTATCATAAAAACATTACTAAACACGGCGGCCATATGATCAAAATTTGTGCATTCCAAAACTTTCGTTACTTTTTCACTGACATATTTATCACTTTTCGATAAACTAACACTCAATATGAAATCTACACTTATTTCTCACTAATTCTGTATAGGATTCTTCTTTGATTAAACCGTTTTCTCATTGAATCCATTACTTTACGCACGTACAACCTTGATGAATGTTTGTTTACATTATGCGTCGCGCCACACCGCCACACGACCATAGACGTATTTTATTTTCTGTTTTTTTCGTTCCTTCAGTGGTGTTCCCGCTAAAATGTATTAATACCGGTTAAGTATTATTATTCGATTAATCGAATTCTACAGCCAGATTATGTTGCAAGTACAAAATAAATGTCAAATATTTCGTCCAATTGCGAACGTGACCCTTAGAAAAGTTATGCACCAATGGTGTTCTCTAGACATTTCGAGCGTCACATTATCTCAGCACAAACGGTGTATCATGCGACATTTCGGAGGTTAATTCGTTTTGTTTTCACATTGTTGGTACTCCCGTGAATTATTTTAAAATTAATATTAGTGTCGCATTTTTATTTCGTGTTGTAATTTGGTAAAATTGATTGCTTTAAGAATTTGAGTGAATTTTTTTATTTTGGTTTTATATAAGTACTTTTATTATATTAAATCATTGTCATTTGTTTCGGTTTCTAATCACATAGTGAATCACTTTAAAATTAATATTAAGTTAGAAATTTGAGATATAGCCTGGGATATGGAGAAGGACATGGGGTACTTTTTTATGCGCTAACCGACATCCATGCGGGCGAAGCCGCGGGCAAAAGCTAGTATATAATAAATACGTTATTTCAATGTCGACTATATAAAAAAAAAAACGTGTGTAATAATAATGACATAAGCTAGGAGTACCTCCACGCGGTGAAGGCGGTAACAGTAATATTACTGGCTAAAACTCCCATTTAATTAATGAGAATGCCTTCGGGCTGAAGCGTATAATTAATTAATTATTGTTTTTTTTTTTAATTTCAGGCTTGTACAATAAAGCCTAAACAAAAAAAAAATAATAATAAACGCTATCACGAACCGGCTCTGTAAATACTTTATCACGAAATTATAACCCCAAAATAATTTAAATAAAAAATACGTTCTAAACTAAAACTCGACTACTGAAAAATGACGCTCTAAAACGTATGAAACAAGAAAATATTCTCACCTGAAATTGTTATGTACAAACTATTCAATATTTATCGTCTATTAAATTCGCCGGGGACGGTCAACTGGCGATCTTCTTGTGTATGTCACGCACTGCTGTGGCGAAGTCATCGAGAAACACGGCGAAGCACTTGCTGTATCGCTTGATATCTCGAAGGCCTTTGACAGGGTCTGGCACGCTGCACTACTCAGCAAGCTTCCTGCTTATGGCATCCCAGCTGATTTTTGTAGCTGGATATCAGACTTCCTGAGTGAACGGTCGATCAGAGTAGTCGTGGACGGCTGCTCCTCTGACCTTATGGCTATTGATGCCGGAGTTCCTCAGGGATCTGTTCTCTCTGCAACTCTTTTCCTGCTGCACATCAATGACCTGCTTCTGCCTGTTATTGGTGGGTACGCGGATGACAGTACCGTTTCAGAGAGATACTTGTCCAGCGCAAAAACCAGCGAGGCTGAACTTCGTTCCCTGAGAGAGGCCATGGTTGAGCGGACTGATTTGACCTTGAGTCTTGTTTCCCAATGGGGTGATAACAATCTGGTCTCTTTTAATGCCACCAAAACACAGGCGTGTCTCTTTACCGCTAAAAGGAGTCGTTTTGATCAAACTCCTACTTTTCGGGGTACATCTGTTCCTGTAACTGATCGGCTCGAGCGCCTCGGCATGGAGTTGACATCTAGTCTCAACTTCGGCTCCACCATCGAGTGCAAAGCTCAAACTGCGGCCAAGAAACTGGGCGTCCTAAATAGGGTGAAGCGATACTTTACGCCTGGACAGCTTTTAACCCTTTACAAAGCACAAGTCCGATCCTGCATGGAGTATTGCAGCCACCTTTGGGATGGCTCAGCAAAATACCAACTTGCTGCGCTTGACTCGGTGGAACGCAGAGCTAAGAGGCCCATTGGCGACGTAAAACTGGTGGATGCCAAGCTTCACAGCTTGGCTCATCGCCGCAAGGTTGCCTGCTTGTCGGTCTTCTACAGATTGTACTTCGGCGAGTGTGCCCATGAACTCCACGACCTCATTCCACCGGCCTCCTTCTACCATCGGACATCTAGACTCACTGCAAGTTACCACCCCTACCTAGTTAATATTCCACCAACTCGCACTAAGCGTTTTCAAACGTCTTTTATAATGCGCACAGCGGAACTCTCTGCCTGCGTCTGTGTTTCCGAACGCATGCAACCCTAATCTATTCAAATTGAGAGTGAACAGGCTTCTTCTGGGTAAACTCACTCCATCGTAGACTTTGTCTCTGTCATCCAGGCCTAGACTAAAGTTAAGAGCAAACTAATAGTAGAATTAAAAAAAAAAAAAAAACAACTTCCACGTAATATATTTTAATGTATTTAGTACACATTCATAGTGATGTTCCGAGGATAGCCGTGGTCGTATGCCACTTTGCCCTAAAGCTTATGATCGCTTACTATTGTTAGAATGTATTGTTTTGTTAGGGTAGGTGGCATACGACCACGGCTATCCTCTGAACATCACTATGAATAAAATCTTCCGTAACTATGAGGTGGTTGTTGTGTTATTTCTTTACAATATCTGATAGGTTGATGTAGAAGTCTTCAATGTCACGTTTCGATGCTGTGTGGGTGAGTTGACGTATAAATTAAAATGATTGGCTTTAGGATCTCACAGATTCAGAAGCTGATGATGAGTCAGAGGAGGATGATGATGATGACAGTGACGAGCAGGAGAGCAGTGATGATGATGAAGAAAGTGTGGACAGCGGGGCAGAGTCAGGAGTTACTCATACACACTCTGGTGCCAGTGACTCAGAAACAGAGACACCTGCCAAGGGGACAAAACAGAAAGCTTCCAAGAACACAAAACAGAAACCTGTTAAGGAAATAAAACAGAAAACAAAAGCACCAAAGCAAGACAAAACAAAAAGCAAAACTGATGCCAGCATTGATCGCCTAGCAGATACTATTAAGAAAGCGAGTGTACATATACAACCTGTAGGACAAAAAGGTAAGTCTGAATTTTCTTACAATTTCTTATACGTGTCACTCTGTTCATTTAATTTAGCAGTTTTATGACAAAGTTCAAGTTGCGGTACTGCGGGTCTGCGGTAAATCCCAGTGACATGAAGTGTGTGCGTTGTGTGCAGACGAGTACGAGTCGGGCGACACGTCGGACGAGGAGGACCGGCGCAACACCGTGGGCGACGTGCCCATGTGGTGGTACAACGAGTACCCGCACGTGGGCTACGACCTGGACGCGCGGCGCATCGTGCGCCCGCCGCAGCGCGACCAGATCGACGAGTTCCTCAAGTGAGCGCCGCGCCAACTGTCTGTGGCCTGCCAGCTGCCCTCCTAACCATCAGTTGTTTCTCCGCAGGAAATGCGAAGACCCCGACTTCTGGCGCACGGTGCGCGACCCCAGCACGGGGCAGGACGTGGTGCTGAGCAAGCAGGACCTGGAGCTCATCCACAGACTGCGCGAGGGCCACGTGCCCGACGCCGCGCACGACGATTATCAGGTATGTACTGGCACAACACGGAACCTTTTAAAAATGACAATAGACATCACTAAAATTAGTACTTAACCAGAAAAATCCCACCAACTGCTTCATTACCAGCTTGTATTATCCCACTGCTCCAACTCTTTTCCTGCGTCACCTCGAACCAGCCCTCCATACCAGCCTATGCCTAAAGCGTGAGCGTGTCGCAGCCGTGGGTGGAGTGGTTCTCGCGCGAGGTGCTGGCCGCGCCGCTGCGCGCCTTCCCCGAGCACAAACGCTCGTTCCTGCCGTCGCGCTCCGAGCAGCGCCAGGTGGCGCGCATCGTGCACGCGCTCAAGATGGGCTGGACCAAGACCCGCAAGCAGATCGCCGACGAGCGACGGAAGAAGAGGGTGAGTGCCACGGACTAGTCTCTGCTTGTAGTCGTACTTCGTTCGCGGAACTGTGATTCTAAGCCAGCGAGTTTCAGGAGAAGAGCTTCTACAACCTGTGGGGCTCGGCCACCAGCGAGGAAGAGGCGCGACAGCGAGGCATCCACAAGCACATCCCCGCACCGCGCCGCGCGCTGCCCTCGCACGCCGAGAGCTACAACCCGCCGCCCGAGTACCTGCTCGACGCTAAGGAGGTACTGTTTACATTACATACAGCTTTCCAAAGAAAAGTTTGCGCTTCGGGAACCATCTTTTATCTTCAGAAATACGAACGCGCGATGATGAAATCATCATGGTTACAACCATGGAAGTACTCACAGCTTCATCAACTAGGTACCCCCACAGAGTACATTTATTTATAGGAGGATAGAGACGTCACTCGAACATTTCATGGCGCCCTCTAGGAATAGTTACTAAAAATAAAAAATTAGATACAATGTCACATACTTTATTTCAATCTTTTTTTTACAATAATATAATATAATAATAATAATCGTTTAATAATAATCGTTTATTTATATTATTTTATTATTTTTTATACAATATTTGAAGGCCAAGTCCTGAATTTTGTCTTCCACATCATAATCTTCACGTGATCCACATAATAATTTATTTATATCTTTACACCAATTATATACAGCGTGGCGCCCCAATGGCGACATTAATTTAACACACGTATACGGTTTCGCGTTTTAATTTAATAGCGAAATTTTAATTTTATTAAACGTCATTATTTTTTTATTTATTTACTATTTTCTAAAATACCAACTTGGAGCAACCTGTACGTAGCACAGAGCTCATTTGCCGGCGTCACGGTTCATAACATTGCATCAATGAAATAAAAACGAAAAAGAGATAGTCTGTTGTTGGCGACCGGCGCCGGCGCGGCGGCGAATCGTGCCCGCCACGAAGAATGGACAGTGGTACAAAACATTTTATCATATTTATTTTTTGTAAATAATCATCTATGAAATTAAAGTGAATTAATTATAAGAACTATGCAAACAAAATACCGTTGCCAAACCATGTTTTATGTAGTGTCTCGGAGACACGGCCTATGATCGTCATAATCAGCCCTTTTAAGTCCACTGATAGACGTAGGCCTCCCAAAATCGATTTCCACTCGAAACAGTTTACAGCCGTTTTCATCCAAAATGTGGCTAGATATGCTACATACAATATGAATCTATGAATGAGAGTTGTATGATAAGTGTTGTTAAAGATGTAAAAAATTTGAAAATGTTTGGATCTCCTGCATTGTTACCAGTATCATAAAATATTTTATACCAGAAAAACTCCTTTTTTTAATAACTTTGTTTTAAACCGAAAATTTATAAAAATAATTACGGTATGATTATTTTTTTTATTATTATTTCTTTAATTCAGTACTTAAAAGAAAATGGAACCCTTTTCTTCGCCATTTTATGTGAATTACCATTACGAAGATATTTTTTTCCTATGTTATCCCCTTTGTTTACATAAATTATCTGAATTTGAGACTTCGGGTATAAGTGAAGTTCCTTAGTGCAAGCCGGGCCTGTGTCTTTGACACACTAATCACTCACGCGCATCAACTACATACGCCGTGTAAAGGTTTTGTGAATCTTTCGCGACAAAAACGCTTACATATCTATTGTTGAAAAGTATTTATTTTTGTGTAATTTGGATAGTTATTATAATATGGTACTTCGATAAAGACGCTTTGATTTGTTTTCGTTAGATTTATCTAGTAGGTACCTACATCTTTTGCGATAAGAACGCTTTTATTTGTGTTATTAGTGCTTTGTGTAAAGTTGTGATCGTGATGGCAAATATACATCCGAACTACACGGCAGCCGAATATGCGGACATGATCCTAATTTACGGAGAAGCCCATCAAAATGCCGCCCTTGCGATAAGGATTTATCGCGAGAGATATGGCAATTCGAGACAATGCCCTACTAATCCTCACACTATTGTAGGAGCTCTTCAGCGCATTCGGGAAAACCGGCCAATAGATCCTACTTAGGTCTCAACCTCAACACCCAGATCGACCGCCTACACGGCAAATTGCAACGCAATTGCATGAAAATGTGGTACATTATTTTGAAGAGCAGCCGAAAGTTAGCCTCCGCCAATGCGCCCGGCATTTTCACGTGCCGTAAAAACAATAAAAGTTGTGATTAATTGTGATTGTGAATTGTGATAGTGGTAAATAACTGATAAGAGAGGATTATAAGTGATTAGTGATTGTTTACGCATCTCCGCCCTGCACTCGAACTGTGGTGCGAACGTAGGTACTACGTGCGCGGCCGCGCGGTACTTTGATTTGAATGCCGTCAAAGCATCGAACAAAGCACGCGCGTCACGTGGTTGCCAGCGCGCGAAGTGGGCGTTGCCACTCCTAGTAGAACGTAAGTAGTTTCATGAATGAATCTGTACACAGAGTGATACCAATTGTGGTTACTTTTTTATTATTTAGTTTGTTTGAAAATTAAAAATTTTCAATTAATGATTAATTTTTTCTTATTATATTTTTTATCGTTACTGGTCACTAGCCCTACTCACGTGTTAAATTAATGTCGCCATTGTAGCACCACGTTATATAAATAAATTAATACACAAATCTTAATTTTTTATAGAACACTAAACAACACAATAACAATGCGTTTCACAAACAAGTAAACGGTCCAGATTTTCGTGCAATAGATAAAGAGATGTCGTCGGTATCCAATACTTTTCCAGGTCGATGTTTAGAAGCAAAATCGTCAATGTCCATACAAGCCAAGTCGTCAAGAAAAATCCACAATTAAATCGAAGTACATCCATTAGCAAAATTTTTACAAATGACATGGCCGGATCCTGCCCCCAAAATCAATTTATTATGTACAGTAATTATTATTATATGAAAATTACTTCTTAAATATACTAAAATAAATCGATTACATTTCTCTAGAACAGGCGACAAAAAATGCCAAAAAAATATGTGTGTTAATTGATTTTGTGTGGTTTTTAATTTCGACATATTAGACAGTAATGCAATACAATTCATTTGTGTTTGGATACACGTATATGACATATACTGTATCTGTAGCTCTGAAAGTTCTTGAAGGTGAGATTTAAATTTTAAAAACACGACTGCCAGAATCGTATTGCTAAGGTACCTATAAAAGTCAACTTTTTCATGATTATCGCAGACACCATTTTCCGAGCTGCCGAAGCCCAAACATAATGACTGTCATGATGTGGATCACGTTACGAATTATGCATCGACAGTAACATATTCAAGAGTGTGTATCTGAACGTCCTAGTTACTTTGACGTTTAAACTGCGCGCGCACACGATGCTCTGTCTAGAGATGGGTTGTAACAGGTTAAACACGATATCTGTTATCACTGTTACTGTTACATAAAAATAACAGATCCGAACATCTGTTATTAAATAACAGCCTGTTATTTTTGTACGACAGTAAGAGTTTCGAAGTAAATAATAGTGTTTCTCTTTTTAGCAAGGGTCCTTTCTTAACAAGGAAGAGAGAGAAATTGATAAGCTTGCAATATTGCTTGTGTAACAGCCGTCGTAACAGTGTGTGGAGATTGTTATAATGAATTAACAGTAGCAGCCGCTGTAAAAGTTTTTGAGGGTCTGTTATTTTAAGTAACAGATAAGTTATATTGTTAGGAACAATTGAAATTTGTTATTTTTAAATAATTGTTTTTTTTTCTATCTGTTACGATGAAATACGCCTCACTCCTACCAATCTGTCACCTGTCACTCTGTGCCCTATGCTCTGTGCAGTCTCGCGTTGATCTTATCACGTATTAATGATTGTGTTCTCCTCTGTTACTGATCCTCTGTTGGATATTTTAACTTGGCCCCATGCTATCGTTAATCGGTTTTCTTTTACACTTTTTATGTTAATATTCTGCTGTGCATACTGAACTTGTTTGTTTACAATTTGGTTTCTGTCCTGACGCTCATGATGTCAAGGTGCCTGAATTGTAGTGTGGCCACAAATCGAATGCGAAGGCATATTGTAACAACTCTAACACCGCAGTTACAAAATATATTGACTGAATGGTTATCTGTACAAGAGGTATGCACCCACATAGTAATTATTTGCATATTTTCATTAATCATTGTTATTCAAAATATCTAGGCACTTAAAAAAAACCTATTTACTATAACTCTCGCTTCTTCTCTGATCATAAAACTTAAACTATTGTAAAGACATACCTGTAAGCTTTAATATGACGTACCGTAGGTCAATGTACATGAATGTTTTTTGTTTGGGCAAAGCTCTCTAACAATTCCGGCCATGTCCTTTGACACACAACTCTGTGTCAAATTTGTTTTCCTTTTTCTCTTTGCACTTTGACATTTACGCGAGTTGCGATCTTTTTGTTTTCTTAAAAACAGTTAAAAAAATTAGCCTTGCGTTTTCGATGATTTTATACATATAAACAAACTTTGTCTGTTAACACAATTAATTTAAAAGGTGTCTCAACTCCTTATTTTTTTTTATTTGTAAAATAAATATTTGTTATTTTTAGAAAATTTTAGTAAAATGGAACATGTGTTGCGACTAAACCCATGTAAATTTTGAGAACAGCGGCATCTGTCAATACGTAAGTTCCACTAATGTGAGTAAATTAAAAATCTATTATATCGACTCTTTCAGCTACAAAGGGCGTAACTCCAAATCGATCAAACTCAAACCATTTATTTCAATTAAACCATTTACAGGCACTTTTGAATTGTCAAGGATTGGGTCAGTAAGAAAAATGAAACTACATGCAGCTACATTCCCATTCCAAAGGTACCTATGGAGAAGAACGGGCAAGAAACTCCATGGACACTCTTTTAAATTAAATTGTTACAAAAGTATTAGTTACATCTATAGGTAATGTTGAATTTATAACTAAAAGTGAGAACGATGTAAAAATAAAAATAAACTTACATGTTAAAATTAAGCGTCCAGAGTACGAGGGCTGCACTAAAAGTATCGGGAATGGAATATTTCACGGCACGCAAACTTAGAACAAAAAATTTCAAACGTGTACTCTATGGTTGGAAGAATAGAATATGACAGGTCTCCTCGCCCCCTTCTATCACTCGTCTCCCCTCATAGACCCGATGCCAAAACTATAGACAATATACAAATGTCACTGTCAAATTAAGGCGACGGTTGTCGATGTTTTCGAATTTTTCGCTACCGCCATTATCCGTAATGCAGTTTTGTTGTTGATCGTGAAAAATATATTTTTTAATAAGTATTTGTTGTGTTTAATTTACATATTTCTTAGTAGTTCCCCGGTAATACCGATGAGCTCATCTAAGAGCTCATTAGTTATTGGCTGATAAAAGCAAAAAAAAATTGAGATTTGAATACAGTACCAACTGCAACGGGGCAATTGAGGCTGTCTATGTGAGCCTTTGCCAAAAACTCAACACATATATTAAAAAAAAACGAACTGTCATGTTCTAAACTTCCACCTTTTGACAATCTCTACTAACCATTTTTTCTCTATGGGAGTGGGTCGTCTGATACGTAGTATCTCTAAGTAGTCTGTGGAATATTTCCACTGATCCTGTCATATTAAAATCTTTTTAATTGAAAACTCCTTGGTTTTAAAAATCGAATACCATTTATTTATTTAAAAAAAGATTCTCGGTCTTGTCACAAGGTTTTGTCAAACTTGTTTAGTCGTTGAGAAAATGGAATTGACTCGAGAAAATTCAAGAGCGATGATATATTATGACTTTCGAAGTGGTTTAACACAAAAACTGTGTGTTGACCGGATCATTTCTGCATTTGGTGATGAAGCCCCATCCAAAACCACAATTTATCGCTGGTTTGCTGAATTTCAACGTGGACGTGTCAAGCTCAGTGATGATCCCCGTCAAGGTCGTCCAAAAACTGCAGTCACCTAAGAAAACGTTGATGCTGTGCGTAAGCTGATTGAGGAAGATCGACATGTGACATATCGCGAAATTCAGGCAACTTTAGACATTAGCATGAGTCAAATACAAATAATCTTGCATGAACAATTAGGTGTAAAAAAGTTGTTTTCCCGATGGATACCGCAATCGCTCTGTGAAGAGCAAAAAGCGGCTCGCGTTACTTGGTGCGTCAGAACTCTCGAAAGATTCCACGCAGGATCCTCAAATGCTGTATACAACATCGTATCAGGTGACGAATCCTGGATATATGCGTACGGACCCGAAACAAAAAACCAGTCACGAGTTTGAGTGTTCGAAAATGAGTTAAAGCCAACAAAAATTGTTCGTTCACGGAGTGTTGCAAAAAAAATGGTGGCCACGTTTGTCTCCAAAACCGGCCATGTTACGACTATTCCTCTTGAGGGACAAAGAACGGTTAATGCAGAATGGTATGCTAGCATTTGTTTGCCACAGGTCGTTTCTGAACTCCGTAAAGAGAACTGCAACCGCCGCATCATCCACCATCACGACAATGCGAGTTCTCACACCGCGCACAGAACAAAACAGTTTTTAGAGCAAGAAAACATAGAATTATTAGACCATCCGCCGTACAGCCCCGACCTAAGCCCTAATGATTTCTATACTTTCCCTAAAATAAAGAATAAATTGCGTGGACAGAGATTTTCATCACCTGAAGAAGCTGTGGACGCCTACAAAACGGCCATTTTGGAGACCCCAACTTCCGAATGGAATGGTTGCTTCAAAAAAGAATTTTCCAAATCGGTTCATAAACGACGGAGTTATGCCCGATAATACATTAAAAAAAAAATATAAACTTCCGAATTGATAACCTCCTCCTTTTTGAAGTCGGTTAAAAATTGGTTTCATCGTATGGAAAAATGTGTCAAATTTCGCGGAGAATACTTCGAAAAGCAATAAATACATTTTTAAATAGTAATGTTGTGTCTCTTTCTTGATTCCCGAAAATTTCAGTGCCGCCCTCGTAGGTTGTCAAATAGAAACAAAATCAAATAATTAAAATAACCCGTGCCAGCTAAGAGATGACCAGTCCCAACTGACGGCGCCCGTTCACGAACTTGACGCATGGATTAGCACCATTCAGCTCAACAATTTTGAAGGGAGCTAAATGATCCAACACACACGCCACCATCAGCGAGACATCTAAGTGAGCATGACATACTCTCAGCCGCCAGGGCACATTCAAGTCAATGAAAGACATATTACACGGTCAATGGTAGCTCTATAGTACATAGGACTCACACCTGTGCTATGGAATTATATAATACAATGGAGGTTGAGTTTATACAATGCAAAGATAGTCTTACACTCTTCAGCAGCTCCAACATTATTGTCAAATTTTAATCAATTAGTTGAGGTTGTGGAGCAGGACCAGCATTCAGCCAAGCCTTTTTATCAGCGATGTAATCCCCCAACTTATAATATGCCTGCCTGCATAGTGTGCGTTTTATACAAGATTTAAACTTGACTCATTCAGTTGAAGTATGTGGGGAGGAATTTTATTGTAACATTTTAAACAGTACCCCATGAAAGATGAGTCTACTTTAGCCAGTCTGAAACCTGGTTGAACTAATAGGTCCCTATTTCTGGTACTATAAGATGTCTTTGACCTCTTTTTCTAAAAAATTGTAAATTTTTCCTTACGTACATGATGTTTTCGTAGATATATTGACAAGGTACCGTCATGATGTTAATATCCTTAAACAGTTCCCTTAGAGAATCGCGCCTGCGGAGATTATATATGGCTCTGATGGCTCTTTTCTGCAGAATAAAAATAGACTCGATGTCTGCAGCCCGTTCCCAAAGTAAAATACCTGCCGTAAGACATTAAACTATGAAAGTAACTGAAATAAAGAAAAGAAAGAAAGAATAACGTTTATTTGGTCACAGTTCGTGAAACACAAAGTACAAAAAAAATAAAAAGTGAAATAAAAAATGTTATAAAAAAATTGCTGTGTGCCTCACGGCTGGGCCAAAAAGGTTCATTTCAGCATTAATGCCAGACAGATGCTGTCTGACGCTGGTTTTCTAATGAACCTGTAGGGAAATACATAGACTAGCCTCGCGGTATCTACATCAGTAAATTGACGGATTTTTCTAATACCTAGCATATGCTGCTGAACTTAGCCGTCCTGCAAGAGATGTTAAATGAGGACCCCACTGCAACTGTAGTCTTGAATCGAGTGTGATCCCCAGGAAAACAGTTTTATCGACGAATTCTAGTTCCCAGAACCATCCCAGAACTCAATTTTATTAGTATAAAAACAATATAATTATACGAGTAAATAACTCTTTTACTTATAAAATTAAAGCAAAACGAAAGAAAATAATAATTTCTTAAAAGAAAATAATACTTTCTTAAAACAAAATGTATTATTTTCTTTCGTTTTCGCTCATTCTTAAAAGTATGGGATTTGGAGTTACGCCCTTTGTAGCGGAAAGTGTCGATATTGAGTAGTGGAGTAGTGTATCTCCAAAAGTAGAAGCCTACATAAACTGGTCGGTTATAATTCCCTTACTGTTGTTCTAAGCTATAGCACCGTGGGTACCCCTGCAAAAGACGCGCTAGTTCAAATCCGACGCAGCTCAATAAAAGATTTTTTTTTTTTTTAAATATTTTATTAATATTATAAAAAAATAGTTTTCATTAAGTATTCTTAATTTTAATTGTCTCAATTTCTCTTGTGAAAGAAAATAAATATCATTAAAAAAAGAAATGTTTCAGTCTCAAACCTAAACCAGCAGTCGAGAAATAATAATATCACAAATCGACAAAAAAAAAAAAAATATTTGTGTCGAGATATTGTTAGTAGTTTTGTATGAGGTGTGCATTGGCAACACAAAAAACAAATATATATACAAGATACGCGCGAGAAACATAACCCTTCCTTGGCAGTCGGGTAAAAATATTAGTCCTTTTTATGGTTCCGTACCAAAATGGTAAAAAGGAACCCTAATGGTGTGACTCAGTCTGTCTGTCTGTCACAGCTGAATATCTCAAGAACTACTGATGCTATCAACTTGAAATTTAGAATAGTTTTAGATGACGTTTGCCCAACTATTTTGCAAATAAGAAAGAAACAAAAAAGTTTTTATTTTTTTTGCAACAGGGACTGAAAGGTGGTCTTAAAAGTTCGAAATGCCGCTACTAGGGCATGTGGGGTATCATATGAAAGAGCGCTGTTTGCACATTCTCAAACATTTTTTCTTTAGGCTGCATAGTTTTTGACTTTTGATGAAAAATTAAAAAAAATACCGCCCCCCCTTATCTCCGAAGTTTGCATAGAGAAAAATCTGAAATTATTCTATGTGATAGAAGCTACATAGCACACTTTTTCAGAAATCAACAAAAAATACATTAGTTCCTTTATCTGTCAATAGATAGCGCTGACCTAAAACTGCAATATTCTACACCGCAGTGTTAAAATTAACTGACGAATAAAGGCCTCGCCGATGAAAATTTAAAAACATTTCGCGGTTCACAACCCAAATTTCCTTCTTCCTACCAACTCGCAGGTTGCTTTGGGTGAAGCACAGTTGCAGTTTTTTCTTGGCACATAACATTTTAGGTCCTACTTAAACGAATGAAGCTTATGAAGCTATATATGATGGTACGGGACCCTTGGTGCGCGAGTCCGACTAGCCCTTGATCGGTTTTTTTTTCTACGTGTAATTTTTGATCTACCCTCAGTTTTGAATATTGACTGTAATCAGTACTTTCTTGTGCATGATCTTGTCGATACATTTCTATAAATAAATTGTTTTTTAGGGTTCCGTAGTCAACAAGGAACTCTTATAGTTTCGCCACGTCCGTTTGTCTGTCTGTCTGTCCGCACCTTAGCTCAGAGCCTTACCCCTAGTACCCTTTAGCTCCTAGTTGCCTTGACCCTTAGTACTAGAAAGCTGTAGTACACGTAAAGTGGGGCTGATATTTTTTTCTCGTCGCCGTTAATATTTTTTACGGGTTTGTGAATACCATTTTTAGCTTTTTTTTTTTTAGCTTTGAAGTGCTAATTTTTGTTAGAGCCAAGTGTCAAGTTTGCGTGGCATTAATGTTAAAAAAGTAATATCCTGACTGCGATTCGGCTAGAAGACCCTTAGCACATTCAGAGGAAGTACCTGTTCCAACATTTTGTACTATCCGTGAACCATCATTTGAAGAAATCATTAATGAAGGGAGTAGCAACAGTGATTTCGAAGGAATACCATCTACAGAGCCAAAACTTTTTATCTAAGAAGAATTAAATGATTTGCTATGGGATGTTAACTACCTAAAGAATCTGCAGAGGTTTTGGCTTCTAGATTAAAAGAAAAAAGCTTGTTGGCGTCAGGAACAACAGTGACGTTTTATCGTACAAGACAGCAAGACTTGCTACCGGTTTTTGCAATCGGAAAATGATAGTTTTTTGTTCGGATGTGCAAGGCCTTATACTCGAAAAGGGTCTTTCAGAATACCAGCCAAATGAATGGCGTCTCTTTATACACAGCTCTAAATGAAGCCTTAAATGTGCCCTTTTACACAGTGGCAATCAATATGGTTCAGTTCCCATTGCTCATTCAACAAAATTATTTATTTACTTATTTAGCTTCTTACATCTACCATTACAGGATTACCCAATGCGATAAATGCGCCTATCCTCTAACTTAATAAATACTAACATTACATTGGTTTATAACATATTAAAAACATAGCATTCCTTGTGAATTCACTCAGAGAACAAAAAAATAAGTCCGTATCAGTCGCTATGAGGTTGAGCGTGCGGAGTGCACGCGTCAGCGGCGCCTCCCTTAAAAGGTTGGTCCGAGCGCGCCGTTCCACCAGCAGTGGCGGGTGCCTTCTTCGCCACACGTACCCGTCCGGAACACACAGACTCACCTGCCCTAAGATAACTGCATTATGCACCTTTCCTCTCAATAATTTAAATATATATTAAATTAAAGAAAGAATACTCGTATCAAAATATTTCACTTGTGCGAGTCTAATGGAGTATTTGTGTTGATCTAAAAATGATTAACTTCTTATTAGGGCAGCAAAGTACCCATGCTGTTATTGTCTGTGGGACAGTCGTGTAAATAGAGATTAGTCCGTACGTGAGACGATGGAGGTGGGAAAGTAGAATATCATAAATTCACCTTTGGTTTCAAGGGATAAAATCATACTGTCCCCTTGCACATAATGGCCTTATGAAACAACTAGCTTCTGCCCGCGACTTCGTCCGCGTTAAATTTCTTGTTCCCCCGACCCACCCCGTCGCAACACATTGCCTGCCCGTGCTTTTACTTCGTTTTCGCATAAACTTTCATTTAAAAAAAATGGTGTTCTAGTTAATAGGAATGTAATTCTTCCTCAAGAATTGGGCTGTAAAATGCAAAAAGATTTTTTCAAATCCAACTCGCATTTCCAGAGATTAGCGCGTTCAAAAAACCGGCCAAGTGCGAGTCGGACTCGCGCACGAAGGGTTCCGTACCATCCATACAAATCCTTATCCTTACTAATATTATAATTGTGAAAGTAACTCTGTCTGTGTGTCTGTCTGTCTGTATGTTACGTTTTCACGCCTAAACCGCTGAACCGATCGTCATGAAATTTGGCGAAGATATAGCCTGGGATATGGAGAAGGCCTTAGGCTACTTTTTTCCGCGATAACCGACATCCACGCGGGCGGAGCCGCGGGCAAAAGCTATCCATACTAATATTATAAATGTGAAAGTAGCTCTTGTCTGTATGTCTGTCTGTCTATCTGTCTGTATGTTACGTTTTCACGCCTAAACCGCTGAACCGATCGACCTGGGATATAGAGAAGGGCATCGGCTATTTTTTTACGCGATAACCGACATCCACGCGGGCGGAGCAAAAAAAACGGCAAAAAAATCATGTCCGTTGTAATGGGGGGCTCCTTAAATATTATTTGTTTCTGTTTTTTAGTATTTGTTGTTATAGCGGCAACAGAAATACATCATATGTGAAAATTTCAACTGTTTAACTATCACGGTTCATGAGATACTGCCTGGTGACAGACGGACAGACAGACAGACAGACAGACGGAGAGCGGAGTTTTAGTAATAGGATCCCATTTTACACTTTGAGTACGGAACCCTAAAAACTAACTCTTCAGCTTTAGAATAGACTACCTCGCAGAGTTGATCATTATTTTGCTGCGGAGTTATTATAAAACAGTTATATCTCCTAAGATATTCATTGAAATTAAATGATGTAAGGGCAACTTTATTCAAAATTAAATACTTGTGATGAATAACGTATTTATTTGGATAAGGATTAATACCATGTTTATGAAAACTCCTTCGCAAATAATGCATTAATTTCGAACAAATTTGATTACCATAAAAAAGGTTATAGTGAGTCAATCTTAAAAGATAGACATATGCTGTCGCGGACTTTTTTTTAGAAAATTTTAAGAGGAACAATTCCATCATACATGATATTTGCGTAACTTAAACCGTTTACGCAGCGCACGCAACGGAAGCTCTCAAAAAGGAATAATTTTTCCCGTTTTTGCAACATTTTTGATTTATGGTCCGCTCCTTTTGGTTGTAGCGTGATATTATAGTGATATTATAGCCTATAATATTCCTCAATAAATGGACTATCCAACACAAAAAGAATTTTTCAATTCCAACCAGTAGTTCCTGAGATTAGCGCGTTCAAACAAACAAACTAACTCTTCAGCTTTATATATTACGAGGGCGGCACTGAAAATTTCGGGAATCAAGGAAGAGACACAACATTACTATTTAAAAATGTATTTATTGCTTTTCGAAGTATTCTCCGCGAAATTTGACACATTTTTCCATACGATGGAACCAATCATTGAAGCAACTATTCCATTCGGAAGTTGGGGTCTCCAAAATGGCCGTTTTGTAGGCGTCCACAGCTTCTTCAGGTGATGAAAATCTCTGTTCACGCAATTTATTCTTTATTTTAGGGAAAGTATAGAAATCATTAGGGCTTAGGTCGGGGCTGTACGGCGGATGGTCTAATAATTCTAGGTTTTCTTGCTCTAAAAACTCTTTTGTTCTGTGCGCGGTGTGAGAACTCGCATTGTCGTGATGGAGGATGATGCGGCGGTTGCAGTTCTCTTTACGGAGTTCAGAAACGACCTGTGGCAAACAAATGCTAGCATACCCTTCTGCATTAACCGTTCTTTGTCCCTCAAGAGGAATAGTCGTAACATGGCCGGTTTTGGAGACAAACGTGGCCACCGTTTTTTTGCAACACTCCATGAACGAGCAATTTTTGTTGGCTTTAACTCATTTTCGAACACCCAAACTCGTGACTGGTTTTTGTTTCGGGTTCGTACGCATATATCCAGGATTCGTCACCTGATACGATGTCGTATACAGCATTTGAGGATCCTGCGTGGAATCTTTCGAGAGTTCTGACGCACTAAGTAACGCGAGCCGCTTTTTGCTCTTCACAGAGCGAATGCGGTATCCATCGGGAAAACAACTTTTTTACACCTAATTGTTCATGCAAGATTATTTGTATTTGACTCATGCCAATGTCTAAAGTTGCCTGAATTTCGCGGTATGTCACATGTCGATCTTCCTCAATCAGCTTACGCACAGCATCAACGTTTTCTTGGGTGACTGCAGTTTTTGGACGACCTTGACGGGGATCATCACTGAGCTTGACACGTCCACGTTGAAATTCAGCAAACCAGCGATAAATTGTGGTTTTGGATGGGGCTTCATCACCAAATGCAGAAATCATCCGGTCAACACACTGTTTTTGTGTTAAACCACTTCGATACAAACGATTATATACCGCGCTCTTTCTAATTGACTAAGTATGAAAGAGTACGATACACGGGTGTACAACAAACAAACAAACTCTTCAGCTTTATATATTAGTATAGATTTGTTAATGCGCTAGATAAAAATGGGTCATGTTTTTCTTATATAACGAGAAAATTTCCTGGTCTGAGCACAGAAAAGATAAAAGCGGGAATTTTCGATGGCTCACAAATAAAAATATTAATAAAAGATACTGATTTCTTAAGTTCGATTAACAATTTGGAACGACCTGCGTGGACTTTCTTTGTTGAAGTTACTAAAACCTTTCTCGAAAAATCACTACTCTGAAATTGTAAATGACATGCTAGAGAACTTAAAAAAATTAGGATTACCTTCACAGTCATGTTGACCAATTCCCAGACAGTCTTGGATCCTATAGCGAAGAACAAGGGGAGCGGTTTCACCAGGACCTAAAAACTATGTAAGGATGGTACCAAGGCCGATGGGACGGCCGATGGGACGACAGCCGGCTTTCAGGGTGCTCTTGGGGCTGCCTCGCTTCAGTAGCGCGTCGGGGATGTTTGGCGAGGCGCGTGTGGATTGTTTCCACACCATCATGCGCAAGCGCTGCACATCCCTGGTGTATAGGGTGCGGGCCAGCCGCAACAGTATCCTGAACGCTGAAAATGGCTTTTGCTAAACGTTTCGACGTACGTGTACAGTACGTGAACCACTGCTGCATGATTTACGCTTCGTGACTTCGTCCGCGTGAAATTTTCTTGTTCCCCCGTTCCCCAGTCCGTTCCGTTATCATCAAAAAAGTCGTTCTGTACAAAATGTACGAGAAAGTGAATTTTCTACATAATTATTTTGTTTTTTCGTTTTTTTAAACGAGTTTACCTGTACATACCATTACACCCCGCGCCACCCGCTACATCAACACTGACCGACCGCTATTGACCAAGGATGTCGTTACAGTTGAAAGAGTGGAACAAGCTGAGCGAGACGCCGTGGAAGCGCAAGTACACGTTCCTGCCGACGCGGCACGCCAGCCTGCGCGAGGTGCCGGCCTACGAGCGCTTCACGCGCGAGCGCTTCCTGCGCTGCCTCGACCTGTACCTGGCGCCGCGGGCCATCAAGATGCGGGTGCGTACATTACTCACAGCCGAACAGCCACCGGACTATCGACACTTGACGACAGTGTCCATCATAAAGACAGTGAGCCTGTCCGCTAGCATGCTCAGCACGCAGGGCTGCCGCGCACCGTGCAAGTCACTGCAGTCTGTCATGTTAGCTCTAATTGACGACGCCCTCCGCTCCCTCGCGATGTCAGCATCGTCCCTGAGACCGGCAGTAACCAAATGCGCCAGGTATTTAAAGGGGTCTACTTTTACCAGGGGTACTCCATATAGTGTGATGTGTGGTATAGATACAGAACATTTAGAGCCGGCCCCAAGAACCATGAACTGACTTTTCGGCACATTATATTTTAGACCGTGTCCTTCAGCGTATGCCTCACAAATCTGCAACAATGTTCCAATGCCATAAACCGATGCGCTCATCAGCACCATGTCGTTTTAAATAGCGAAAGTGAGCACTAAGGAAGGATTTTTGGAAATGTACTACCTAAGGGCAGTTATTAAACAGGGGGTAAAACTTTGCATGGAAGTGGATACTAAGACTTTTGTTTTTAATTGAAAGTCAGTTGTTTCATAGTTTTTTTTTAATTCACTTCCTAGGGGGGTTAAATAGGACAATCTATACTAATATAATACTAAATAATATAATAATACTAATATTATAAATTTGAAAGTAACTTTGTCTGACTGTCTGTATGTTACGTTTTCACACTTAAATTGCTGAACCGATCGTCATGAAATTTGGCAGAAATATAGCCTGGGATATGGAGAAGGACATAGGTTACTTTTTTACACGATAACTGACATCTCCGCGGGCGGAGCCGCGGGCAGAAGTTAGTACAAAATAATCCAAAATACAAAAAGATCCAAAGGTTCCTCAAGAATAGAAGTTGCCGGTAGGAAACTCATCGGCACACGGCTAGTAACAACAGAACTGTCCTGTATAAGTGGCTACATTCTCGTTGATCGGCCGCAGCTGACGATCGGGCCCGACGACTTGGTGCCGAAGCTGCCGTCGCCGCGCGACCTGCAGCCCTTCCCCACGGCCGAGGCGCTGCAGCTGCGCGGCCACGAGGGGCTCGTGCGCAGCGCCGACTTCGACCCCTCGGGCCAGCACATCGTGTCCGGCGGCGACGACGGCACCGTGCGAGGTACGACATCGGCCGTCGCGCGGCGGGGCGACCCGACCCGGATGGTAGCCTAACATCTGTCCGCAGTGTGGGAGACTGCGTCGGGGCGCTGCCTGCGCACGCTGACGCTGGAGGGCGCGGTGACGCGCGTGGCGTGGAGCCCCGCGCCCGGCCTCAGCCTCGTGGCGGCCGCGGTGGGCTCCAGCCTGCTGCTGCTCAACCCGGGCGCCGACATCGGCGCGCACCGCGTGGGCGCGCGCACCGACGAGCTGCTGCAGGAGCCACCGCCGCAGCACGACGTGCAGGCAGACGCGCGCACGGCGGCGGCCGCGGCGTGGCGGCGCGTGTCGGCGCCGCGCTGGGCGCTGGGCGAGCGCCTGCGCGTGGAGCACTTCCGCGGCGTGGCGCACGTGGGCTGGCACGCGCGCGGCGACTACGTGTGCGTGACGCTGCGCGACGCGGCGGCGCGCGCCGTGCTGGTGCACCAGCTGTCGCGGCGCCGCTCGCAGCTGCCCTTCGCGCGCAGCAAGGGCCTGGTGCAGTGCGCGCTCTTCCACCCCAGCCGGCCGCAGCTGTTCGTCGCCGTGAGTGTCCGCCCGCCGCGCCGATGCGGCGAGTAGGCCCGCACTCACCCCCCCTCTCTCGCAGACGCAGCGCGTGGTGCGCGTGTACGACCTGCTGAAGCAGGAGCTGGTGCGCAAGCTGCTGACGGGCGCGCAGTGGATCAGCCACATGGCCGTGCACCCCGCCGGAGACAACCTGCTCGTCGCCTCCTACGACAGGAAGTGCATGTGGTGAGTACGCAACTACAAACATCGGTTAAACAACAACCACAACTTGAGGTTACGATCTAGAAATGTGTTGATTTAGGAACTTTTCCTGACCTCGCGAAGAGCGATAGAGTCAGCTTATTCCACAAATCCCCCCCTGAAAATCCCACTTAGGAGGAAAAGTGGAATCTGAAAACAGTCTAGAATTCACCCCTGATATTCCCGCTAAGGCAGGAAAACTAGAATTGAAAAAAAAAAATACTTATTCAAAGATCCCCTGAAAGTGATTTTTTTACATTAGGGTTCAATTTTCCACTGAGGGGGATTCTCTCAGGGGGCATTAGTGGAATAAGCCGATAGAGCCATACCGTTATTTAAATTAGATAGTAATGATGACATTGACAGTCTTAGCAAACTATTTGAAAAGATAACATAAGCAATTGGTAAGACAATTTAATACAAAAATAACCTCCTTCATGATGGACACTATGGCTTTACAAACGGTCCACAGTGTCGTTTTAGCCTCGAAAAACGGACATCACCTTTTTTTATTAACTCATCCGATAGAACCTTAGAGTATATAAAACTGGAGAAGCCGTACGAACACTTTCCCCTATATATAAAAACTACTTTCAAATCGATTCTAACACACTTCGAAAATTCTTTTTCACTTCTCATGCTCTAAAAGTTCGTCTTTATGTCATGCTAAAACGACATAAAGTCGCTTTTTATGCTGTAGAGCATAAAGTAAAATCTTCGTCGAAGACCAAGGCCATCGGTCCAACAGCCACACGAACAATTTCAACTTCATAGAATAACCTCTTTATTTTAATTCGTTTCGTTAGTATTCTAAGAACAAGGCAAAGATACCAACAGCCAAAGTACACAATAAAACTTCATGAAATAAACTTAATTATTTCGTTCATTTATTATTGTACATGTTGCTGTTTCATTTCCTCACAATCAAAGTGAAAAGTAGAGTGTACAACTCGTCCATAAAACCCATTTTACACTCTATATCCATCCTCGCTCGCAAGCTCGCTCGGATGGATAAGCATCTCGCGTAAAATGGTGCGTTTTACGCACTTGATGTACAATCTACTATTCTAGGCGCGCGTAGCTCCGTGAAAATGCCTAGCTGTGCTGCACAGCCAGGCATTTTAAAATAATAAAAACTTACTTATAGAACGAAATAATCTTTCATTTGTAAATATTTTTTTATAATATTTTATCATGTTTTTATTGTAATGTTAAATAATAATAATAAATTTAACGGGGAAACGGGACAAGGCAAGTGGGTAGCTATTAGGAACAACAGGGCTATCAGATTTCCACAAAAGACCTACTTCAAACGTGGTAGGTTTGAAGTAGGTCTTTTGTGGAAATCTGAATGGCAAACGATTGGCAATACGGTCTAAAAACTCAAACTCAAAGCATTTATTTCAAATAAACCAATTAAAGGCACTTTTGAATTGTCAAGGGGTCGGTCAGTCAGAAAGATGAAGCTAGTTGCCCATTCCAAAGCGTAGTAGGTTCCTATGGAGAAGAACGGACAAGAAACTCCATGGACACTCTTTTAAAACAAAATATTGTTACAAAATGTGGGTTACATCATTCATGTTGAAGTTATACATGTGAGAACAATGTAGAAAGACGTGCACGTTAGAAGCGTCCGTAATAGAAACAATTTAAAAATTAAAATAAGCCGTGGCAGCTAAGAGATGACCAGTCCCAACTGACGGCGCCCGTTCACGAACATGACGCATGGCTCAGCACCATTTAGCTCAACCATTTTGAAGGGAACTTAATGATCCAACACACACGCCACCACCAGCGAGACATTTGAGTGAGCATGACATACTCTCAGCCGCCAGGGCACATTCAAGTCAATAAAAGACATATTACCCGGTAAATGGTAGCTCTATAGTACATAGTACTCACACCTGTGCTATGCAATTATATAATTCAAGGACATTGAGTTTATACAATGCAAAAATAGTTTACAATCTTCAGCAGCTCCAATAATATTTTCAAACGCTAATCAATTAGTTTATGCGCCCTTATGGAGCAGGACCAGCATTGAGCCAAGCATTTTTGTCAGCAATGTAATCCCCCAATTTATAATATGCTTGGCTGCATAGTGTGCGTTTTATACAAGTTTTAAATTTTGTTTCATTGAGTATGTGGGGAGGTATTTTATTGTAACATTTTAAACAGTACCCCATGAAGCATGAGTCTACTTTAGCCAGTCTGAAACCTGGTTGAACTAATTGGTCCCTATTTCTGGTACTATAATTGTGTCTTTTACTGCAAATATTTACATTTTTCCTTATGTACATGATGTTTTCATAGATGTATTGACAAGGTACCTTCATGACGTTAATATCTTTAAACAGTTCCCTTAGAGAATCGCGCCTGCGGAGGCCATATATTGCTCTGATGGCTCTTTTCTGTAGAATAAAAATAGATTCGATATCTGCAGCCTGTCCCCATAGTAAAATACCGTAAGACGATACTATGAAAGTAACCTGAACAGCACGTAGGTTGTCGGCACTATGAGGTGTCTTTTTAGAAATACCTATTGAAACTAACTTGTATTGTTCTTTTATCATGTTTTCCAGCAATTGATTTTGATCATTATCGACATGTTCTTCGAAAAGGTGGTTCTGTAGTTCGACAGGTCTTGTCCTGCTAATGCTACTACTAAAACCAAACAATACCCATCCTAAGGCAGTTTTAATAGCGACTGATTGTGAGTTGGAACCTTTGCGTACGGGCTGAGGTATAGTGAGATGCCAATTATCAATACCGATTACAACCTTAGGCTGAACATTGTCATAACAAAGAACAGATTTTAATTCAGAAAGAAACGGGTAATCATTAACAGTGTGTGGGGAGACAGACTGCTTAGCTAGTAAAGTTTTTAGAGACGGTGCTAAATTGACGCGATGCATATGGTTAACGTGGTGGCCTTTGACTTTAAAATCAACATATTCTACTTGGGTGTCCTTTGATAAGCCACCAACGCAACTCAAATGAGTTTCCACCCCTAGCTCCTATCTGCGCCGCGAGATCCGCGTCTATAAAAGTTGCCGTAGACCCGTCATCCAGTAGGGCGTAGGTGTCCACGCTACCAGTCGGACCTGACACCGTGACAGGAACGACTTTCAGGAAAGGTCTATTGGAGGCGGCCGAACAATTAGCGTGTGCAATAAATTCAGTTCCTTCTTCATTGGAAGATTTATCTGAGTCCCCAAGTTCAGGACAAGTAGGAGAGGCTGAATCTTCGTGATCGTCTTCGCTTTCTACTATATAAGCAACGTGTAGTGCCTATGATGCGCGGAGAGACATTTTTTATCGTTACAAACTTCTTTGGTAATCTTACAATTTTTATAGTTCTGCGAACCTCTTTTCAGACATTTGTGGCATTACTTTTTATCTTTGACAAATTGCCATCTGTCGGTGACAGACAATGACTTGAAAGTATCACATTGGCATAAGTCATGATTTTCGCTGCAAAAATAGCAAGATTTATTTTTATCAATGAGGTTATATTATAAATGAGGCGCAACGTCCTACTAAAAATTCCTGAGTAACCACTTACGAGTTAAAGACGTAGCTTTGAAACGGATACATAGATAATGTCAAAATGTCAAAATAATCTGTTTGTCTTATTTCTTCTTCCGTCAAACTAATTACGTTGGAAAGAGACAAGACATTGTCATAGGAAAAACAGCCACAGTTGCCAACGATCTACGTAATTACCCCAGAATGAATAAAGATATTTTTTATTGAATCAATTACCTACTATGAAAGATTGTATTATGAAACTTTCAATAAATTAAAGATTGAAAGAAACTGCAGAATTTGATACATATAGGAAGAAAAAAAAATGTGCGTAAACGTAAATATTACATTTCAAAACTATTAAGATTGTGTCAAATAACTATCGTTTAAAATGGAATGATATTATTTCAATGTTTATGACAATCATTTATCCATACTAATATTATAAATGTGAAAGTAATTCTGCCTGTCTGTCTGTCTGTATGTTACGTTTTCACGCTTAAACCGCTAAACCGATCGTCATGAAATTAGGCAGAGATATATCCTGGGATGGAGATGGACATAGGTAACCTTTTACGCGATAACCGACATCCACGCGGGCGGAGCCCCGCAAATGATAAATGATTTTATTTCTGTAAGTAGTAGTTTGTAGTAATTTTGTACAAACACTTTTACATGTCAATCATATTTTTTAACTAGATGAGGTCGGCGTTTCCTATCTGACTACTCTGAGAAGAAAGGCCGAAACAAACTCAGCGGTCACAGTCTCTTTTAAAGTCCAGACATAATCTTGGTCAGATCATGCGAAAACCATTTAGATTGGTGTCTGAAATGGGCTTTTGATGAAAGAACCACACAGATTGAGTGGACCCACAGACTACATTTATATAAAGCAGGATAGAGACGTCACTCGAATATTTAATGGCGCCCTCTAGGAATAAGTAAGAACAAAAATCCATGAAGTATATAGATGAACCGTATATATACGTATAGCTATTTCCTTTCCTTTTAGATAAATATGTGGTAGTTACTAAAAATAAAACATTAGATACAATGTCACATACTTTATTTCAATCTTTCTTTACAATATTTGAAGGCCAAGTTCTGAATTTTGTCTTCCACATCATAATCTTCACGTGATCTACATAATAATTTATTTGTATCTTTACACCAATTATATATAAATTAATTATACACAAATCTTCAATCTTTACACAACACTTGCTCGCGTTTATGTTTATAAATAACACAATAACAATGCGTTTCACAAACAAGTAAACAGTCCAGATTTTCGTGCAAGGTTCAATCAGATAAAGAGATGTCGTCGGTATCCAATACTTTTCCAGGTCAATGTTTAGAAGCAAAATATATCGAAGCGCATCCATTAACAAAATTTTTACTTTGACACAACTCTGTGTCAAATTTGTTTTCCTTTTTATCTTTGCACTTTGACATTTACGCGAGTTAACTTTTTGTTCCCTTAAATTTAAAACAATTTAAAAACTTAGCCTTGCGTTTTCGGTGATTTTATACATTATAAAAAAAATTGTCTGTTAACAAAATTAATTTAAGTTAAATAAATAGTTGTTATTTTTAGAAAATTTTAGTAAAATGGAATATGTGTTTCGACTAAACCCATGTAAATTTTGAGAACAGCGCCATCTGTCATTACGTAAGTTCCACTTTTGATATTACTATGCGAGTAAATTAAAAAACTGTATCTGTGTATCTCCAAAAGCAGAAGCCTGAAACTGGTTGGTAATAATTCCCTTACTTTTGTTCTAAGCTACAGCACCGTGAGTGGACCTGTCCAGTCAGTGCACAACAATACTTAACACAATGTGATCATAAACAATCTAGAATTTTTCATTTAAAAATATAACCTCACTTTACGTCTAAGATTATTCATTGCTAATAAAATTATTATTTTTTGTAAGAAGTGGTGATTTATTAAGTTAAAACTTTCGAAATACACGTGAATGTGCTAATTTTCTGTTAAGTAAGTGTTTGGGTACTGCACATTATGTTTAAACCAAACAGACTATAATAATAATTTAGACTTACAGGAACATACATTCGTCATTCACTAAACTCCCAACAGTCTGGCAAAATCAAAATCGTTTTTACTGGTAACCCTGATGGCAAAAAAATGCATGATAAATGTAATTCGTCTTTTAATGTTTTTTTGGATACTCCGAAGAAAATTTAGCAAACTTTCTTGTGAAATTGAACACCACTTTTAACCGTACATTTCACCATTTTGATATTTTTATCCTTAAGCTATCGTTCACTTGACGTCAAGTTGAAAACTGAAGTCAGATATGCCTGTGGACATATGCGACGTAGTAATGTGTTGGTGCCGTACATTGCTGATCTAGTCCTGTAAAAGATCATTGATTTTATCGTCAACAACGAGCATATTATTCAATTTTTCATTCGTTTTAGCGGAAGAAGGGCGCGGATTTGAAGAAGAAGAAGCATCGTCAGCCTGTGCTACATGAACTTTATCACTCTTTTTCACATAGTTGATGGGCTCGGTGATCAAACCAAACTTGAGCTGCAGGTCTACTTCCCGAATCAGAAACCGGGCCAGAAGCTCCAGTTTGGTACAATCTATTTTATGTGAAAAATATTTTGATGCATAGTCTGCCCAGCGTATCCGTAACAGAGGTGTTAGTTTACTCAAAACAGACTGAAACATCTCTGGCGACTCCAAATAAGAACTTTGGTTAAGAAGTCTCATCACCTCGGCCGAGTTACGAACGCGACAAGCAAACTTATGTAGATCGCTACCGTCATTGTTTATGTTTGGTAACGCACGTAGGGTACTGACTTCCTGTAAAACGATATATTCAGGCCTACCGAACCTTACCGCTAAAGCTTCCATCACCTCAGAAGGATTGCGTGCTGACACTAGCAGCACCGCAACAGCTTCACGAGCTGCTCCTTTAAGCGCATAATTGATGCGCCCTAAATTATCTGAAGTTGAATACCCTTCTTTCGTATTTTCGTACGTTTTATTTATTTATTTATTTAGTACATGGAGGACTTACAGCGAATAAAAACAAACAAAATAGGAAACCATAGTCACCAGAGAGCCAATTACAAATCCTCACGTATAGACATAGAATAGGTAATAATTTATGGTGTGAGCACAAAAACAAAAAACAATTCACCTAAATTAAAATAAGAATAAATATAAATATTTGGTTTGCAATTGATGTGACTGCACTAACAGAAAATAATAAAAACGAAAACAAATAATATAACCTACCGCTACTTGAAAAATTTGAAGCTTAAACACCTTCTGGCCGAGTTCACACTAATTGTGAATGGATCAAAATCGTATTCCTAGCATATATCATTGAAACTCCTGCTTGCGCGCACAATATAACTATTCTGCCTATAATTCGAAGATGTATGAGGAACACGTATTGGTGGATTAAAACGAAGTACTTTACTTGGCACATTAAAATGAAATTTTGATAATAATTCGGGGTTATCAATATTGTTATTGAGGATCTTCAACAAGAATAAACAGTCTGCAATTTTACGTCGATCTACCAGTGGTAGCAGATGATACTTCTTACAGAATCCAAGATAATCGGTTGACCGATATGGAATCGTTTGATGAAAGCAAAGATATTTTATGAACCGTCTTTGGATGTTTTCGATGCGGTCAATGTATTTATGATAACGTGGACTCCATATCTGGGACGCATACTCTAGCTGACTTCTTACAAAAGTGCAATACAATATTTTTAGTGTTTTAGCATCAGTAAAACACTTAGAGAGACGTATTATAAATCCAAGCAGTTTAGAAGCTTTTTTGACAATTGCGTCAATGTGTGTGTCAAAAACTAACTTAGTGTCTTGATGGACGCCTAAGTCACGAATGGTATTGCACCTCGGCAAGATTTGGCCAGCCAAAGTGTAAGTAGTGGCAAGGACTGCACGTTTTCTAGTATAAGTGATCTCCGAACACTTGGATGGGTTGAGATCAAGTCTATTAGCCCGACAATACTCTTCAAGCCGATACAAGTCAGCCTGTAGTGCTAGTCTATCTTCGAGCTTTGAAATAGTGGCAAAGATTTTCATGTCATCGGCAAAGCATAAAAGTTTCGATAAATGGAGGCACTGATCGATGTCGTTCACATAGACTTCAAATAAAAGAGGACCGAGCAACGAACCCTGAGGCACTCCGCTGGGCACGTTTACCCAACTAGAAATATAATTATTAAGTGCTACTGCTTGTGACCTATTATCAATGTAAGAAGAGAACCACCTCAAAAGGTCTCACCGCGAATGCCCATGTAGCTTAATTTCTTTATCAAGGTATCGTGGTCGATCCGATCAAAAGCCTTGCTATAATCTGTGTAAACCACATCTACCTGCTTACCATTATCCATTGCATCCGTAATGAAATCATTAAATAAAATTAAGTTAGAAGTGGTAGATCGTCCTCTCAAAAATCCGTGCTGAAAGGAGCTGAATGAGCTAGCAAGGGCGGAATATAACCGGAGTGATGAGCTAAACCAGACTGGCTATTTATTTTTCATAATAGCTTTTATGTTATATACTTGTTTTGAAACTGTTTAATAGTGTCTATAAAGTACTCAACCGACTCATCAAGTGATCGGATTGTAAACTCCTGTTCCCATTTAGTGCCAGAAATCGCGCTGTTTATAGAATCAAAATCGCCTTTGCTATAGATATATCGCAACCGCGGCGCACGTTCAAGGGGAGGTATTTCAAAGATGTCAATATTGATTAACAACGCAGGATGATAGGGATTAATAGGCACTAGAGGGTCAACACACTCACTAACACAGGCTAACTTATTTGAGAGGACTAAGTCCAACAGTTTCCCGTACCCATTAGCTACCCCATTACGAGTATACTGTCCAAAGTCCAGCGTACATAGCTCGTCCGCGAGCAAACATTCGTCACTAGTGGCGGGGTTCACTGGGACTAACGAAAGGTCATTAGATGGAGACCACGTGATCCCATTCATATTAAAATCACCTAAAACTAAAAACACATCTGAAGTTTTATTCAGAGCAGTACGGTTCAATTTGGATAGGAAGTTATTAAGTTGTTCCGAAAACGAAAACCCTTTGTTTTGTTTGCACAAGTAAACAGTGCAAATATATAGGTTCACGTATTCTCGTGACTTCGAATTTTTAAGCCGTATGTTGATCCAGAGATCCTCCGCCGAAGAGTGCAGGAGCGGTTTCGGAGTGACAGGTAACTCCCTACGCGTCGCTATAAGCACGCCACCACCTCTCGTTTGACCAGTCCTAGCATAATCCCGGTCACGGCGCCACACTAAGTAACGATCATCAAACAACTCGGAGTTTAACATGCCATCCATTAACCACGTCTCCGTTAAAACAATACGAGGGCTGCACTAAAAGTATCGGGAATGGAATATTTCCACTGTTCCTGTCATATTAAAATCTTTTTAATTGAAAACTCCTTGGTTTTAAAAATCGAATACCATTTATTTATTTAAAAAAAGATTCTCGGTCTTGTCACAAGGTTTTGTCAAACTTGTTTAGTCGTTGAGAAAATGGAATTTGACTCGAGAAAATTCAAGAGCGATGATTTATTATGACTTTCGAAGTGGTTTAACACAAAAACAGTGTGTTGACCGGATGATTTCTGCATTTGGTGATGAAGCCCCATCCAAAACCACAATTTATCGCTGGTTTGCTGAATTTCAACGTGGACGTGTCAAGCTCAGTGATGATCCCCGTCAAGGTCGTCCAAAAACTGCAGTCACCCAAGAAAACGTTGATGCTGTGCGTAAGCTGATTGAGGAAGATCGACATGTGACATACCGCGAAATTCAGGCAACTTTAGACATTGGCATGAGTCAAATACAAATGGACCCTGTTATGCAGAAAAGATCCAACCAACGTGTTATTAAACGTTGGTTGGATCTTTTCTGCATAACAGGGTCCAAATAATCTTGCATGAACAATTAGGTGTAAAAAAGTTGTTTTTCCGATGGATACCGCATTCGCTCTGTGAAGAGCAAAAAGCGGCTCGCATTACTTGGTGCGTCAGAACTCTCGAAAGATTCCACGCAGGATCCTCAAATGCTGTATACGACATCGTATCAGGTGACGAATCGCAAAAAAAATGGTGGCCACGTTTGTCTCCAAAACCGGCCATGTTACGACTATACCTCTTGAGGGACAAAGAACGGTTAATGCAGAATGGTATGCTAGCATTTGATTGCCACAGATCGTTTCTGAACTCCGTAAAGAGAACTGCAACCGCCGCATCATCCTCCATCACGACAATGCGAGTTCTCACACCGCGCACAGAACAAAAGAGTTTTTAGAGCAAGAAAACATAGAATTATTAGACCATCCGCCGTACAGCCCCGACCTAAGCCCTAATGATTTCTATACTTTCCCTAAAATAAAGAATAAATTGCGTGGACAGAGATTTTCATCACCTGAAGAAGCTGTGGACGCCTACAAAACGGCCATTTTGGAGACCCCAACTTCCGAATGGAATGGTTGCTTCAATGATTGGTTCCATCGTATGGAAAAATGTGTCAAATTTCGCGGAGAATACTTCGAAACGTAATAAATACATTTTTAAATAGTAATGTTGTGTCTCTTCCTTGATTCCCGAAATTTTCAGTGCCGCCCTCGTAACATCACGCTACAACCAAAAGGAGCGGAGCATAAATGAAAAATGTTTCAAAAACGGGAAAAATTATTCCTTGTTGAGAGCTTCCGTTGCGTGCGCTGCGTAAACGGTTTAAGTTACGAAAATATCATGTGTGATGGAATTGTTCCTCTTTAAATTTTCTAAAAAAAAGTCCGCGACAGCATATGTCTATCTTTTAAGATTGACTCACTATAACCTTTTTTATGGTAATCAAATTTGTTCGAAATTAATGCATTATTTGCGAAGGAGTTTTCATAAACATGGTATTAATCCTTATCCAAAAAAATACGTTACTCATCACAAGTATTTAATTTTGAACAAAGTTGCCCTTACATCATTTAATTTCAATGAATATATTAGGAGATGTAACTGTTTTATAATAACTCCGCAGCAAAATAATGATCAACTCTGCAAGGTAGTCTATTCTAAAGCTGAAGAGTTATTTTTTAGGGTTCCGTACCCAAAGGGTAAAATGGGACCCTATTACTAAACCCTTATTACTAGACCGCTGTCCGTCTGTCTGTCTGTCTGTCTGTCCGTCCGTCTGTCACCAGGATGTATATCATGAACCGTGATAGTTAAATAGTTGAAATTTTCACATATCATGTATTTCTGTTGCCGCTATAACAACAAATACTAAAAAACAGAAAAAAAATATATTTAAGGGGGGCTCCCATACAACGGACATGATTTTTTTGCCGTTTTTTTTTTGCTCCGCCCGCGTGTATGTCGGTTATCGCGTAAAAAAGTAACCTAAGTCCTTCTCCATATCCCAGGCTATATCTTTGCCAAATTTCATGACGATCGGTTCAGCGGTTTAGGCGTGAAAACGTAACATACAGACAGACAGACAGACAAATAGACAGACAGAGTTACTTTCACATTTATAATATTAGTAAGGATAAGGATTTGTATGGATGGTACGGAACCCTTCGTGCGCGAGTCCGACTCGCACTTGGTCGGTTTTTTGTTTTTTGAACGCGCTAATCTCTGGAACTGCGAGTTGGATTTGAAAAAATCTTTTTGCATTTTACAGCCCAATTCTTGAGGAAGAATAACATTCCTATTAACTAGAACACCTTTTTTTTTAATGAAAGTTATGCGAAAACGAAGTAAAAGCACGGGCAGGCAATGTGTTGCGACGGGGTGGGTCGGGGGAACAAGAAATTTAACGCGGACGAAGTCGCGGGCAGAAGCTAGTAGTTGATATATCAAATAGTCATATTCAGGAAAACATTTTAACCAGTGGTCTATTTTTTTTTTATGGTTGTATTAATACCTAATAGAACAAATTTCCATTATTTTTCAATAAATTTTGTTTTGTCTGACTTGAAATCAGCAAAATATAAACACAATCTATTCGTAATAATATCAATGAGCGTGTGCGCACGCGGCGGGTGTCGGCGGGGGTGCAAACCCCCTGCCACCTGGCAGGGAGGCGCCGCGCTGTTCCGCTGCTTTTCCTGTATACATATATCATTAATCGTGGTATTTTTACGACATCCCTTTTGTTATTTACAAATAATTCATACTTCTCGAACATTTTTATGAAATTGTATTGGCAAAACAAGATGACGACGTTAGTTCCGATTTTGGCCATTCGCCACAATAACCTTGTAACGTTGTTTTTGTTTTGACGAATCTTATAAAATGACGATTCGGTTTGTAAATCTGAACATGTTAAACGAATGGTCGTTGTGGCTTGCAGGTTCGACCTGGAGCTATCGTCGAAGCCCTACCAGACGCTACGTCTGCATGGCGGCGCAGTGCGCAGTGTAGCCTTCCACCGGCGCTACCCGCTGTTTGCGTCCGCCGGCGACGACGACAACATCGTCGTGTCGCACGGCATGGTCTACAAGTAAGTGGAACCAACTCATCTCAAACTCACCTTCCACCGGCGGCGGCGCTACCCGCTGTTCGGGTTCGCAGGCGAAAATACATAATCAAAGTCAGCAACTTCCGAAATTAAAGTAATTTTTCACTTTGTAGTTTTTTTTTACAGATTTTTTTGCTTGTTTGTCTATTTTATTCGGATTTAAAAGAAAAGAAAAATTGGAAAAGCTTTCAAGAAAATTTTAAATTCTTGAAAAATTGGGGTGTCCTTTCTCAATGGGGATTTTGTATTAATGATTGAATTTTAGACAGGACGTCTGTCGGGTCAGCTAGTGATGGATAAATGTCGATAAAATGAACGCCCTCCGCAGCGACCTGCTGCAGAACCCGCTGCTGGTGCCGCTGAAGCAGCTGCGGGCAGGCGCGCGCGCCGAGCAGCTGTGCGTGCTGGAGCTGCGCTGGCACCCGGCGCAGCCCTGGCTGCTGGCCGCTGGGGCCGACGCCACGCTGCGCCTGTACAGCTAAGCAGCTGCGGGCAGGCCGCGGGCCGCGCCGAGCAGCTGTGCGTGCTGGAGCTGCGCTGGCACCCGGCGCAGCCCTGGCTGCTGGCCGCTGGGGCCGACGCCACGCTGCGCCTGTACAGCTAAGCAGCTGCGGGCAGGCCGCGGGCCGCGCCGAGCAGCTGTGCGTGCTGGAGCTGCGCTGGCACCCGGCGCAGCCCTGGCTGCTGGCCGCTGGGGCCGACGCCACGCTGCGCCTGTACAGCTAAGCAGCTGCGGGCAGGCCGCGGGCCGCGCCGAGCAGCTGTGCGTGCTGGAGCTGCGCTGGCACCCGGCGCAGCCCTGGCTGCTGGCCGCTGGGGCCGACGCCACGCTGCGCCTGTACAGCTAAGCAGCTGCGGGCAGGCCGCGGGCCGCGCCGAGCAGCTGTGCGTGCTGGAGCTGCGCTGGCACCCGGCGCAGCCCTGGCTGCTGGCCGCTGGGGCCGACGCCACGCTGCGCCTGTACAGCTAAGCAGCTGCGGGCAGGCCGCGGGCCGCGCCGAGCAGCTGTGCGTGCTGGAGCTGCGCTGGCACCCGGCGCAGCCCTGGCTGCTGGCCGCTGGGGCCGACGCCACGCTGCGCCTGTACAGCTAAGCAGCTGCGGGCAGGCCGCGGGCCGCGCCGAGCAGCTGTGCGTGCTGGAGCTGCGCTGGCACCCGGCGCAGCCCTGGCTGCTGGCCGCTGGGGCCGACGCCACGCTGCGCCTGTACAGCTAAGCAGCTGCGGGCAGGCCGCGGGCCGCGCCGAGCAGCTGTGCGTGCTGGAGCTGCTGGCCGCTGGGGCCGACGCCACGCTGCGCCTGTACACGTGACCTGGCCTGCATTAAAGCGACTCCGTTATCTATCGATGCTCTTTTATTGTATACGAACCTAAACAAAAGCTACAATGCACACTAATGAGAATTTCAAGTTCCAATTTTCTAATCAGGAACCGGTTGTATTACGCAGAGGCCAACTTTATAACTAGTTGACTTGACCTAGAAGCGTACCCTATACTTGTGATTAAGGTTTTACGGTTTACCGTCATGGCTGTTTCAGTGTCTTTCTTTGCTGTCTCTGCTAACTACGACCTTGCCCAGAAAGGGCGTATTCGCCGCAAATCTCACGCGCGTATCTTGCATCCAGGAGCGTAACAACGTGCGTATTCCGTATCAAAATTTTACCGCTCTAATTCCCTTGATGCGTGCACTCGCTCTGAAGTTCGCGCGTAACCTGGGCGCAACAAGGAGTCTCTAGTATCTCGGCTCGCGCAAGTCGACAGTCCGGCGAACTGCTCGCGATTTACGCGCGTATTTTAAATTCGTGCGATGCTTGTGGACGCAATGTATTAATGACTAGTACCTCGCCAACGCGCTTATAATTTAGTGCAAAAGAATTCGCCCTTTGTGGATGCTTTCACAAGCATCGCACGAAATTAAAATACGCGCTTAAATCGCGTGCACTTCGCCAGACTCTCGACTCGCGCGTGATACGCGCGAGTTGAGATACTAGAGGCTCCTTGTTGCGTCCAGGATACGCGCGAACTTCAGAGCGATTGTACGTATCAAGATAAATGGAGCGGCACAATTTTGATACAGAATACGCACGTTACTACGCTCCTTCTGGACGCAACATGTGCGCTTAATACGAGAGATAGAGAGATTCGCGGCGAATTCGCCCTTTCCGGACAAGGTCTTACCGGACAGCCCAAATATACAGTGCCCAGGGATTTTTTCATTTGTAAGCTCTCTGACATAACATAGCGCACTCTTTATTATCTTCTTAACCGACTTCAAAAAAAGGAAGAGGTTCTCAGTTCGTTACCCCGATTACTCGAAGACGGCTAGACCGATTTAAAAAAATCTTTTGTTTGAATTGGTATACCACAGAATATAAATGGACAGTAGGGAAAGTAGGCCTATTTGTTGAAATAATTACCTACGTACGCTCCATTGCAGCGTTAGGGTTGGCACTCTGTTTGTAAAATTGAAAAGTGTTTTATTGGAACGAACTTCTTTTAACGCAGCGTGCGGTAGGAGTTGACAGGTAGAAATCGTCACGCGAAAAAGCGTTCCTACATGTTATGCGACACCGCCCTCCATGCGACTTTTTTCTTTCGTCAAAATATAAAATTTAAAATTTTTACAGCCATCTTGGATTTAAATTTTGACCTCACTATCGGCTTTAGCACCCTCGAAAACCATGAAAATGACACCCATGACGAACAATTTTAAAATTTTCGCAACCGCCATCTTGGATTTACATTTAAATGTTACTGGTGCCGATTCTATTGTACACCGAACTAAACTATCACAAAAATTGTTTACTTTTGGCTATGCGAATCGTAAAGCAATTCTGCAAACAATATTCTCTAAATTTAAATTGCGATTGTCAAATTCGATTTTAGTTGTGTTAGTAACAAAACTAAAATTGAATTTGACAATCGCGACTCCTCGTGGTATTTTTTTTTTCTTTTGGCTTCGCAACGTTGTACTTGTTTGCCCTACCTCATGATTTTTTTTAGAGCCGGAGGTGCGCAGTGGCGGGGCAGGCTCAACGTGTTTTATATGGAAATTTTCAATTTTTGTATGAAAAAAAAATTACCTACATGTTGAGTATTAAGGGTTTAAGTGTTACCTAAAGGGGGTCGAAATTTTCATTATTTTTGCGATAGGACGCACCATTTTCGAGATATAAGCAAAAGAAAAGAAAAAAAATATTTATGACAACTAATTTTATTCCACACCTTTTATAATCGCGAATAAAAATAGATTTAGTTAGAAAATCAAAATTCACGAATTTAATAATGATTGATCACATGGACCATACTTTTCTGATTATAACAATATAATTATCATTCTTACCTTTTAAGATAAGTAGGGAGCTTAAAAAACGAAAGCTCCGGTTTTGAAGAAGTCGAGTTCAAACAGTCGTTTAATACGCAATACATTCGTGGCATTTTTTTAAAGATCGCGGACGGTCCACGGCGACAGAGACCTCTCGACTGCCGCGCATCGCTCACATAGTAACTCGCTTAATATAATACGACCACTCGTCTCAACACGGCACCCGCGACTGAGAGCACCGCGACGCGGACTTATATGTCTCGTTTCTTCCTACATTCGCTACTGTCCATTTATATTCTGTGGGTATACTTTCCAGTAGTGGCGTGCCTAGGCTAGAGGCCAAATTAGCCAAGCAAATATATATTTTGGATTAAAAAAAAAACATCCTACCATATCGCCTGGCAAAGTGGCGCCTGCCGACTGTGCCGTTTAAAAACTGACTAATATTCGTATTTCATAATTATAAGTAATTGCTAGGTTAGGTATAGGTATAGGTAAATAAATATTTAAATTGTAAATATGAATTAACAACAAAACTGGAAACATATCTTATTTTATAATGCGCGCTGCAAAGGAGTGGAACTCTCTGCCTGCGTCTGTGTTTCCGAACGCATACAACCCTAATCTATTCAAAGTGAGAGTGAACAGGCTTCTTCTGGGTAAGCTCACTCCATCGTAGACTTTGTCTGTCATCCAGACCTAGACTAAAGTCAAGAGCAAACTCATAGTAGAACAAAAAAAACAAAAAAAAAAGATAATTTATGTAAACAAAGGGGATAACATATCAAAAAAATATCTTCGTAATGGTAATTCACATAAAATGGCGAAAAAAGAGGTTACATTTTCTTTAAGGCGAGGTGATCCGACAGAGACCGCCATTACTAGTTTTTAGAATCCATGGGAAACCTAAAAAACATTGGTATAAAATTCTGAAAAAAATATATGTGTTATTTAAAGATCTGGCGGAGATGCAATCGCTTTTAATAACACGATTAGATAAACTTTTCTCGATAGAAAAAAATCACAAAGTTACCCCTATTCGTAATGCTAAATCAATCTCATGGCTACAAAACAGACCCTTTTTTCATAATTTTTATATGATTGAAAAGGTATTGAGATTTTCTAGTGCCAATCGCTGAGTTTGTCTTGATAAAATGAT
Organism: Dryobota labecula; assembly: GCA_947523025.1. Classification (NCBI taxonomy): domain Eukaryota; kingdom Metazoa; phylum Arthropoda; class Insecta; order Lepidoptera; family Noctuidae; genus Dryobota; species Dryobota labecula. Next base: position 25,869,529 of record OX383297.1, read on the forward strand.
TAAAATAATTACTATGATCAAATACCTACCAAATGCGCAAGGCAACACTCGCAACTGCACGTGGAGTTCACTTCAGTCGCGCGTTGGCGCTCTTAGACGACGGACCTATGTCAGTGCTTTATGCGCGATCACGTGACCGTACGTGAAAATATTATTAAGCAACAATGACTGATAAACGAAAACAAACAGAAAAATAAATCATAAACAAAGAATATTTTCTCCAAAGAAACCTGAAAAATTAAGTAAATGTTGAATTGATGTCTATCAGATTTTAGAACAGATTTTCTAGAAGCACAGTTTAATCAAGTAACAGTATTTCGTCTCGCGGCGGTGATTTGATAATGCTATATAAAACGCTCTTTTTAACCGACTTCAAAAAAGAAGGTTTCTCAATTCGACCGTATATGATTATATATATATATATATATATTTTATATGTTTGTTCGCGGATAACTTCGTTTGTTTTTGAACCGATTTTGATGATTCTTTTTTTGTTGGAATGGAGATATCCCAAGGGTAATAATATGATAAGTAAACCAGGATCTGATTATGGGATCCATGAGGAATTGAGGGAACTCCTCAAATATTATAGGCATACATTTAGCGATTTTTGTATTTTCATCAACAACTCAAGTATTTGCATTCAGAAAGTATCATTTGATGAAGAAGACCATAAATGGCCACCGGAACTCCTCAATGATAAGTATTTTACGGGTGGCGATAAGATATCTCGATTAAGATAGTTAAGCGACTATGAAGCAGCAAATTTAAATAAATAATTCGAAGCCGGAAAGTATGCACCGGAACTCCGTAACAAAACAATGTAGCCTAGCCGTGTTTGGGCTTATTGGAATTGTCATAAGGTGCACTCGGGCCATAAACAGTTATTAATCGATTTTTATTAACTTTGCTTGGGTAGTCTTTTTGAGTTAGCTTCGATAATACGTATTTAATCCACTTCGTATATCTTGGGTCACTGTTGTTTGTGCGGTGTAGCAAGTAGTGGTAATCGAATTGTTGTGGGGTAGGTAACATATTTAACTAAAAAAAAAAACTACTTCCAAAAAAACACTACAAAGTGAAAAATAACTTTAATTTCGGAAGTCTGTTTTTTTTTTGTTAAATAGGTTTTATATTCCAAAATCCACGGGGGCGAAACCGCGAGCAGAATCTAGTTTTGGTATATTATACTATTATACCAATACTAGATTCTGCTCGCGGTTTCGCCCCCGTGGATTATCTTGTTCCTTCACTCGCACCGATCGCATGGAAAAAGTGAGATAATCATCTACTAAGTACCTGTCAAGGACGTTATGCTCGCTACGCTTCAATAAATATAACGTTCTACATAACACAGATATAAATAAAAAATTTTTTTAATAGATTTGCTGATTCAATTGGTAATTAAAAATTTTTTTTTTTTTGATATTGATGAATTCAAACATCCATATTTCACGGAAATAAATCTCGCACCTACCGCGTCCATGCGTAACGGCAGAGCACTCGAGACTGTTGCGTAGGTACTGGTATTCACCGAGATTTCGAAGCGCGTCGTTTCGGCCGTTCTCTATGAAGTCGTTATACTTTTTATTATACTATGCTAGAAGCAAAAGAAATTGATAGAATTGAGGTATCAGAATCAGCTGTGTATAACCATACGAAATGTGGTATACGAGTAAATTATTTTAGTAGGTAAACAACCAGTGTGAATATACAATAATATTTTTTTTATTTTTATTGTTTGCAAAACAACACAAACACTCAATACAGTAGGCAAGTATGATATATTTGTATATCTTTATATTATTTTACAGATATTCGTCAAACCCGCAGATGTTTGAACATCGTACTGAGCTTTCTAAAACAAGCTTTTTCACTCCTTTGCCCTCAGTTGATATGAATATAGAAAATCCAAGGTAGGTAGTACACCTTTCTAGCAAAAGATACAGCCCTGTTATAGACGGACGGACGGATGAAAGAACAGATAGCGGAGCCTTAGTAATAGGGTCCGCTACCTTTTTTTTTTGTTATGGTTGGGCTCATGGATGTCCTTCACCCTGGGGGGGGGGGGGGCGTTTACTGAATAAAAACCACCCCGGTGTTCCATCTCACACCTATGCAGGTCGCGGGAACATACGACCCGAGGCCGGCACTAGTCGGAGATTGCGAAAGATCGCAACTCCCGACTAGTGCCGGCCGCGGGCCTCCTCAGGTCGGGGGGAGGAGTGAGGTGTTTGACTCCTCCCGCAACCTCTAAGAGGGGCGCGCGTGGAACACTATGCGCCACTACCTCAGATCCTGATGTATGGGGGGTGATGGACGTCCCCGGATCCGTCGCTCTTGGACCCATTTTTGGGCCGGAAGAGGGCGTTGTCCACCCTCCGCCGATGCCCGGTGCGCCTGCTACGGGCCGGGTGAGAGGATGAGATCTATCTCTCCCTTTCCGCCGCCTCTTTCTGCGAGATTACTATTTCGCAGAAGGTACCACCGCATCCCTGGACTCCTCGCTGCCGACCATCGTTTTCACTAGGGCCGGCAAGGACAGGACACTGCCTACTCCTGAGATGAGGGCACGGCGCTAGTCTTCCTAAGCGGCTCACTCTGCTAGCGTATGCCGCGCCTTGTTCTCCCGGCAGTCGACGAAGTGGTGACAACGGACCCAGATCGGGGCCCCGTAAAGGGGCAACGATCGCACGATCCAGCCGTCTACAAGCGGCGCTCGGGCCCCACAAAATGGGAAGCAACATTGACAGCACTCCATCCGCGCTCAGCAACTTGGACTCCAGCCGCCGGAAGTGGGGGCCGAGATCCCATCAGCTGTCGACCACCAATCCCAGGTACTTCATGGTATGCTCGACAGCAATTCGAGCCACTCCGACCACTATGTGTGATGTGGGCAGTGGCGCCCGCCGGGGATCATGAAATATCATAGCCCCCGACTTGTTGAGTGCCACCTCCAAGCCTAGGCACCATATGCGGCTCACCACCGCCACCAGCGCCAACCGACGAACCAACCAACGTCGCCAGCAACGCTGCCTCCCTACGAACTCCCCCGGACAGTGACCAGAGTGTCGTCCGCGTAGCACGTTAGTTCTACGCCCGGTTGGAGTTCGCCGCTCAGTACCCAGTCGTACCCGATGTTCCACAGGAGCGGGCCTACGACCGAGCCCTATGGAAGGGTTCACTACCTTTTTTTTTGTCGGTATGGAAATTCTCATGGATGTCCTCCCCTCCTGGGCCGGGCAGAGGGGTCTGTCCGACTCTTACTGACTAAATTCATCCCGGTGTTCCCTCGCACACTTGAGTCAGGGGCTGCGGGTGCGAATATGTCTTCCACTGCCCCGGGCTGGTGACGGCCTGTGCGCTGCAGTCCCCGTCCCATACTCTCCCGGGAGTGTTGAACTCCTCCTGTTATGTCTTAGAGAGGCGCGCGTGGAACACTAAACGCTACCATCTCGGGTCCTGATTTGCGCCCCGCTTCCTAACCGAACCCTAAAAATTAAGTCTAAATCTATTTATACTACAAGTCTACAACTAAATTCAACTGACAATATTGCCGGCTCCGGTGGCATGCTTTGAGTAAGGAATCCTTAAAAGTTTCCAATGGCAATATTGCTGGCAAATAAGAAATTCACCGGCAATATTGATGCTGGGAATATTGCCGGCAGTGGCAATATTGCCACCGGCACGTCACTAGGTACAGATTACAATTTTTTTGTCTATTTTCAGCCAACTAAAAAACGTACACAATGGGTGTACGGATGATATAAGTCACAAGTAAGTTCAGTCAAATATTTATAATTATTTTATTTTCGAATCCATTAACCAACACCCTTTCTCTTTTAGGTTTTTGGAAAAAATATCAGTAACCAAGTCATATCATCTTTAAACTTATTTTCAGTTTTATTTCAGGAATGCTGCTTTTGACTCGAATGAACCATTCGTGGTAGAAATAATAAAAACTAGGCGTGATGATTTTCAACCGGTTCAAGGACGAAAGGATAATTAATTGATTTCAATTATCTACTTACCCAGCTTCATGAAAAAACACAATATAATGGATTATTTAACTGTAAACTAGCTGATATTAAATTAGTAGGAGAGAGAAGAATCGGTAATCATTTGGCAGTTCAAATAATTGTATCAATTAAATTAAAAGTAGGATCCAATCACCAACTTTGTAAAAACACTTTTCTATAGAAATAAATATTTTTGTATTTGTATTCACTTTCTTTCTGTTCCAACACTACAGTCTTACTGATATCGCTGTACTATGACCTGACCCTATGTTACGAGTATTGTCGCCGCCCGAACTTTTAATGGCGCGCTAACGTACTCGTCGAGCAGGACGTGCGGACGGCGCCCCGCGGATTACCCCGCACCTCACCCCCTCAAATCTGCTCGAGCGTGGAATCATACGGCCTTAAGTACTGATTTTAAGAAATAATAATTAACAAATTATCATACCGTAATTATTTTTATAAATTTCCGGTTTTAAACAAAGTTATTAAAAAAAGGAGATTTTCTGGTATAAAATATTTTATGATACTGGTAATAATGCAGGAGATCCAAACATTTTCAAATGTTTTACATCTTCAACAACACTAATATTACAACTCTCATTCATAGGTTCATATTGTAAGTAGCATATCTAGCCACATTTTGGATGAAAACGGTAGTAAACTGTTTCGAGTGGAAATCGATTTTGGGAGGCCTACGTCTAGCACTGGACTTGAAAGGGCTAATTATGACGATCATATGCCGTGTCTCCGACATACTACACAATACATTGTTTAGCAACGGTATTTTGTTTGCATAGTTCTTATAATTAATTCACTTTAATTTTAGCGATGACTATTTACAAAAAAAGAATATGATAAAATGTTTTGTACCACTGTCCTGTCATTTTGACAGTGACATTTCTTGACATTACTTTGTTTACATAAATTATCTGAATTAGAGACTTTGGGTATAGCGTCATTCATTAATCGTTTTATATGTAACAAACCTGTGATAGATTCAGTAGACAGTCTATTTCGCTGTTTTGTTTTCATTAGATTAAATGTGAGAATATTATGCGCTCTACATTAACCAATGGGGCTGTGATAAAATGATAAACACGCCACGTTTTAGTAAACTGACATTTGGCATGACATCAGAAAATATTTTGAATGATTCACAGTTATATAGGCAAGTGAATCAACTTGGGGCATCCCCTAAAACTAGGATAAGGATATTCTCCCGAAAATAACTACTTCTATCTACGGCTTTCAACACCGGTATTCCGGGATACCGTAATACCGTGATCACGGATTTTATTTTGGCCTTTTACAATACCGATATTGACGCCCCAATACCGTGATTACGGTATTACAAACATTAGATCTGAAAATTATGTGATCTTATTCTCACACTTGTTTTCACCAGCGCAAGCGTCCCGCTGTTATCTTAAGCTCACCCTCCCGCGCCCCGCCTGAGACAATGCCCGAAATCGAGCTGTACTTATGTCGTTTTTGTTATTGTCAGTCAGTTTCGCAAAGGCGACGGGATATCGCGTATATAGGGTGTATCTATTCAAACACGAAATATTTTAAGCGATACACCTATAGGTGGTAAAGAAGCCATGGAAACAATTTTTTTTTAAGTGAGTATGTTATTTAAGAAATTGAATAATTTAAAATTACTTGATTTAATTATCAAAAGGCACCGCGCTCGTGCTGCCACGCCACCGTCGCGCGTCGCCGCGACCGGGCGGGTCATATAAAAAAAAAGTGAGTAAAGGTTTTTTGCAAAATGTCTCAAGCAATTTTAAAATTATAATAATGTAAAAATATAAGACACTCAGATAAAAAAAAAAAAACTCTGCTATGGCCTTTTTACCACCTATGGATGTTTCTCTTAAAATATTTTGTGTATGAATAGATACACCTTATATAGACTTTGTCATTGTGTAGTGTTAACTTGTGACTGTGAAGTTGTGATCTACTAGCGCGTATTTTTGCTAGTTTAATTAGACTACCGTCGTTGCTGCCTCTTCGTGTCTTACCCAAATTTTTCATTATGTTCCTAATTCCTAGTCCTACCTAAATAATCAACCCATATCAAATTGTTATATAAGAGAGCTATTTATAAAACGTATTTATTTTATTATTTTCTATAAATAAGAACAGTAAAGACTGATTTGAAAATAAAAAAAACACGTATTTTATTGGTTTTATTAATGTCCTTATTGAACTTGCGTTCAATACCGGACGGGATCACGGTATTGACTTTTCCAATACCGGTATTGAAAAAATCCAGTATTTGAAAGCCCTACTTCTATCAAAGTTGGTGGGGCATACCCGTGAAACATAGACGAAACAAAATGGTTTGCCAGTTCAGAAATGTATAATCCTAAAAGAGATAGGAAGAATTTGATTGTACTCGGAAATCGTGAAAAATTGTTAGATTTCGGTATTTCGGTAGGACAGTCCCCATATCGGAAGAAATACTGAAAAATCGGTAGGTTCGAGACTACTGCACTGACACTATGATTTGACATGTTCTAGGGATGTCGGAGGTTCAAAAAAATATCGATAGGTATATATACAGAAACGATATTTTTAAACGTATTGATATCTCTTTATTACGGTTTTTTTGGTGTTTTAAGAGTTCTAAAAGGCAGAAGTTCGCAACTTCAACGAAGACGATTCGACTGTTGAAGACAAGTTGTATGTGTGACACGTGCGGCGTGCAGTGCTGCCTATTTAGCATTTTTATGGCTAAATTTAGCATTTTCCCTAGTCATTTGACTTGCAAAAATTCAATTTAGCATATAGCATATTATTTAGCATTTTACTCGGAAAGATTTATTTGAACTTGAATTTCCGAACGCAACATATGATCCCTTAAAAAACGCGGTGATGTTTCTGAACGCTACCGTAGCTGTCAGGGGAAATCCCGCTTGGATTGATTGAACTCATAGACTTAGAAAACTATAGACCACTGCTTGGCGTGTCGCTGTAAGGGACAGAAAATCAAGGTACTTGCAACTTTAGGGTTACCCACTTTAAAGTGATTTTACCCCGAATGTTCTTCAATGTTCAGATGTTTTTCAATCTCTATTATCTACTTTGTACAAACGCACAGGGTTTATAAATAGAAACAA